>JAYEVC010000040.1:245000-300000 GCA_036346145.1 Olyra latifolia | reverse complement strand
ATCTACAATGCCATTCTCGAATGGGGCTGACACTCATTAATATAATGAATGGGGCTCGAATAAGATAATCGAGAGCCATCTGCCAATAGGCAGAATAGATTCCACACTCACAAAGGTTTGAGTATACATCTGCCAGATAGGCAGGGGTTATAAATTCATCATCCCCTCTCCAAGTACTTACTCCTTTCACTACTCCTACTACTGAATCATCTTCCCCCACTTCTCCTGTCTCTTCTACTTCTACCTTCTCCACCTCCTATTCATCCCATGGTGACTAGAAATCGTGATAACACTCGCACTGTTAGGAAAAGCGATAAAGTACTTTCGAAGCATCCTTCTACCTGCCTTGGCACCATATATCAGAATTAGTTAGTATATTGTACGTGCACAGATTCGGCTTGCATCCATTAGCCGTCATTTCTTCTAACATCTCATGTGCGAGCCTTTCTTTCCCTACCTTGTTCAATCCTTAAATCCGATATTTTGAGCTCCGGAAGCGATGGGATGGAAAACCAATCGAAATGACTATGGATAAGATTTCGGTCCCTTTATCAGGTTGGGTTGTAACATCCACGTTGGTTGGCTATTGTTGAAAAAAAAGTGAGTAAGGTTAAAAAGCATTCTCTTGAATGAGCATCGGTTCTTTTATTCTTGCATCTTCGATTGGGCAGATCTGATTTTATGTTAGCTTTTTGTTTAAAAGTATTCCCAGTTTCGTTACTTTTGTTAAGCCGCCCGCCCTGTGCTTTAATTGATAGAGAAATCCAGAAACTGCCTAAATTCTGGTCCAAATTGAAATCCTTGGTTAGTAAGTAGGGCCTACTAAAGTCTTGTGTTATGTATGACATTAGCTCTTTGAAAAGGCACATGCACATCATGGATCCTTTCTTTATCTGGATGGAGGCCGCTAAGGTTGGGAACAGAGCCAATTAAGGTGGTGCTACATCAGGCTAAATACTGCCTGTATGTGTACCCGTATTGCCTCTTCCTTTGCTTAGTGCACTCGCACCAGAGCTTCAATGTTGATGTGCTTTGTCAAATCTCTATAGCTTACTTGCCTTAAAAACCACTCTTGCTTCCTTAGAAAGAAAGCCTCAAAGAGCACCATTGTACGAAGCCTCTATCCGTTGTTTAGTCCCCGCCTGCCCTTCTTGCATATGAGGGAATAAAACTAACTAAAAGTGTAGCCAGGACAACTTTATTTTCTTGTCCCAGCTCTCAGTTTTTCGGGGAACAGATTACGCTTTCACGTAGAAAATGGAAGGTCTTCGCTATATATAAAGGAGCTCTTTACCCTTGGCAATAGAGCAGCGCCTACGTACAGTACCTTTGATCCGGCACATTTAGGAGCACCTTAGGATGGCATAGCCTTAACGTTAATGGCGAGGTTCAAAAGAGGATCCTATTCAAGCTTCTCTTTCCTTCTTGCCTTGGCAAGGTAAACTCCCTATTGCAGCACTAGAAAGGAATGCTATGTGTGGCTATGCTTCGCTCTTATCTTCTTCCTTATCAGTTTTCAAAGCTGCTACCCTGCTCACTATACCATTCGTGTACATAGAGTAGCTGCACTTAAGCTATTCCACCCACAGCGTTCTTCCTTTACCGTTCATGAGTGAAGCGCGTCAGCCTCTTCCTTTGCCTTAACCGAATGCGAGCTTTCCTAATAATGAGCAATGCTGGGAACTGCAAATGGTTCCTAACCTCATAACCAGCTATCTGTCCAACTCCATACATAATCCATACATAGCCTGCACTCTATTACACCTACCACTCGCAGGAAAGGCCCAAAGCCAATCACAGGGAACAGTGAAGCTTCAATTGGTCTTTCTCTCTTCTTTGGTGAGCCAAACCGCTTCACCCGACGATGAAGGTAACTGCACCTAAGATTGAGCAAAGCCATCCAGACTTTCTCCTTATTAGCTTTTACCGCACCAATCCAGTAGTGATGGTTCTGGCCTGTCGATTAGGTTGGGCACTGACCTTGTCTTTTAATAATCAATTCACCGGTCGAGTCGAGAAGGTAAGGTGACGGAATCCAGAATCCCTCAGCCAGCCCTTTACATATTCAAAAAAGCAGGAGCAACTTTCCACCTCGACTCCTTCCTTCCCCTCATTCTAAGCCCGGCCACCATTTCTTGTTTCAGTAGTTCCCCCCGCGAGCTAGGCCATCTTCTCTGCCGTCGGTTCTTTCTTTACCGACAAAAAAGCCGCCTTCTTGTCTTTACCCAGTGTCGAAAGAAGGAATGACTTCTGACGAAAGCAAGGGTGACTCTTCAACTTGACCCTATGCCGCTTGCTCGCTTATCCCGCAGCCCTTCTGCTGGGATACCGGGATGATCTGCTCCTTTCCTTACTAGTGGCTGAGCTAGACACCAACAATTCCTTTCTGAGCGGTAGAACAAAAGAGGATTTTGACTGATTAGCAGAAGATTCTCAGGCTGATTCCGCACCTTCTTCTCCTCTGGTCAGCTAGCCAGATAAAGGGCGAAGGCCGGCGTGCAATCTATAAGGGAAAACGAGGCCTGAAGAGAAGTCCACGCGTGATGACCAATATTCATCAGAACCCTCCCTCGGTCAGCGTAGTGCCAGCAAGGAAGAAGTCAGAAGGGCAGGCAGGTGACGCAAGTGTAAGGTGTGACCCTCGATCTGTCTGTGAACCGGAAAGGAGGTACGGTACTCGAAATCAACTTGTTACTCTGCCTTCCTATCAATTGGGAAAGGCTTTGGGAACTGAACTTCAAGCCGGCTCCTCGCCAGCGTCGTCCACTACGTCAAGATCATCCTCGGTTGTTCTCCGAGATGTGGCACTTGAGCATTCCGAAGAGATAGGCTGATGAGCATAGCAGGCAAGAAAGAGAGAGGTAGCACGACCACTTCCAAATGTAGGGAATCCGCGAGATACTGGTCACAGGTACACTTAGAGGACTCACCTATACGAGAGTAGTCGTGAGGCCGCCGCGACTATGGGAAGTAGGCTGTTCCCTAGTCACTCTCGACTCTAGGTTGGGCGGAGAAATGAAACAGTTCACAGTTTTTGCTAGTGAAGCTGTCAGAGATAGGGCAAGTAGTCGTAGAAACTCCTTGCTAACAGCCCTACCGATAAAAGGAATAATGCTTCAAGGACTATATGACTAGCTCTTATACGAGTTCCTGGTAAACCACTACTTGCGTAAAGTACTCCGCTCGCTCCCCTGCTCGTTCAAAGTATTCCACTCGCTAGGATCTTAGTAAATAAGCTTGCTCTGACCTTACCTTTCCTTCCTAGCTTTGAGAGCAATACTACCTGTAATAACACAATGAACTTATCCTACTTAGGGAACAGGCTGGCATAAAGGGCAAAAGAGAAAGAGTTACACCCGGTCTAAAACCTGGTGGTGTTACTTTCCTGCTTCCACCTGAACCTGCTTGCAGGCCTTATAGAAAAGTCTTGTATAAGATAACTAGCTTGACAACAGGAATTATCTAACTTACTTGTAGATAACGAACTTGCTGAAGGAGGAGATGATCTTAAGATAGTTTTCCGTTAATGGGGAGAGAGAAAAAGAGTCCTCGCTTTCATAATCGGTAGTCAGAGTCCAGGCTTCCTACACCCATATTTTACGACAACCTATGAACCGACTAACTCAACAGCTGGCCTTAGAGAAACTGTCCTAACTTATCCAATAAGTCCTAATAAATGGCCATGATGAAATACTCTTCCTTTCCCTGCGGCACTCGCTTGAAGGAAAGCTAACTCGAAAGCTGACTAATGCTGATAGGAAGTACTTTCAAAGTTCTCGCTAGTCCTTTCATTGAAGCTAGTGACATCATCTGACTCTATCAATTCATTTCTCTCTTCTTTTTCTTTCATTTATCTCTTTCCTATCTATACTGTGTCTTACCCCAAAAGATAGTGAGTTAAGCAAGCATGTGGGAAGTAAGCGAGCAGGGTGGGGCGGCGGCTTGTAGCCTCTCCTCAATATCTATATCGGAGTCAGCATCCGTTTTTGTTTGAGTTTCGCTGTTAGCTTACGTCCTTTTAGCTAGTTCGACGTGTTTTCATTAGTCCTTCAAGCAAGTGAGCCAGTCGCGGTAGGTCTTTTTAGCCTTTAAGTAGTAGTCCTGTTCGAAAGATAGTTATCATAGTGAAGTGAGTTATTACAGTGAGTCTAGTTTCTTGAAGGCCAGGCAGTCAGCCAAGAAAGGAAGTTATGGTGTGGAAGTCTTCTAGTCTGTCTTCCCTTCAAGCTCTCGAGTACACTAGGGGAGAGGTATCGAAAGTAAAAGTCTAAATAAAAGTTAAAGTCAGAAGTATAAGTAGTAGGCTATCAGTATAAGTAGTAGGCTATCGATTAAGTTTTATCTAATAACAAAGTAATAGCACCTTACTGACTGTACTTTAGCTATAGTACTTTTCTTAGTTTGTATTAACTATTCTCCTTGAGCTGCAGTACACCGGTAATCTCTCTCATCACTATACGATGTTTGAGATTCGAGTGATGCAAAAAAGGTATATTATGATTGGGAATAAGGTTAGTGGTTAACTAAAAATAAAATTGGTTTGATAAGTTATATTCGAAGGTAGTCCTGCAAGTGATATTGAGTCGTTTCAGTAGTAAGCCGATCGCTGTAGTAAAGAAATTCTGACCAATTCTCACAGGCAGGAGACTTTCGATAAGGTCAGCAGCCTCAAAGCCGATAAGACCCTAAGATGCGACAACAACCCAATTATCTTTCAAAGAAGCCCGGATTACCTTGCAAACGACGCCCTTCAACTAAACGCTATTTAGCCCGACTCCTTCTCCTTTGTCCTAAGAGCGGATGAAATAGCATCTGTAAAAGCTGCAGCTGATTCGAGTTCAATGAAGTACTTTCACTTTCTCGTTCACTTTTCCTCTTTTCCGTACAAGCTCTTCTTCACCTGAGCTTCTAGAATCCTGAGATTACTTATAAGCTGGGCACCTACACCTACTATACTATATATGAGTTTATGAAAGTGACAACTAGGAATTCTACTTCAAGCCCAGTTTCCTACTTCATTCAGTCTAAGCGTTGCTACAGGAACACTGGAAAAGGCTTCACTGGCAATCCGGGGTGCTTACTTACAGCTCATTTCTCCATTAATATCTTGCTTATTCTTTTTCCTTATCTACTGGACTTATCGAAGGATAGAGAGAGAGTTTTTTTAAAGGTTTTCCTTCAATACAGATAAAACGTGAAGAAATTACGTCACGATCTAAGCTCCAGCGTTCCGAACAAAACCTGACACTGAAAAAACATGTTAGTCTGAACTTCTTATTCAAGTCGTACCTCGACTCATCCCAACCTAGCTGCTTAGCTTAGAGGAGTATTGACTAGCGGCGCCCTTGTGGAAGTGCTCTTTCCAGTCATTCGAAAGAAGCTGAATACTCGTCGACTCTTCGGTGTCCTTGCTTAATGTTGTTGTTGACCAAAGAAAGTTTTCTTCCCACTGTGCCAACCTAATAATAGTAAAGTACTTGGTGTAGAAGGCATAGCTTAATTTCTACCAATTCACAAACCCCGGAATATCACAGTGGTTCCGAGCCTCCACCGAAACCTCTATCAACTTCGCTGACTTGATCATCAACCTGGATTTTCCCCTAGCACCTTCCAATGAATGACTAAGGGAACCATTCTCTTATGTGCTTGAGCCGGTGATGGCAGTGGACGAGTTGCTTAGAGAAAGACGCCCAACTCTGAGAAAACATAAATCTGTGTGTGCAAGGAGGTTCGCTGATAAACAAAGAATTTCATTTCCTTCAGAACTCTGGTATCGGTGTTATTCTGGTTTGAAGAGAGGTTTGGTTCTGAGAGTCCTCCTTTCGTTTGCATCAGCCACGACATTGGTATTGCCCTTCTTTTACTTTATGACATAGGGGAAAGTCTAACGGAATTCAACCTACTTGGCCGCTTACTCAACTTGTTCTGCCCTCGATCATGCTTCAAAGATGAATGATCCGTGTGAAAAACTCTTTGGGAAGAAGATAGTGCTGCCATGTCTCCAAAGCACGAACAAGAGCATAGAAATCCTTATCAGAAGTTTAGTAATGAAAGTTAGCACCACTCAATTTCTCACTGAAATAAGCCACGGGTCTTCCCTCTTGCATAAGTTAAGCTCCAATTCCAACCATTCTGTTAGTTTTCAGTGTACTAAGTGAGAGTTCTTCCTCATTGAATAGGAGAGTAGGTTGTAGCATTCTCTCTATCTTGATGTTCGGAAGTCTAAGTCACTGTCTGAGAATGCTTTGGACGGTACAGTTGGCAAAGGAGTGAGTGCTTTGCTTTCTGGCGCTTTGATCTACTCGTTCATGAATTCCATCAAAATAGTAAATAGAAAGAATTGCAAATCACCAACTAGATCATAATATGTCTTGTGAACGAAAGGTGGGTCATTGGCAAGTCACAAGTTTCCACTAGTAAGCCCAGGTTTCTTCTTCTTTGTTATAAAGAGGAATAAGTATTCACAGACTAGGATGAACAGACTAGGTATTTGAAAGGTCTGGGAAAAGATATTTGACTAATGTGTTAATAGCTAGTGGGAATTCATAGACAAGAGAAAAATGCCCTGGAAAAGAAGTAGTATCGGAATTGTCATATTGATCACGATAAGCTTGCTAATAGGCTGGTCCTTCTAAACCAGATTTTTACTAGTAGTAAGCATTCCCAGGAAAAGCAGTAACAAGGTAAGCTCGCAGGCTCTACACAATAAAGGTTACTCGCTGGGATAAAATATAGATATGATAGCTCTGAAACCCTTACCAGTACTCAGCTAGTGGTACCCATCTTGCCCACTTTTTGTGGGTTGATAGAAGGTCATACATCTCAGGTATGTCTCAATGCACTGATTTACCCTCCCCATTTGTCCATGGGTTTGTGGATGGTGGGCCATACTCATGTTCAGCTTCACCCCCAGCTTGTGCATTTGTTTTTGCTTCGTCAAATCCCGGATCGCGGAACTAATTTCCGAAAGGGCGGAACAACGTAGTAGCGATTTCTCTCTCCTGCTTCTATACAAGCCTACTCATCTATTTTGACTACTTTATCTCATGCATATTCCGGTGCTGCTTCCAACCAGCTCGTACCTCTCGGATAGGCTTCTTGGTATTGTACGGAACATAGGGCAAGGGATGAAAGCGGCGGAGTGTCAAGCAGGTTGTAGAGTAGTGAATATCGATGAGAGTTTCTTCGGAAAAGGGCTGTGAACTTCTTATTTGAGGAAAAGAAGCCTCAATTCTATTGAATTGAAATTCATTTAATTGAACGACTCCAAATCATATAATAATGAAATTGACTCACTTTGCACTTCTATTTTGAGCAAATCTCAGGATCGGATCATTCCTGCCAAACCATTTATCTAATTTTCTTTTCATCCCTTTTCCTGAAAAAAGGCGAATGTATATGAAGGCCAAGTCTAATTCAACATTCGACTTCTATCTAAGTCAACCTCAAAGTAAGTGAAAGTAAGCCTCCCAACCGGGAAGTTTGTGCTTCTCGTAAAAGCTGGGGGAACTCGACCCCAAAGTAAACCTGTGGCTAAGCACGCCATACATCTAGGTACATTTTTTTACCGAATGGGAAGGTTTAAATATCCCGACCGAGCCTCTCTCGGCTGTCCTTCGCTACACTACCAGGCTCTCCGAACGAACGTTTTCCTTGAAAGAGCGCTTTTATCCTCCACTCTATAAAGCCTGTGCGATCCATGTCATTTTATGAATAGGCAGCGACCATGTTGTATTTTCTTTGGTTTTGGCAGACCAGCCTTTTCCATTTTATCCATTGAATTCTTCGGCCTTCATACTATAATAATAAGTGAAGTACGGCCTTCTTCGTTTCCCGAGTCAAAGACTGGAATTCCTGGATGGAGAATCTGCCTCAATACAACGTGAGCTACTATGCCCAATGGCGACTTCCCCTGCTCTATCAAAGAGGTTGACCACTAGCACACGACCAACTCTCTTTTCAGACTGTATCGCCGTTTATCTTCCTCCGGCCACGAAAGGGATTTTTTCTTTTGGTGAAAAGAGTATTCCTTGGAAGCAGTATCGTAACTGCTCTATTGCGACGACAGAGAAGAGAGGTATTTTGGTGTCCCCACGACTTATATACGTTACGAATTAAGTAGTCGCATCGAAACTCCTTTTCCTTCCGGACGGTTCCTCCTTCAAAAGAAATGCATCCTTAAGCTCTTTCAACGTTAGAACTATAAGGCTTTGACTATTTTAATTCGACATCAGTAAGTTGGACCAACCTTGAGGAAAGAAGTGGTGCCTGCAGTATTTTCCCTTCTTTTTCTTGATTAGCAGGACAAAATCCATTACTTAGCCAGTTATTCGTTCAGGCGTGTTGAAGACGATAGGTAGAGGAGCGGAACCTTCCTTTGAAAAGCTCATCCTAACGTTGTTCTTACTTTCAAAGACTTCGGTTCTAGCTTTAGAGTGAACAAGGCGCGCAGCGGTCTACCCTTCTTCTTTTCCGACCTTAACTGCTTTATTTGTCTCTTTCACTTGCAGATGGAATCGTAGGATTCGATTCGATTGCATGAGACTTTCTGTTGCGGGAGTGCCCGCTTTTGATTACCTTTATTTTACCCTTAAACAAATCTTTGGTTTGTAACTTTCCCTATAGCCTACCCGAGATAGTAGACTAAAGCCCCTCTTTCTTGAGGTGCACAATCAGAGGAGAAGCTCTCTTACTTTCCTGGTAATGTGCTTGTAGGTTTCGGTGAGGAGTGAGGTAATATTTTATTAGCCTTGAGGCTGTCCAATTGTTGGAGCCTCGTTGATGGATCCACCCGGGGGTTCATGGCTCCCAGGTTTCCCAGGTTCCTGGATACAGGCAGGCTGCATAGTTGTGGAATGTCTTCTCCAAGTTCTCTTCCATTTTGACGTAGAGCCCGCACCCCCAGGCGCGAAGCGAATTTGCTACTTTGGCTCATTAGTTGGTAAGTCTGTCTATGAAGTTCAGTGCCGCGAAAAGGGGAAAAAGACCAAAACAAGCTTTTTCAACCTCATAAACTCATATATAAATTAGATTCGTTCCTTGCTTTTTATCGTAAATAGTGTCTGTCGCTTTTTGTCTTCGTTTTGGGGCGCGTCGTTGCTTTGGGCGCGTTGCTTTGCTTATGTCGGAATTAGCACGGGCGCAGCAAAAAGCATCTACTAGTTTCTTTGATGTTGGTCATTATTTTGACTAACCCTCTCTCTCTCTCTTTACTTACCGCCTCTAAATCTCGGGCCCCCTCTGGGGCGAGAAGAAAGAAAGTTCGAAGTTTTTTATGCAAAAAGTAGAGAATTTAGTTTGCCGAATCTTGAGCAAAGCTCTGTGGAATTAGATACCCATATATATATCAGGGTTTTTTTTTATCATTGTGTTTATCTTTATTTTATTATAAGAAGAATAAAATTTTAGCGGAAACTAAACCAAAAAGGCTGCTCTCTGGGGCATTGGTTTGGTGGGCGGCTTTCTCTCAGGTATATTATCCTCCGTTGCGCACGCCGCAGGGCCAGAAGGAGCCGCCGGAAGACAGGCCGCGGGCTTCGATTTGAATAGGTCCCCAGAGCCTGAGGGCGAGAACGATCAGCCTGCTGCCCCAGTGGCGCAGCCTCCCCTTACACAAACAGCCGGTGCACTCCCTTCGTCTTCCCAACCAACCCAGGAGGAGGCTAAAAGGTCCTATTTTGAGCTCGACATGTTTAAGGCATGGGAAAACGAGATAAAGCATGATCTGAAAAATGCTTTCCGCCGTGTTCCCGTTGCGGAAAAAGGTAATTGGCGGATTCCCTTTTCTGAGATCGATCAATTACTGGACAAATACTTTTTTGATTGTAAGCAAGAATTACTAGAGCGCAGTTTAACTGAGAAAGCACTAAAGAGAGAATTTGCCACTCTTGTTCCAGATTTTAGGAAAAACTACAGGTCTTCGACTTTTTATAATGAAATTCTGAACCGTCTCAAAGAATAAGAATGTAGAGAAGAAGTCTAGCCCTGGGGGCAAAGAAATAGGAAATGCATAGACAGTCCACGCAGCAAACCGAGGCCCTGCGTGCGCCGTACGTACCGCCTACGAATAATAGGTAGCCCCACCCCAGGCAGAGTTTGTGAGCCGTGTAATAGGCGACCATTTCGCGCGGTTCGGGGGGCACTTGAATAAGCCGCCGGCACCCGGCTGCGTCTTTACCCCTATCCAATTTTTGGGCCAATTCCCCCTTCGTACTACCAAAAAATGAGATTCTTGCCGAATCCGAGTTTGCTGCTCCAACCATTACAAAACTAATACCTATTCTGTTTAGTACTTCAGGTGCTTCTCTAGCGTATAATGTCAATCTCGTAGCGGATCAATTCCAACGAGCCTTTCAAACTAGTACTTTTTGTAATCGACTCTATAGCTTCTTCAATAAACGCTGGTTCTTCGATCAAGTTTTGAATGACTTTCTAGTCAGATCGTTCCTGCGTTTCGGATATTCAGTCTCATTCGAAGCTTTAGACAAGGGTGCTATTGAGATATTGGGCCCTTATGGTATCTCGTACACATTCCGACGATTGGCCGAGCGAATAAGTCAACTTCAAAGTGGATCTGTTGTGCGAAGAGTGCGTTATGAACCGTGGCCGCCTACCTGCTTTGGTTGGTGGGGGCGGCTCCTCCGTTGTGGGTAAACGGGAAACCCGACTCTACGAACCCGAGGAAAGGCTGCACTGCTTCCGTAAGGGCGTTAAGACCGGAGCTTTTTGTAGTGCTAGCAGGAATGCAAGTGAATGAATCCAATCCCATCCCCTTTAAAATCGGCGAGGTAATACCTTATTGAAGTAGGGCACGCTACGGCAACACAGGACTGACGGGGTGGGGGCTTGCTGTCTACTTGGCGAGCCTTCACTGCCCCCTTCTGTAACTTCCCTTCTTTCGTCCGTCCACGAGGCAGTCAAAAGAAAGAGAGAAAGGGGCGGCTATAACGCAGGAGTCGTGGCGGTTGTATGCCACAAGGTCCCTATAGACAAGGGGACAAGTGAATCATCGCTTTTGGGCGCAGGCAGCCCTCTACCATCCATCCCATTGCATTCCTCTCGTAGAGTACTGTACCGTCTCAGACCAGATACATCTATGGAAAGAAAGGCCGAAGGGAAAATCTTCATTTTGTTCTTTTTTTGGATCCCCATGCATTCCGTTATTCCCGTAACTATGGATTGATTGTCCCTACCTAACTAAATGGTAGTGGTCTAGGGAGCGCAATTGCTAGAGCACGGGAGAATGAAGAGTAATGATTTAAGCAAGAGCAGCCGGACGGACTACTATAGTCAGTCTAGTGACTACTATAGTCTTTTCTTTCTTTGTAGTTAAGTAATAATGTTTGGTATAGCAGCCTTTCCGAGCGAGTCTCTGGGATCTCCTGTAAACCCCCATGATGTGGTAAAGGGAGGATATTAGGGGAAGCGGTGAGTGGAGATTCCCCTGCAGAGAGCCGGATGAGGGGAGACCCTCACGTCCGGTTCGGAGGGCGGGGATATCCCGACCCTACTATCATTATGCCTTTGCAATGTTACTTGGTTCAACTCCATTTGTGACCTTTTCTCGTATGTGGGACTCTCTATCTTCTTGGGTAGATTCTAGATCGTCTTTCATTTTGTTAGTGAGTAGTTTTCTTATTAATAAGTCAAGTCAAGAATAATAAGAGAACTGTAGGAGCTTGCCAGGACGGCTTGGTAAGCAAGCTACCTGTTATGTAGGCGCCAACTCCCAGTTCTTTCTCTTCTTTCTTTTTTATTTTTTTATACTATACTATACGTATAATCACCTTTCCGGGGAAGGGGTAACATAGACGGAGGCACATGTAGACAGATACAGACTTTTTCAATCTTTTGCCTAAGCGAAGTAGTAGTTGATCCCTCCGAGGTAAGGGCGAATTGAGACCGAAAGCTACAAAAAAAATAGCATAATCTGAACACATAGTTTAAGTAGAAACTGTTAAAGCTCCCTGGTCTCGAAACGGCCGGCTTTGGTTCAGCTCTCGGGGCCACCTCACACACTAAGAAAATCGTCAGCTTCCTTCCCCACTCATCGCCCTCACTTTCAGACAAAAAATCCAATTCGATTCAAAGATCGGAATCATACCTCCAGCGGGCAAGGTCGGCTCAAGAAATGGAAGTTGTGAGATGGAAAGAAAACCACGAAAAAAGAACTGAATTAGGGATCAATCCATACGCGGCTTGCCTTCTCCCCTTCCCCATAGTAAGCCAGCCAATAGTACCCTAACTTAAGAAGTTCTCTTAGCTAGCGCATGTCCATTAATGTGACCACCGCATGCTCCTGCATGAGTTTCATGAATGGTTTGTTTTCGAATCCATTCTTTTTTAGGTATACTATCTTGCCTCGAGAAAGGAGCTCGCAACAAAACGAGAGCTTTTTGATAGCCCGTTCACTCGACTACCACGCTTAGTTAGTCTGTCTGCAGGGATGGGAATGGCGTAGTCTGTCTGCCCTTCTTCGTAAGTAGCTGGACTTGGATCTTCGTAAGCAACTGGAACTATCAAAAGTCAATGTCAATTGGCCTTCTAAAGGCTATAGCCCTGTTTCTTTTGAAAAAACGAATTTAGAGTTTCGAAGAAGACTGGCCTCCAAGAAAGCCACTCCGCCTAAAGAGTCCTATTCCTCTTCTGCCACATCCCCTAGCTTTGTGAAATGACTTGACAGATTTGCTTGCATTTCCCTCTGTGAATGATCCAACTTCACAAAGACACCATACGTTGGTGCGTTCCAGCTTTTGATGCGGCAAGCGACGCCCAAGAAAAGAACATGGAGAACGGGTCTTCTTTCGAGAAGCATTCCCCTGCCATTGGGGCCATGTTCTCTATTAGTGGTGCACCCCTGGTCACACCACACACGACAAATATATCATGATATTCGGCAAGAGATGAACGACACCGAGACGGGGATGCCGCTCTTTATAGTTGAAATCAAAGTCGTGTCAAAATAGTTCGTATGTTTGGGGTTTCCTTTCGGTTCAGCGCTACCATCGCACCTACTCGAGCGGAAAGATAAGACTCGGCAGCTACTGACTGCGAAAGATAGGTATAGATATGATTGCCTTCCGTAGGGCTAGGATAGACATAAGACTAAGGATAGTGAGCATGAGGATAGGGAACAGGAGAATGAGGATATGATGCAGATTGGCAAATAGACAGAAAATGCTCAGTGACACAGTGTGCAACGACCTAGAATGGTCATGGGTCAGAAATGAAAAGGAGATTTCAGAGTTTATTGGAAATGCCTTTACACAAGTTCTACTTTACTTTACCCCTGAGGGGGCCCCGGGTCGAATTTATCGCTCAGGTTTATTGCATTTTCATGCAGGTGATTTAGCCTGAAGTCAGGCAGTCAGTCTCCTACAACAGAATGACAGAGGGAAAAGAGAGATTGAGAAGAGAGATTCTAGCTGAACCATGAACTAATAAATAAAGCAAGACTGATAGTTCGAAAGCCCCTGAGAGTAGAAACTGCACCAATTGCAACGGATTGGATTCACAAGGGTCCCAGTTTATGAAAAATAAGGGAACATAGTCTATCTCCGATAGATAGGCCAATAGATCAGTCTTGTACCGAAAGATGGGGCCTCGCTAACTAGCTAATCACACGCGAGCCCATTTCTTCTCATTAGCTTTGACTCTTCCTAGTGCCCGGGCTTTGGATTGTCAAGTAGTTGCAATCGTCTCAAGTTGGTGTCTCCTATTAACTCAAAGTAAAAGTACTTCTCTTTGTTTGTCGAACCAGCCTGTGGGCTCAGCCCTATATTAGATGACTTGTTGGAACTACGTCCTTATCTTTCTTGTCTATTACTTGCTGCTGCGATGGAAGCTTGTTGACACGAATCCTAACACATTTGGGGTGGAATCCTCATATTGTCAAATGCGCTTTAGACAGGCTTTTGGATTAGGGGAAAGGGATGCTTACTTGGATCCTAAGCTCAAGTACCTCTCTCGTGAACTTCTTGTGTGCTTCCTGACTCCTCAAGGCACTCGAATGAGAGGCGGAAGAAGCGCAGTTCTAGTGAATCGAGAAGTCTTTCACAGTATTATTGAAGTGCACTTTCCGCAATAGCCGAGTTCACCGAAGGAGCAGAGGAGGGGAGAGGAGGAATCAGTCGCTACTGTAGTTGCTCATTTGTTTCTATCTCTGTAGGTCCAAAACGAGCGTATCGGTCCATTCCGTATTCCCGTTCTCTTATAAAGAATGGGTCCCCTCCCCGGGCATTTCGGATAGCAGATGCAAGAGAAAGACTATGTACTAGAGCCCTAACCATCGGGACAGATACAAGACTAATGTTGACCCGACCTTTCTTGATTAAAAACTGCTTAGCAAACTCTAGGCATCCACAATTCATCAAGTTGATGATAAAATCCATGGACGTTCTACTGGACCCTATTCACTTGTTACACAACAGCCCGTTAGAGGAAGAGCTAAGCAAGGGGGACAACGAGTAGGAGAAATGGAAGTTTGGGCTTTAGAAGGATTTGGTGTTGCTCATATTTTACAAGAGATACTTACTTATAAATCTGATCATCTTATAGCTCGCCAAGAAATACTTAATGCTACGATCTGGGGAAAAAGGGTACCTAATCACGAGGATCCTCCAGAATCTTTTCGAGTGCTCGTTCGAGAACTACGATCTTTGGCTCTAGAACAGAATCATTTCCTTGTATCTGAGAAGAACTTCCAGGTTAATAGGGAGGAAGTTTGATCGGAATAAATAAAAATTATTTTCTTATTTCAATTTTATGATTGACCAATATAAACATCAACAACTTAAAATTGGACTCGTTTCCCCTCAACAAATAAAGGCTTGGGCTAACAAAAACCTACCTAATGGGGAAGTCGTTGGCGAAGTAACAAGGCCCTCTACTTTTCATTATAAAACCGATAAACCAGAAAAGGATGGATTGTTTTGCGAAAGAATCTTTGGACCCATAAAAAGCGGAATTTGTGCTGCCCTGATACTAACTGCTTGTACCGTACTGAAATCCTTACAGCACCTCAATTAGCTAGCTATCTGCTGATACCAGAAAGGTCAAGTGAGACAGCCCCGAGCCAGCCCTCCTATTAATAGGGTTGCTTTTTTCACCAGGTTCCTTAGTTTCTAAAATCCGAAAGGTGAGGCTCGATTGCGAAGGAAAATGGAAAAAGTATTACTTTTGCCACAGGCTGGACAGAAAGTTTCCTTTTTCTGCACCCAGTTTTTTCCTTTTTACGAGGGAAAGTTAATTTTCAGTACTTTTCGCTATGGCTGGAACAAATGTTTTTTAAAACGACCCGGAAAAATGCCAATTCCTTAGGCGAATTAAAAATTAGTACTTTTCGCCTATGGCGGGAAAGAATTGGTTTATTTTCTTCCATTTATTTATAGAATGGGTCCAAAAAAGGTAAAAAATCGGCTAAAAAAGCGAAAAAACTAGTTCCGACATAGATGCAACTTGGGACTTGCCTCTTCTGCCCTTATAAGCAGCCCCATTTCTGAAAAAAACTTGTGCCGACATAGTGGGAAAGTGGTAGTTTTTTCATTTTGCTTGTAAATCGGCTCTTTTTGGCATCCCAGTTCTGAACTTTTTCATCTCGCCTAGTGGAACTTGAGACTTTTTCCAGTATCTTTATCCAGCAGCAGGACCTTCACTACTTTCCCCTTTCCCAAGTAAAGCTAGTGTTAAGAGACTGGATTGTAGAAGTGTTGACTGACTTGACTGGAAATATAATATGGAAAGACTGATGGACTGACTGAAGTGGCTATTGACTTAAGTGGCTATTTCCTGATTCCGATATGGCGTCCTGAATCCGATATTGCTTGATTGTCTGTTGATGCCCAGCCGAAGAAGTGACTTGCTTAACGCAGCAATTTCTGTTTTCTTGTGTGAATGCTCTCCACCTCCGCTTGACACTCTCGTAGTAGATCATAAGAGAAGTATTCTTTCAAGAAATTCGTATAGAAAGATGGACTAGCTCGAGACCTTGGCTTCAAACAATCGATTGAATCTGGATTCCTTTGCTTATCCTTCCTGGCTATAGTCTCTCTTGTGCCTTCGGCAGTTCAGTTAAAGATTTCTGTATCAGCAGTTTGTTTCCCCATTTGCTCAAAGAACGCATAAAACCTGTTCCCTCACCGTATCAAAAGATCAAGCAGAAGAGTCCTCTTCTTCAAGAAGAGTTTTTCATTTCACTCTTCCGCAGCAATGCCCGGACAAGAAAACAATATGAGCAAATCCGCAAAACAATATCATAGCAAACGGTATGTGCTGGTTGGATAGAGCAATCAGTAGTTGACGTTCGAACCAATCTTCTCTCTAGTAGACTTTAGATTCAGTCGTCCGTTTGTTTTGTTTTGAATTGACATAGAGAAATCTTCCCACTACGTAATTAAGGAATAGGTGGCGAAGGCCCTTGGCGGACTATATATAAAGGATAGTATCAATTTCTTCCCTTTACGGCAATAAGAGTTGATTCCTGTAGTTAACGATTCCGCTTAACTTATAGAGTGGTTAGGAGATGTTTAGTAGTAGGCCCGGTTCACCAGGTTCTACCACAGTGAGCTCCAATCATAGTTTTTCGTTGGAAAAACCAACGCCGACTCAAGATCAGTCTCCTTTCTAGGAGCAGAGCTTCAAATCAAATTAGATTTGGCCCATGTTTTCAAAATTGGAACTCCTCCTATCTAAAATGATAGGTAATTTTTTATTATCTCTAAGTACAAATCCCGATTTCTTTTTCTTCCTCATTCTGATTTAGGTTTTCGTATCACGGATGTTGATTCGCACTTTTTCCAGGGGGTCTACTCCTCCCTGGATTCAAAACTCCCTCATTTTTGCTATTTTTGTGGCTCTTCTTAGCCGCATCGAACAAGCGGATTGTATGGACGCTAACGAAGGCAATGCAGCGGGCGCTTCTGGAGCGGGAACAGAAGGCCCTTCCTGTTCCGCAGTGGAAGAAAGACTCCGAAACTTTTTGGCAGGATATGGAAAAACCACTACCCGTCAAGACACCTTTGACAGGATAGTGGATGAATTGCAACTTCGGTCCTCAAATCCTGATGACCGAAGACAAATGATTTCCATTATGGACCAATGTGGTCCAGGAGATCGCGATACCCCTAAAAGCGAGGCGGGATCCCTCCTCGTGGAAAGGTACGCGACCTATTTCTCTTCAAAATATGCTAAATCCCTCTACTGCGAGGGAAAAAAATAAGGTTGTGTTGTTCGGAAGATAAGCTTAAAATGATAAAGACCAATAAAAAACTTCTTCGTTTCGTTGGTAGAACCCACGCCAACTCTTTTCTCTAAATAATAGAGAGATCTTTTGATAGTCTCACTTCTATCAATGCAATGAAAGAACTATCCCTTCCTATTTGTTTGTCCTAATGAGACAAAGAAGAGCCTCCTTCTTTACCACTTTAGGGGATGGGGGTGAAGGGGGGTTTACATACAACCGGGGCAAAGTGGTTTATGATTGAATCTCAGAGGCATTCTTATCATTTGGTAGATCCAAGTCCATGGCCTATTTCGGGTTCACTCGGAGCTTTGGCAACCACCGTAGGAGGTGTGATGTACATGCACTCATTTCAAGGGGGTGCAACACTTCTCAGTTTGGGCCTAATATTTCTCCTTTATACCATGTTCGTATGGTGGCGGGATGTTCTACGTGAATCCACGTTGGAAGGGCATCATACAAAAGCTGTACAATTAGGACCTCGATATGGTTCTATTCTCTTCATAGTCTCGGAGGTTATGTTCCTTTTTGCTTTTTTTTGGGCTTCTTCTCATTCTTCTTTGGCACCTACGGTAGAGATCGGAGGTATTTGGCCCCCAAAAGGGATTGGGGTTTTAGATCCTTGGGAAATCCCTCTTCTTAATACCCCTATTCTCCCTTCATCCGGAGCTGCCGTAACTTGGGCTCATCATGCTATACTCGCGGGGAAGGAAAAACGAGCAGTTTACGCTTTAGTAGCAACCGTTTCACTGGCTCTAGTATCCACTGGCTTTCAAGGAATGGAATATTACCAAGCACCCTCCACTATTTCGGATAGTATTTATGGTTCTACCTTTTTCTTAGCAACTGGCTTTCATGGTTTTCATGTGATTATAGGTACTCTTTTCTTGATCGTATGTGGTATTCGCCAATATCTTGGTCATCTGACCAAGAAGCATCACGTTGGCTTTGAAGCAGCTGCATGGTACTGGCATTTTGTAGACGTGGTTCGGTTATTCCCATTTGTCTCTATCTATTGGTGGGGAGGTATATGAAAGAAGGGAACGAATAAGTGGATTGAGGAATAAAAGCTCGAAGACAAAGAGAACTGGACTATTCAGTTTGTTTTACTCTAAAGTACAGCTAGTTTGGTCACCTCCGTGTGATGGGAAAGAGCTCATCTTTGGAATCTAGTGGCATTTTCTGTGAACCGTATTTTCCCTAAGCGAGTAGTCTAAAAATGGAATAAAGTGATGATTCCCCTATCGGAAAAACAGTACTATTTGTTTGTGCATTTTTCAGCCTGGTCTACGAAGGCAAATGTAGATCATGCCATTTTTACGTTTTTTTCTCTAAAAAGCAGCTAGGTGTAGGGTTTGTGACTGAGAGTAAGTTGAATGGAGTGGTGATCTATGCTCTATAAAAAAAGCAAGAATGAAGGACGACCAGTAGCGAACGAAGCATACCACTTATTACGCCTACCTAGTTTATGTTCAATCACCTCCACTATTCTAGGAGGAAGCTGCTTATCAAAAATACTGTGCTTAGGCTTTGAAGGGCTTGTTGGCATCCCGGAGGAAAGCGAGATGAGTAGAAAAGAGGATAAGTAGTCATTGGATAAGCGACATTTCTGGCAACATATTTTCCATTTATCGGAGGAGATAGATGCATTTCAGAGGAAAGAAGACGGTCATGATAGATTGGTGAATGAGGAAGGAAAAGCCTAAGCTATCCAAGCAAGATAGCGAAAGAGAAAGCTGTCAAGCAAGCCAGTTTTGACCAAGCAAGCAAGCTGGAGCACCTTTCACTCTCGGACATAAAGGCTTTTATCCAATTCAATCACAGGATGGGTATAAGGAGCTCAAATCTTTTAGCCGTTGGAGCTCTTTCTTTTGGTTCATACCAGAAGAATGAAATAACCGTTAAATAGCCGTAAGCGGTGGTGGTGATGAAGTCAGTTAATCCTCTGAGGACGATGAAACTAAGTAAAGTAGGGTTTGAGCTTCGACCGTGTTAACTCTTCTTTTAGAGGAAGTCAGTAAGGTTAGAATAGAATAGAACTAGCCGAAGCTTTCGGGAAGGATAGGCGCCTCAATTAGCATTCTATCGAGTCATTGTTTAGCAATCTCGCAGTCATTGAGACAAAGACTTAGCACAGGAGAAGGATCACAGGAGCAATCTTTTTTTAAGTCAGTCTGGCTGAAAGCAGGCTAAGTCCAGGCAATGAAATTCTGGTGGGACATGCCCAAAGTGGCTTTTGCCAGAAGAAGCTGTTTTGCGGGATAGGGAAAAATAGGCTGTTAGAGAACCCACTGTTCGAGAATAACTTGCAGTCGAAGGAACGAAAGTATGCTCGACTGAAAGGAGAAGGAATTAAGGCTTGCCCCTGCTCTATCGTCAGTCGTTCTCACTCCTTCGTCCATCATACTCCCTGCACTCCCCAAACTCTATAGGTTGCGTTAGCTATACGAGCGAATTGGCTGTTTCGAGCGCGTAGCAATGCGAGATAGAAGATTGAGCATCTGATTTTAGCATAAGAACCCGAATCAGCCGCGCTTGCTATCTTTCGCCGATTTCCAAGGCTTTGCTGTGACGTCAAATCCCTTCCTTCATCTTGTCTTGAAAGAAAGGAGACCGTGGGATGGACCAAATCTCCATCGAGCATTATGGCCTTTGAATCTCGTATAACAAAGATGGAAAGTGGTGTTAGGTCAGAAGGGTGACCCATACCAGATTTGAGGCGAGCCTACCCGGTTGGAAAGAAGAATGGAGAAGCTGACCTGGAATAATGCGTAGCTTCATAGCCTATTATTTCGCATTCAGCGAACTGGTCATTTTCTTATCAGTCCTTGGCAAGCGCGCTAGTGCGCTTGCTCCGTTGCTTGTTTCCGTTGCTTGTTGGGTGGATAGTAAAGGCAGAAGTGGTGGCTTAGCGTTATGGTGGAAGGAAGATGTGGATTTTTTTCTTTGGTCTCGCGACGAGTACCATATCGATGGTACGGTACGCGACCCGGAGACTCCGCAGTTATGGAGGTTAACGGGCCTCTATGGAGAAGCGAAAACAGATCAACGGCATAAGACATGGACTACCATTAGAAATATGGCGGAAAAATCCGACATGCCATGGATGGTGTGCGGAGATTGGAATGAGTGTGTGAGTCAGGAAGAGCATCTGAGTATTATTAGAAGGCCAGAAAAGAAGATGAGTTTGATGAGAACATGCCTAGCTGATTGCCATCTGTATGACCTGGGTTTTGAAGGATATCCTCTGGAATGGAATAATCAAAAAGATGGGGAGAGGAATGTCCAAGTCCGATTGGATCGGGTGTGTACTAATAATGCCTTTCTTTCCATGTTCCCTGTTTCAGGTGTGCAACATATTTGGACGGCAAAGTCCGACCACTATATGTTTAAAATCTCTGTGGCCAAATAAATTCGGGAAGTTGTGCGTCAACCGAAACCGTTTCGATTTGAAGCTATGTGGAAAGGGATAATTCTTTGAAGCCTTTTATCAAAGACGCCTGGGATGAGTGCAACATCAAATTCGGTAAAGGAGAACTAGGCCGGAAATTTTAGGAGTTATCAGGGCACATGCGGCGATGGAGCTCGGAAGTTTTTGGCTCTGTCCGTGCGGGAGTCAGGAAAACAAGAGACCGCATTGAGCGGCTTATAGCACAAGGAGTCCCAGTGACGTCAACGGAGATCCGCACTCTTCATGCTCAGCTCGAGGAGCTCTTTGAGCGAGAATCAGTCATGTGGAAGCAGCGATCTAGGCAACGTAGGCTATTGGAAGGGGATCGGAACACTAAATTTTTTCATGAATAGTAGACAGAGGCAAAATAATATGAAAAGATTGCAAAGGCCAGATGGTACATGGGCTGAGGACGAAGAGGAGTTGAGGACTATGGCAGCGGATTTTTATGCTGACTTATTTAACTCAGAAGGTACTTCAAATTTGGATGAACTCTTGAGTGTCATAGACCCAAAGGTCTCGGAGGATATGAATAATAGCTTGTGCGCTCCTATTACTTTGAAAGAGGTGAAACGGGCTCTGTTTGATATGGGTCCCCAGAAGTCCCCGGGACCGGATGGGCTTAGGCTATGTTTTTTCAGAAGAATTGGCACATTCTTCAAGATGAGGTGTTACTGGCGGTTCAGGAGTTTGTGACTGGTCAGCTGAATCCAAAGGAGGCGCCAGATACGACTCTTGTTCTTATTCCAAAGAAGACCAGGCCGACAGATCTCTCCCAATTGAGACCAATCAGTCTCTGTAATGTGATTTATAAGATTGGATCGAGCAAACAGACTCAAAATTCTTTAAGGAGATTTGGTCTCTATGGAGCAAAGTGCGTTTGTGCCGGGAAGACTTATCACAGATAATGTCTTGGTTGCATTCGAATGTTTGCATGCAATTAAGACCTGGAATAATCGCAAATTTCCGTTATGTGCTGTAAAACTTGATATGATGAAAGCCTATGACAGGGTGGAGTGGAATTATCTTCAAGAAATTCTGTTACGGATGGGGTTCCGAGATTCCTGGGTTGAGATGATAATGAGGTGTGTCTCTTCAGCAAGCTTTAGGGTGAAGGTTAATGGTAAACTGTCGAGGAGGTTCGAAGCGACGAGGGGCATTCGTCAAGTTTACCCCTTCGGGGTCCTTATTTATTCGTTTTATGCGCTGAAGGTTTTTCTGCTATGCTAAGGTGCAATAAAAACCAAAGGAAAAGGGATACGTGTAGAAAAGGTGCAGCTCCAGGAAATAAATGCTGGACATACTTGTGATTACTTAACTAAATAGAATCAAGCAGCAGAATTAACAGATAAAGAACTGAAACCCCACATTGGCATGGAAAATTCGCAGCAGCAGCGTAGACGAACGAGCCACTTACAAGCATAAAGATTTTTCACGCCTTAGCCACTCTTTGCTAGCAATTGCTTTTACAAGAAAGAGTAACAGTTTCACATAAGTATAGTAGACAAGACAGTTGCACATCAGTATTGAAGTATGTATAATTATGTGTTAAAGTAGAGTTATGTTTTATCGAACTCTAAACCGAGCAGTTATGTTTTATAGAACTCTAGAGCTTGTGAATGAACTTTTCCGGGAATAAAAAATCTAGAACATTCTGAGTTTACTTATTACTCCTAAAGTATTATTACTTTAGGCTTTTACTGTAAGAAAAGGAAAAGAGAAACCAAAAACTACAGGCAACAGCTTGAGTATCCTTGCTGAGCGGCTACTTTAACCCGTGTTTGACCCAACCCCCCTGGGTGGCCCTGTAGGTTCTAGCTCCTACTATGCGCTAGCAGAGGTTCCTACTGCTTTAGTCGGTCGTTCCTTGGCCTGTTCCCTGGTTCCGTAGCCCTGCTTTTCACAGTAAGCACAGGTCCCCGTTGCACTTCGCGCTTCTCCCAAACAAAGGCTTAGCCCTCGTTTAACTCCTCGAAAAAGAACAAACTGGAAACAGCTAAATCTAATTCTAAAAACAAGAAGCGCTCTGATCCGGGCTCTCCCTACGGGGTTGCTTTCTCTACTCCCCGGAATGTCGAACGGCTTTCGTCTGCTTTCTAAAACGAGGAACAAGTGCGCTTGCTTGCTCTGCTTGCCCGAACAGCTTTGCTTGCTTTAGACCGGAAACAAACAGCTTAGCTTTTTTAAACGAGGCTCTTGGCGCTTTGTCTGTCGGCTGAAGCCGAACCGATTCTTTCTTCAACAGCTTTATTTCCTCAAACTAAAACCAGATCTTCAAAACCAGACTTGAAGTCGTTCGTATCTCTTCGAACTCCTCATGAGGAGGATTTTTCGATCTACTCCTTCAGTCAAACCAATTCTTATCTCTTCTCTCAAACCGGAGGAGTGAAACGAAAACGAATGCTTTCCAACCAGGGGAGCATGAGTGCAACGGGTCCGCTTTTCCTTGCAGAAACAATGATCATTCCACTTTTTCTCTGAAACAACAGGAACAAGCATTAGCTTTACCATGACCCGCTCAACTTCCTACTTCCCTTCAAGGAAAGTAGTCGTTTCACTCTTGGTTTAACACTACTTCTTTAATCAGCTTCGCCCTAGAACTCATGGGTCTGATCCGGACAGCTTGCTTTTCATTTCCTCTAGCTCAGATCTGTCGGACAGCTTGCTTGCTTACCGGAAACGAAACAGCTACTTTTTCTTTCTCTCCTCCCCGGAATCGTGGACCGGTTCAGCTTTTTCCTTCAACCGGAAAACAAGAACCGCAAGCTCCTCAACATTTTTATAACATTTTCGCTTGACGAAAAGATAAGTACAACTGCTTTCTTCCTCGAAAAGTTCAACAAAAAACCTAAGCTCAAGCAAGAAAACGTATGCGCGTGCTAACGCTATACGAGCAAGAAAACGTATGCGCGTGCGTTAGCGCAACGGCTTGAGCGCGCCATACTACCTACTTGAAGAACTGGATCATCTGCTTGACTTCCACCAACAGCTTTCTCTTCCTCGAAAAACCAACAGCTTTCTTTAACCAGGAACTCATGCGCTTGCTTGCTTGAAAACAACAAGAGTCGAGTCGAGTTCAGCTTGCCCAGTGGAGCTTGCTTGTCTTTAGCTCTGTCTGATCTTCTGATTTCAAATCCATCTCGCTTTCTCGGCTCAAGCTACAAGGCATAGCTCATATAACTGCACTTTCGACCGGGAGGGAAACTGCTAATGAGAGCGTAACGTATAATGTGTAGGTCCAACCTTAGAGCTCCGACGGATGGCTTCTCGTTTCAAAACTAGAGTCGAGTGGAGCAAGCCCAGATCCAGATGAGCTTGCTTGCTTTTCCTGTACTTCCGACTCTGCTTTCTTGAAAACCGGCCTCGAAACCGGAACAGCTTTTGTTAGTGCTGGCTTGCTTCCCAACCCATACCAGTATGACCAAACCATAGGAGCAAGCCAGTTGGGTAGCTTACTCTTTAGAACTCTGAAGACCGTGAAACTTCGTGATCCTCATCAATCGCAGTCGTAGATTCTAGACGAGATCCACCTTGATCGGCTCAAGCGGCTTAGGGCCTATGGCGCCCTCCAAGAAAGACCACAATCCTTCCTCTTTACAACTCTAGTGACCGCTACACTTCGGACCTCCCTTCTTGGGATGTCCTCGTTCCACTCTTGGTTTAACACGTATGAGGAGATATATTTATTTGCTTATTTAATCCGGGCGCGCGGCTCTAAGTATTAGGGCCTTGGTTTGCTTTTCTAAAACCCAGTCCGCTTGCTTCAGCTGAAACAAACAAACCTGGCTTTCTTTTGTAAGGTAGTCGGCTTCTGATTCTTAGGATTCGCTTGCTTGCTTTTCCTGTATTTCCTTCTCCGCTTTCCTTTCCCATGCATGCCGACCTGCTACTGATCCGGAGAGCAGCGGGCTGGAGCTTTCCCTCACCTTAGGGGACCCGTTCAACTTCGTGCTTTCCTGCTTGGCAAGCACTCGTCTCACTCCTCTTGTGACCGTTCAACGAAGAGGAAACGTACTTCCCATTCTCGCCCCTCTCCTTGGCAAAGAACAGATCTCGCTTTCGACGGATGGCGCCACGGATGTTCGCTTGGCAACTGATATCGCTTTCCTTTCGCTTGCAACGGATGTGAGCTTGGCAAGCCATCTTTTCTTTTCTCTACTCCGGGAGAGCGTAACTACGGCATGTTACGGTCCATCCATTTCCTAAGGAACCACGAGCCGAAAGGCTTCCTCATTCACTCGTTTCACTCTTCGAACATGTGCTTGAGCAAGTGGATTAGAAAGTCAGGGAACGGCTTCAGCCGAACCTACTCTGAAGATTAGA
Source organism: Olyra latifolia (assembly GCA_036346145.1). Taxonomy (NCBI): domain Eukaryota; kingdom Viridiplantae; phylum Streptophyta; class Magnoliopsida; order Poales; family Poaceae; genus Olyra; species Olyra latifolia. The sequence continues at coordinate 274,990 of JAYEVC010000040.1, read as the reverse complement.
CTTAACGAAAAGAAAAGGGCAAATCTTCTCCCAGTTCCGCTTTCCCAGACAGATTCGCTTGCTCCTTCTTGCAAACACATATCTGCTTGCTTTCCTAAAAACGAGCTGTCTTGCTTCTTGTCACCAACCCAATTCGATACAAAACCGATCAGTCCATTCGTCGATGCTCGCCAAGCTCTTTTGTTTGTTTTGGAGAATTTCAAAGAATATTTACATGGTTCTGATTATCCGTATCTATCTGATCATTCCTTGATCCAGGTCCTGAAGTTAATTCACCAGTATCAGGAATATCGAGATTCGCGTACCCACGCTTTTGGATCTGCTGCAACTCAATCATACGTATAGCTTTTGCTTGCCCCTTGGGTTGGTTACTCTGAACAACTCTTCAGACCGAGATGGAAACAATGAGAGCGTAACGTATAATTCGAGGGAAACTACTCGAGATACACTACGGCATGTGATATCAATTGAAAGGAAAACCAACTTTCTCGGAAGTCTCTCTGATCACTTATCTACTGGATCATTTATCGACCGCAAGCGCCTCCCACTAATGATGATATCAATCTCTGTCTCTTGAATCATCATCTTTATCATTCGTTCTGTCAAATCCAATCTTCTTTGACCGAAGGACATATAAACACATATAATGTTACGGTCCAACCAAAGACTCCACTAATGTCGTCTAAGAATTGTGAGGTGCCCATAGCTTCCCGGAAAGAAGAAGAGTCCTTGTCGGTCCCTGACATCTGGAATTCTGAAAGCGAGTTCGTAGCTAAAGAAAGATTGAGTTCTGTGGCCTTGGTTTGCTTACTTCTAACAACTCACCGGGAGGGAAACTACTAATGAGAGCGTAACTACGGCATGTTACGGTCCAACCAAAGAGCTCATTAAAAGATCAATCCGTTGCTTGTTTTGTAAAAATTACTTCTTTAATAGCTAAAGGCTGGAGCTATAGTATGATCTTTCTGTACAGCTTGTATTCGTGCTACCGCTCCGTGGGCTGCTGATTCGATAGCAAGAGGTGCTTGCAGAGCATATTATTTGACAAGCCGAAAGGGACCGCCCGGAATAGTCTAGTCTCTAGCTGCCTAAGAGCAACCCCTATTTGTCCAATCCAAACTAAACCTATTGCCCAAGACCAACCCTCACCCACTGTCCAAACTCTGCTCTAGCTCTATCAGCTTACTATTGCTTCTTTGAAATACATCTATACGTGCATACTTGACTCACTTGCCTTGAAAGCCTATACAAAAAAATACCTATCTCGTTCATACTAGAATGCATACCTTGCAAAAGCCTATAAAAAAACCCATATCTTGTAACCGTTCCCATACACCTATTATTCCTTTTTTCTCTCTCTGCTATACCTAGCCAACTACTCCTTTACCGGTGCATACTTTAAACTAAACAACTACGCTTCTCCTTGTTCCTGTTCCTAACTCCTTGTTCTGTTGCTTCCAATTCTTCATTGTAGGGTTTTTTGGTCACATGGGGGTCTCTCCAAGAATTCCTCCAAGGATCAAGCATTAACCCGTGTGGATACAAACTGTCGAGCTGGCACCGCCGAAGAATAGTGGAAATATCAGAGGCGAACTGGGTTCTATGAGCCAATATTCTTTTTCCTCCAAGCCAGATCTATTACATCTGAGAAAATCCCACATTTCCTTTTTCACTTTAAAGGACTTACCTTGTAAGGAGGTTAAAAGCTTACAATATCTAATATTGTAAGGAGGTTATAAGCTTACAATATCTAATACAAGATCCCCGATTCAGGAACTTTAGATTCAAGTGCGCGTATTCGTGACTTGTTAATAATTGATAGCGCGCCATCACCTCAGCACTGTCATAGCTGAAATAGCCACCTCTAAGAGATGTAATGGGTACCATACAGTTAGGATTGTTTTTATACCTATCTCGGTCTGAGCGCTTAAGACCCCATTCTCTTCCGAATCGGGCACATGGATATCGTTTCCCAGATCAAAAGCATCTATCTCTAGCAATGGGAAAGTCTAATACAAGTGATGCTATACGCAGGTAGGGAGGGGCTATCTTTGGATACTGGCGACGACCCTTTCTTAACCTTCTTCATACTACTCTTCCAGTCCAACTCCTCAGTCCTGCTCAAAGGTTGACCTTTTTTTACCAGAAGAATCGAAGGCAAGTAAAAGCGATCGAATACAGATGGTTGAGGAGACGAATCATGAGGGAGGATTGGCTTGAGCGCTAGTAGATTGAAAGGCCCCAGGTAGTTTTTAGCAAAGCGCAGGACAGGTATGAACGAATAGCTAGATCAGTCAACAAGTAGTGATGGCAAAGCATGGGCTAAGTGTATGTATACACGAGTTTATGCGTAACTAATAGAAGAGATAGGAGATACATGCGTAAAAGATAAGTAAAGTAAAGTCGGAATAGCCAAGAGATGCAAGCAACTTGAAATAACAAGTGTAGGCATAGGAATAGCATCTAGAAATATGAGAGATATGTATAAGCATGCATGTCAAGTCGAAGCAACCTCTTGACTAGGTCTCCAAACCCAGCTTTGATTCTACCCCTTTAAGTGCCTGATTGGGAGAAGTAAAAGCTCTGAATTGCCCACCAATGCGGCAATTTTAAAGTAGGCGGCTGGGACAAAACCCCCGCGATTGACTCAGAGAAAGATTGAGGACTTTCATTTTGAACAGATAGAAAGCCAGGAACATAATAGGCTTTCTGGATCAATGCAATAAGAAAAAGACCTTCTCCTACCTTTTCGCTGAGTCACTACAGTGTTCACATCTGAAATACCAGAAGAATTGATTGAAATAAGACAATTTATCCAGTTGAGGCACTTCGATTTGGATTAAAAATCAAACCCTCAAGACAGAAAAAGACTCCTGCGCCCTCTTCCACCTATAGGTAGTTTGAGAGAAGTTTCTTTTGAAGTGGATACCTCAAGACCAGCTCGTAATAATCCAGCTTCCGCGATATACGACGATTCGCTCGCTATCTGAGGCGTTAATTTACCTACTAAAATATCGCCAGTTTCTACCCAGGATCCCAACCTAACAACTCCATTTCTGTCCAAATTGCGGAGTAAATGTTCTTCTAGATGTGGTATTTCTTTAGTGATTTTTTCACCGGAGCCTTGGCTTGTCGTATCTGTCTGAATTTCATATTTTCGGATGTGAAAAGAAGTATAAATATCCTCATATACCAAACGTTCGCTAATTAGTACTGCGTCTTCAAAATTGTAACCTTCCCATGGCATATAAGCTACTAATACGTTTTTTCCTAAAGCAAGTTCCCCACCAACTGTAGCAGCTCCCTCTGCTAAAATTTGTCCTTTTTTAATAGATTTACCCCACGGAACCCGAGGTTTTTGGTGCATACAAGTATTTTTGTTAGAGCGCCGGTGGGTAACTAAAGGAATACTTATAGTCTTCCCACTACTTGATAAAAGGATCTTGTGACTATCAGTAGAAATGATCTTTCCTTCGCGTTCGGCTATAATGGAAACCCTCGAATCTAGAGCTGTTTGGCGTTCCAATCCAGTTCCAACAATGCACTTCTCGGACCGAGAAGGCGGAACTGCTTGGCGCTGCATATTAGAACTCATTAAAGCCCGATTCGCATCATTATGCTCAATAAAAGGAATGAGAGAACCCCCAATAGAAAAATATTGGAAAGGAAAAATACTTCTAACATGAATTTGTTCCCATGCAATAGTCAGGAATTCTTGACGGTATCTAGCTGGAACAACCTGTTCTTCCTGAATACCCCGATTCAAAGACAAAGAATTTCCTGCTGCTATCATATAATATGAATCTCTATTTGGTGATAAATAAACCACCTGTCTCCCTTTTTTTTCTTTTGCTTTCTCAGAGATTTCATAAAACGGACTCTCTATGGATCCCCACCAGTGATCAATTCTCGCATGAATAGCTAAGGATCCAGTAAGTCCAACATTGATTCCTTCGGACGTGTCAATTGGACAAATACGCCCATAGTGACTCGGATGAATATCTCGGCTTCGAAAACTTGCAGTTCTCCCCGTCAATCCTCCAGGACCCAAACAACTCACTTTTCGCCCATGAACAGTTTGTGTCAATGGATTGGTTTGATCAAAAACTTGAGATAAGGGGTATGTACCAAAAAAAGTCTCATAAGTAGTTATTAATAAAATCGAAGTTGAAGTTGGAGTTACCAAAGTTTGTGGAGTCGATTTCGATTGACGTATGAATACTCTACGGATAGTTTTTTGAACCGCATGTTGTAAACGACCAAGAGCCAGTCCGAATTGATCTTGTAACAGATCCGCAACCGAACGAATACGTTTATTTTTCAAGTGATTCATATCGTCATCATCAAGTATACCCGTTCCAAATTTCATTCCAATCAAATGATCCGTAGCGGCCAATACATCTCGTGGTAACAAGAATGTATTGTTCTGAGGTATATCAAGATTCAGTCTCCGATTCATATTTCGTCGACCAATCCTTCCTAATTCACATTTTTGTTGAAAAAATTTCTTTTGTAATTCCTCACATAAGGACTCCGAAAATACCAGATCCCCACCTATACAAGCAAATTGTTGATAAAACTCCAAAATAGCCTTTTCTTTTGATTCAATCCTTTTCTTCTCCTTAGCGTTTGGGAAAGACAAGAAAATTTAAGGGTAGGAAACATTATCTAGAATTTCTCTTAGATTCGAACCCATAGCTGATGATAGAACTAGAATAGATATCTTTTGTTTTCTACTCACGCGAGCCCATATCCTTTCTTTTTTATCAATTGCTAATTCCGATCTTCCCCCCCAATCTGATATTATAGTCCCGGTGTAGATAGAAATTCCCTTATGGTCTAATTCGGAGCGGTAGTAAATACCAGGACTTAGCAATATTTGATTGATCACAATTCGGTATATTCCATTTATTATAAAGGTTCCTAAGGAATTCATTATAGGAATGTTTCCAATAGAAATGGTTTGCTTTTGCACATCGAAACCAAAAATGAATCTCGCGGATACATATAATTCGGAAGAATAGGTGAGTGATTCATACACAGCATCCCTTTCTTTTATCGAGGGAGATCGGCTCAAACTTAAATGGGCTAGCAACAACGGAAGTCTCTCTGAGGACTGCCGGTTCAAATCACCGGATCTGCTTATTTCACTGCTTTCCTTGAATCGCGTATAATGAATGAACTTCTCGCTTCCCATGAGGTCGTTGAACTCTTGGTTTCACACGAAAGACATCTTCTTTTATCTCCTGCTATTTCAGTAATAGCTGCAAATGGATCATCGTCAAACACCTGAAGGTTCTGTTTTCACACGCTTAGGGATTGCTGCTGCAACTGGTGTTGGTATTGAGGGCTTAGTACCGAAGTTGGAGGTACCGGCTGTTACCAACTACTTTATAGAGTCAAGTGGCATGAGTGGTACTCTCCCTGCCTTGTGCTGTAATACGGATTTTTCAGGATTGTGGTCATTGACAGCCATTGACCGCTGTAGTGTGCCCACACACACAAGAGTAACATGAGAATTTATGCGTAGCGCCAGGAGCTCATTAAGAGACATAGCATGCTCTCCATCACAAAATAAGGGGGTTTGCTGCTAATAGAACAACTGACATGAGTTGCCATACTATGTTTCCTGTAAATAGGGCAGAACCCTCTGAAGAACATATGGTTAGCATACTTTACACAATACAAGAGAACAAAGCATGGAGAGAACGGTAGGGGAATCGAGGAGGAGAATACGAGGCAATGCAAGTAGGAGTGCATTTGGTACATTCCATTCATTAAACTGAACTTAAAACACATGCATGTCGAACGGGAAGTGGCGAAGCATTTCAGCGCGGGCCAGTCTAGTTTCTGAAAAGACTAGCAGGGCATTCTATTTAGAAAGTAAGGTGTCTGTACAAAAGTTTCTTCCTAGAAAACTAAAGCAGAGCCTATCCTTTCCTAATCTCCAGCCCACCACTTTGATTTCACTTCGTTGATGATTCCCCATCTCCTTAATTGAATTAGGGTTCCGATTCCTCGAATGTACCCGCCGCACTAGAAATTCTCCTTAGAAAACTCCGAGGGTTGTGAGCGCAGCCTACCTAAAGGAATGGATAAGCTGTTATCTACGAAGTTTAATACTCGCCCTAGGAATTGGCTATGATTCCAGCTGCTACTAGGCCAGGGATCCACTCCTACTCTCTAGTCTGGAGCAGCGTACCCTTCTGCCGAGCTCCGTACCCGTCTGCGGCTACCAACCCTTTCTCTATGAATTTAATTGCAACAAAGGAATAGCTCCCGATAGAGTTAACAACTGCATTCCTTTCGGAGTTTACCACAGACAGACAGACAGGATTATAGGACAGTGGATTCAAGGACTGAGAACAGAGCGAACCCAAGGAATAAGGCCAAATACCTGCTCGCTCTCTAGCTACCTACCTCCGAACACCCAAGCAGAGAGACCCGATAACCGATCAGATCAACCCCTGCCTGGACCGAGCAACATACAAAGACAGGATTGATTACCTGTCTAACCAACCTCATGATTGATGGAAAAGACAAGGAATACAAACAACCCTGATCTGGTATCCATGAAGAAAGACACAAACAACCCACTGAAGGAATACTGACAAGCCACAGAAAAGAAAGAAGGAATACTAACAAGAATGAGATTGAATAGCTGCTGTACTCTCCTCAGGAATTAAATGCAATAGATCTGATCTAGAAAAAGGATACTTTCATCCCTACTCCAACTAACTCTACTGCATCGAAGTAAACCCTACTCTCAGATATCAAGCAGTTACCTAGCATTGATCCCTTTTCGCCCAAGGATTCAAAAAGCCGTACCCAGCCTGCATCCCAAGAAGTACCGAGCAGCTTTGGACTCTTAATAACCCTGATAGTTACTAACCCTGATATTGACTCTAAACAGGTAGAATCCCATACCAACTTCCCTAGAAAGGTATCCCAGCCCGAGCAGAGCCTGAAAAGGTGTTATGAGACAAGGAGTTCTGAGATAGACACCAGCCAGAGACTTAAAGATGACAGACCAGAATAAGACAGACCACAGACTTCAAAGCTGCAGAGGAGTTGCCACTGACCTCAAAGCAGAGGAGTTTAAGAAGACAGAAGAGTTTATTCAGAACTGTTGATTTCGTACCAGCTTCCCAATCACTGTACTCTGCTTACCACTTCCCGTTCCCTATCACTTAGCCTGAGTCCCATTCATCCCATTTACTCCACAGAATCGAATGGCAGGACAAATGCCATGCTCGCCCACTTACTAAATCAATTCTGAGCTCAGCGAATCTAAAGGAAATCTCTCTTTTTGATTCCTCGATAAAGCATCGTCCATCAGGCCGCCTTCCAAAAGTGATGTCATTTTAAGCACAAAGTAGCCTTTCCGACCTTTTACTAAGTAGATTATGAAACCCTCATCTGCCAACCCAGCTTACACTCTGGCTACCCAGCTTACACTAGAGCGTAAAAGGCCCAGCTGCTACTAGAGTACAAAGGCAGGGACAACTCCGCCCTTTAACTGCTTTAACTAACTCCTACTTGACTGCTTTATAGTCTAGAGACGCCTACCCTTCTTACTTGTCTGGAGCTTAGCTACCACAACAAGGAATGGAGCCCTATCTTTCAGAAGTTGTAGTCTTCCCCTTTGAACCCAATTGATTTGCTTTAAACAAACCCCATTGATTTCATAAACCCAATAGAGGAGATGAATAGACTAGAGTAGATAGACTAGACTAGAGAGTAGAGACTAGAATAGAGGAATAGACCTGTTTAACCCGATACTAGAGTTTAACCCGATACTTGAATAGCAGCCCTGTTTCTTACAATAGATAGACCTATGGAATACTAACCCTTTATCCATTCGATATCCACAAACCAACCCTACTACAAACCCGGCTACAGGAATCCATTGATCTAAAGTATTTACCTAAGGATTGATTCAAGGAGTAGCTTCAAGGGAAAAGAGTTTATTCAAGCTCGGAAAAGAGTCTTACAAGATAAAGGCTTAAAGGCAGGAGTATAAGTAGCAGCCGAGTAGGAGTAGCAACCCATCCCAGGTTAGAGTAGGGCTTCTCTTATGAGTAGAGCTGCCCGTCCATCCCTCAGAGTAGAGCTGCCCAGACATGTGTACCGATCCTGTGTACCCATCCAAACTCACCCTATTGAACTCAACCTATGTCATACGAACTCTACTGTCTCCACTAACCCTACTGTATCCGATGCTCCCGGGAATGGATCTAACCCTATTGATTGATCTCACTCTATTGACTTCAACCTAACAACCCCAGTAGTCTACTGAACCACCCTCACCCAAGTCGTCTATTTACTTAAGCTGCCTAACCCAAACAAGGACAAACGATATGCAAAACTAAAGGTGTCAGAGTTACCACAGACAGGGATAACCGGCTCAGCCTTCATAGCGACCTTGCTTTTTGATCCTTCTTCGATTCCGGTTGAAGCGGATTCGGCATCTGATGGTGAGGCCTATGATGTGCCGAAAAGAGTGACGGGGAATACCACGATGAAAATGACTTGACGAATGCCAGAAAGAAATGTCCCGAGGGCCAACATGCCATAAACGAGTGAAAAAAGCATTAAATTCACCTGATAGATGAAGACTAAAAATTGCTAGACAGAATGAATAGTACAAGTTTCTTTACAAATCAAAGTCGTAGAGAAAGACGGTAGAAGTGCCAGGATGCGTTAAGGCGCTAAACATATGGTCGTAGATAAAGAAAGGAGTGGATGGAGAGGAGTTACAGTCGAGTCGCTAGCCAGGAAGCACTTTTCCCTACCAAATTCTATCTATCCCTGCCTGCTTCTTCCATTCGCGGAGCTCCTCTGGTAAATCATGATGTGCGCATGCCGGCTACTCGGCTTTAGTAGTGCGTTAACTAGCAGTCCACTACTGATTAAGGATTTGGTACTGACACCTGTCTTACTAACTATAAGCCTTTGGAAAATAGTTATTGGATAGGGTAGACTCCTTAAGTTTACAACTTTCTCAAAGACCGGCCAGGAAGAATAATAGCCTAGAGGTTGACCCGATGGACTGACGTTTTGGTTGGTGACTCGCAAGGTTCTGGAAAATGAAAGGAAGGTTTTTTCATTAAATAACACCACGACTGAGCCAACCGATCGCCAAACAGCGAGCATTGATCCGCGTCCACCGGCAAAGAGTCGGTAGCAGCTTTCAGATCTTTTGAGCCGGTAGAATTAATGTGTTAATCAACCATCTTCAACCTATCGCTCTTTGATCAGTAGGTTCTACTGGGGAATCGTAACCATCCTCCACAATTTAGGTTTGGTCGCCGAACCATAGAGAACCTGCCTCACGAAGATCTTCGGCAGGGAATAAAGTGAGCAAAGCAGTGGCATCAAGCGGTAAGGTATGATACACTGTAAGCTTGCGAGACTGCCTAGAGCGGTCGACACCTGCTGCTTCCCTTAAGGGCCATCGGTCTTCAATCGCTTGTTCAATCAAAATGCCTGTAACGGATCTTTCAAGGCTTGGCTAGCGAAGTGAAGTAGCCGTGGTAAATAAATAAGGAAATAGGCGCACGAAACGAAGTGAATCATTGATTTTAAGTTAAAGTAAGGGCGGAGCTTTCTCTTTCGGTTGAAGGGCTAAATTATATTTAATATGAAGCCTTAATTTCCTAAATTATTTAGTAATATCCCGCCTGGTCTCAACTCCCACAAGCGGTCTTAATTGGTCGTTCCATCGATCGTGTACTGTCCCAAAGGGTCCTCCTTCAATCGATCGAAATCGGGTTTGTCTTTCTTGTTAACGAGAAGCCCTTGGTCACACTCGGTCGAGCTGGTAAGGGATGGCTGGAAGAGGTCGAGCTGTCCTCTGTCTCTATCAGTCGTTTCTATGACAATCTTTCTTTAAGCAGAAAGCATGTTCAAGCTCGATGATTAAGGTACTAGGGGCTCACAACACTATCGAGAAATGGCTTTTGGCTCTTGAAAGTACTTTTGCTTTCCTTTTCACTAAGCCTTCCCGCTCTACTGGAAACTATCCTATATCAGAAGGTCTCGTAATCAACTGGATTATTTTTTACTTGATCAATCGGAAGGCGGAGGTAAACTCCCCAACTCGATCAATGGGTGCTCATTGGTCTTCTTGAAACTCCCCAACAGCCGTAGCTGTCGATTGGGGGAGCCTCGAGCATCCAGTATATGACATTAAGGAGTATTCCCCAATGGAGTAGTCGAAAAATCAAACTAGCATGTAAGCGAAGCAAGAAAAAGGCTTTCTATTTTTCTTTTCCAGATCATTTTTCCTAAATCTGATACATAGCGGTCGGACCAACTCAACTAGAAGAGTCAGTCTTTTACTTAAGGTATGGCTGTGAGAAAGAATACCGATCCGATCAAGATGACCAAGAAATCTGGATGACCGAGAAATCCAATGCCATTGTTCTAAAGAAAATCGACCTAGAATGCATTTTATTGGGTTTTTAGTCCGTAACATGGAACTCCGCCGGGGTCTCATCTGAAGGGAGGCAGGCCCTCGTTAAACGAATCCACCTTTCCCGAAGGGAGTCAAGCCTTTATTTTCAAGTTTATATCTAAAATGTATTTGTAATCAAGGGATAATCTATTTGAGAAACAGGTTTCTAATTGGTATTCCTCTTTCCCCATGTCAGTAGCTTCTGTCTTATGATTCCCTTTCACAACCCATTCCAACAATCTATTCGTCGTAAGCCCTTCTAGCAGCAATCCAAACGTCCCTCCATCTGCATCTCCCTAACAGTCTCTGCACGTGGATCTCTTCTACTAGTGATTCAATTGGGGCCAATCCTGCCGCATCCACTTCCTTCCATCAATTAGTTCCATCCCCAAAAGCGGAAGAAGTTCTTTGCGCTAAATACCTTCTTTGCAAGCCGTGGTCCCACAACGGACCGAAATGGCCATCAGAAAGCAGATTCATTTTCTGATAGAAAAAGCCACTTTCTCGATTCAAGATCTCCGCTTCCTCTCCTTATTTGGATCATGCGCATTTTAACCTTCTTTCTATTTCTAGTTCTAGACTCCTCTCAAACTAGCCTTTTTGAGGGCTTGCTCATTCAAACTGAGATTGAATATTCATAGTCTCAAATGGGTTCTACCTCTAGGTTTCTTTACTCCACTTTCACTCTTCCAGAAGTGAGGCTAAGACGGAGGTTAAGACATAGGCTTGTCGGGCTCACTCACCTCCTACGCTTTGTTATAGCCCACGTAGGGCTGCGTATAACATAAATTGAGACGTACGCTACGGGCTCCTATTGTTAGCTTGGGAAAGGTATAGAGATTGTCCACCGAAAGCACTTGAGTCCTGGCAGGTGCCTGAACAGCTGTCTCCTGGTGTTCTTCTATCGTATCTTTTCCATTTGGAAGGAAATGGAGTAGGAAGTGCCCTGAGAACCTAAGCTATGGTCTAGCAAACCATAAGGTTGACCAAATCGATAAGGAAGATAGAGGGGGTCTGTGCAACCTAGAGTCTCAAGTTGAGACCGTAGTGCAAGCTCATCAAAGAAGGAGGTGTGGCCTTTATAAGCCTATTTGACATCTACAAGGCACTAAAGCTTCCACTTTTCTGGTCATTGTACCATTCCGAGGGACTTTGGGCAAGATTCCTGCTGGCTAAGTACTCTGACAATCTCTCTTTTGCTGCTGCTAGACATAAACCAGGTTGTTCCAAGAATTGGCATGAAATGCTTGAGATACGATCTTCATTTTTTTACAATACTCATTTCTGGTTGGCAGCGGGTAACTACCCTTTCTTCACATCTAATTGGTCTGGGATAGGTGCTTGACTTAATTACTTCCTGCCTTCTAGATGGCGTGCATTTTCTTATAAGCACCTCTCTATTCAAGATGCATTCAACATGGGCTGCAGATTAAGTGATTTATTATTGTCCCTTCTTCTAGAGGAGGTGATACACCATATCAGTCCATATTCCATGCTTTGCTGGTGAGAAAGAAAAACTACTTAGGATCCCCGACAACCATGACATCTTCTCAACGAAATCCGCTTTTGATGTTATCAGAAGGCCAACGGGTGATTCCACTCTCCTCGCTAGCGTCGATCGGTATTCTATTACGAAAGAGCCTCTTCTTCCTTCGTCAACTTCATCTTTCTCATCTTCTCCTTAATCGTAAATAGCTTCCCTTTCAATGAAATGATCTTTGTTTGTTCGTTTCATTTCATTCCACTCGAACACAAAGCAAGGATAACAAGTTTTGTTCCAATCGTCAACCAAAAATGTGTCATTTGTCTTCTTCTGTTTTGAATTTATGACGGGTTTCCGATTTTAGTACATGTCATTTCTTCGGGACATGATAGAATTCCTTGTACGAAGCCTACCTTGGCCATTCTTTTTATTACAGTCGATGGTGTATCTTTCTTTTTTCTGTTTTTTCTTGTTTTTTGGTGGATTTTACCAGACATAATTACCAGTGTGATCCATTGTAGATACCGTACTTGGGGGATGTCCTAATAACCGTACATGGATAAGTCATGTCTGTTATGCAAGTTCCTCTATAGAGCGGCAAGAGCAATCCTTGGTCCAGGCTTTCCGTAAGCTAGATACCCGAAAGATCCGAGCAAGTGGATTAAGGTCGCTTCTCTAGGCCATTTTCCGCTCTGTTTTCACCGCTATCTCCTGGGTAAAAAAGACTCATGCTGACGCACCTAGCCTAACAGCTCCTGGTGCAACAGCGAGTACCAGCTTAACTTGGGGAGGTACTGAGTTAGTAGCAGTAGGTGTCAAAGGTGGAGTGGGATCAGTGAGCAACCATATTCAATCAAACTACACGACACTATATATGAGCAAATGAGATAGAAAAGAAAGAAGAAGAGGAGAGGAGCTCGTACTTAGATCAGAGGGCGCTAAGCAAGAAAAAATAGGGTAAACTGGGGGACCCCCCCGTGAAACCCTAAGCAAAGACCCTCTAAATGCATGTGTCGGACCATAACCATAGTGTACCGATGCGCTTGCTTCTATACTACATCGAGTACACTAGATACTATCTTATGCGAGGCGCCAGGAGAGGATATTATCTGAGTAGCATTCTTTCTGCAGATCTGGCCCCCTACTTTTTGAACTACGATAGGGAAAAAGCCAAACAATCGGGAAATGAAGGAAAGCACCCGTGGGAAATAGCGGAGTCCCTAAATCGCATCACATATATCATTGACACAAAAAAAGACATGACATTCAAAATGAAGAAAGGTAAGTCCAACACCAATAAAAGGACAAGTGTGGTAATTATAGTCTGGTTGCGTAGATTGAGAGGTCAAGTTGTAGTAGCGTTTCAGACTTTCAAAAGGTACTTGTTTGAGTTCAAAAGGTACTTGTTTGAGGGTATCCATAAGATGTTTCATTCATTGTGTTGGATGGCACATACAATCAGGAATTGTTTGTGTCATTCGTTGCGTTGGTTGTATAATTATAGGGTACCACTGGTCTATGTATTGTTGGTGAACATGATAAGCATAACAGGCACAGCGTTTGCAATAACTGCCTTAGTTATGGAGTGTGTTTCACGCCATAATCAACAGCAATACGAGTTCTACTTCTACGAAAAACAAAAGCCAGACAACTTATTCAACAATAAGAAACAGCAAGACGACATAATAATTATTCCATCTTTGGATGAGGTCAACCTTACGGAAATGGTCTTTAATAATGGGGAAAGTACATGCCCTTTAATATATGTTAATCTTGGTTTGATATAGAATACTTACTATATTGAATTCTATATTGAATAAGAAAGGGAAGTCAGAACCGACAGTCAATATCTAACTATTGTGTTCAGGGTCAAATCCACACGTAAAATCCACCAAAAACTAGAAAAAAACAGAAAAAGAAAGAGACTTTTATAACTCAAAGGAAAATAAAAAAGGGCTTCTCACACATGTCTTTTTTCGGTGAGACAAGACCTGACTGATCGTTGGGTTCTACTTACTTATATCCCCTTTCGGTCAGAGGTAATAGGTTTTAAGAATCTATAGATAGTGCTTTAAGTAGTGGGATGCAGTAGTTGATTGACCCACTGCTATCTCTTTCCACATCTCTTTCAGTAGTTTCACAAGCTGGGAAAAGAGTTCTTTCTTTCTAAAAAAGAGTACTTTCGTAGCCATTCCGATTCGGACAACTAATTACATTACTGCCCCGGATAAGAGTTTTAAAAGCAAAACGAAATTTTAGCTCTCATTCTTCCAGCCAGGCGAGTGGTACGGCCACAGTGTTATTAGAACGTTTATGAAATCTGTAGCAAAGAGTAAGAGCAATCCAAAATAAAAGACGGCGGTTACCGATCGCAAAGGTTGTAGCAAGCTTTATTGAGGAGCTCATCCGAATCCATGAAGTTTGGTCCCCCAATAAAATACCAAGTACTAGCTTCGGGAGTAAGGTCAGTCAAGTAGTTCCCTTACTCAGCATCTTCAAGTGTTGCGAAAGATTGCCTAGCTTGTGGCTCAAATAAGTTGAGCCTATGATATTCCGAAAGAGGATGGATGGCCGGAGTAAGCTCACTTAGTAAAGCAAGTTGAAGTTTTGTAGCACGGAAGAAATGAGGTGAACATGGAGCTGAAAAAGGAGGCCGAGTTCTTCGGTTACATTGTGAGAGTTCCTTTTTGAGATAGCTATGACCTTGTGGTCAACAAGACCATCGCCATATGTTTTTACGGGGTAAATGAAACTCTGTTTCGTTCAATGTTTGGAATTTAAAAAAATCTTTTATATATTTTTATTGGTCCGTCTAATTAATTCATTTGTGTAGGTTCGAGTTGTTTCTGCGTTGTATGTCATGAAATGTGATGACTTTTTCTTTGTCAGAATCAAGTCGGTGATGGATGAAGTGAGAAAAGTACCAGAAGAGAGAAATATGTGGGAAACATGTTCTCCTACCATAAGCCTTTGCGAAATGGGAAATGGGCTTTGACATATGAGGTAATTATTTGCTTATTTGTCGTTGGAACCAAAAGTTCATCTAGTTTTAGTAGACCCAACTAGTACAGATCGGGTACCCCACTTGGCACGGTATGAAGATTAGGTACTGCAATATTTCTTGGTTGCTCGTGTTGGTCATTTTTCAGTCCTCTCTTTTAGCTGGTCATTGGTCAACGGAAGCAACTAGTTCAGCGGATTCGGCACTCTTCGCTCGAAAGTTAGCCTATCTTTCCCCGTCCCATCGATGTACGGACCAAAGCTAAGAACAAGCTACCAAAATGCATAAAAGACAGGAGTTAGACCCCCGCCTCTTTGAGCTCTATTTTTCTGAATCTATTGTTGATGAATGAGTGGTTTCAGACTTTTTTGAAGAAAGAGTTTTAGAACGTGAAGGATCTTCGGTTTGTCTAGGCTCTATCGTCTGTGAAATGGTCAACTTTGAACACTAGCCTCTATGAGAACAGTTACACTACCTCGTCCATGGTCCCCAGAGTGCTCCAAGTCGAGAAAGAGTGGATCGCTCCGTTCGCTTGCGTGCGGGATACTTCAGTAGATCGATAATCAAACTCAGGCTCTGGAAGAGTTTATATTGGCAACACATGCATACCTTTCCTTTAATGGAGTATCTTGGGTATGGTACTCCCTCTTTATCAGCTCGATGTTCAATCAGCATTCCTTCACGGGGATCTTGACCGGATGTAAGTCAAGATTGCTATTATCTTATTAAAGAACATAAACTTCAAAGCTTCTAGTCTGTCCCAACTCTTTCGAGCCGCTCTCCTAGTCAACGTTCAAAGGCATCACCATACCATAGCACTAATGACAACACGCATAGGTCTTTTGGCGAAACTGGGGGCTCTTTGTCTAAAGGAAGGGCAAAGTCAACAGGCCAATCCCAGTTTCAGAATTGGAAGAAGCAGTAGGAGGTTCACCATCAGAAAGGCATGGGACAAGAAACTCTCTTAAAGCTTTCAAAGAATAAGTCTTTCGCTTGACTTGGCTCAACGGCTTTAGTTCAGTAAATGCTTTCGTATGAAGCTTGAGTCAAGTCTAGTCTCATGCAGTGAAGATCGTCAAGCAATCATTGCTCGTCTCTCCGAAACCTATTGATAAGGAACGCGTTCAAGTGTATGGAATAATCAAACCTTTCACGTATTTGTTAACATAGCGTTGGACGATTGATTCCTCTCTTTCTCCATGGCCTGCTTCCCATAACTGGCCTTACTAAAACTTACGAAATGATAATTTTACCTAAATTTCTGGTTAACTGCTGACTTTCTTTGCTAGCTCACCCGAAACTCTGTCTTCAGGAGGAAAGCTTGCTTGAGTACCTTACTTGAAAACAAACCGCTTGAGCTGTAACCGAAACAGAAAGGTTTGATGAGCCGCTGCTTGCTCTCTAACTGCTCTTACCGCTTCTTCTTCTTGACCTCTGCTCACTGCTGCCAATGCTGTGACTGCCGCCCCTATCTCTAAAGCTGCGGATTACAGCTCCTGATTCAAGCAGTTCAAAGTCTGAAGTATGAGTCTTGTTTGTGACATTCAATTCCAGAATGAACATTCAAAGGAAAAGTAGTATGGGACAGCCTGCTGCTTGCTATTACTGACTGCGGCTGCCGACCGAAGAACTGAAGATCTTCAATCTATGTTTGAGTGCTCTTGCGAAAGAAAATAATTTAGAATGCTAAAATTACTTCTAAAAATAGGATAGGATCGCGGATTCCATATATTTTTTTAGAAAGAAAGATACTGTACTCCGCACAGGCTACACCGCATCCTTCAAAGCCATTTAATGCCTTCTTGCCTGCCTTCAGTTCATGCCTTCAGGCCGGCCTGCTCTTGCCTATGAATGAGATGCCTACTTCCCATTAAGTAAAAATACCTCATAGACATATTTTATATAATACTTAGTTAGTTAAAGAGAAAGATAAAGATGGCTTTTGACAATTTTTTTAGTCCCCTCGTTCCCGAGCAATCAAACGTATGCGCGTGCGTTAGCGCAGTAGTTTTCTTGCTCCTCGGCTCGGGGTCTGTCTGGAAATGGAAAATAGTTCTCTCTCTCATCTGGTCTCGCCACAGTGACAAGAAAAACAAGTGAATAATTGGAATAGAACGCAATCGTCAACCAAAATCGGGTAGGATGTATTATAAAAGAAAGCCTTGCCTCACTCGCAAGTGAGGACCTCACCCCTCCTTCCTCATTTATTGAGAATGGAAAAAGACAATGTTCATTGCTTCCTCAAAACAAGAGTTCCACGGGCGGTTTTTCATAAACCTCTTTAAGCAAGGCAAGGCGATTCATGAAGGATTCCTCTCCTCTAGTTGGTCTATTAGACTATTATTACTATAAGGTCCCCTAAAACTGGCATACCCGTAAAGGAAAGGCAAGGGAAAATGGACGGAGATTGGTCAGTGGTCTCCTCTCCAGGTCGAGTATTTCTGTTGTTTTCTTTGATTTGGGTTAAGAACAGTAGTCGGACATTCCACTTTGTTAAGTTCTTTTTTTTTTTCGACATAACAAGAACAGAATCACGCTCTGTAGGATTTGAACCTACGACATTGGGTTTTGGAGACCCACGTTCTACCGAACTGAACTAAGAGCGCTTTCTTACGACAGGAGATAAAGCAGTAAAGAAAAGGATGATTTTTGTACCGCATGCATATAGAAAAATGAAACTATGAATTTAGTCCAATTTGAATCGATCTCAATTGATCCCTCGTTACTGCCCATAGGAGAAGTAATAGGTAGGGATGACAGGATTTGAACCCGTGACATTTTGTACCCAAAACAAACGCGCTACCAAGCTGCGCTACATCCCTTTTCCTGTTGTACAGTGTCATTGTACAAAACCCCTGTCTTGTTTTCCACATCGTAATTTTTTCCTCCATCTATATACAACTTTCTTGTCATTTCTTCTTTTTGGTTTCATATAATAAATGATATACATCTGAAACCCAACCTAACGTATAAAGAATGAATATTTATCGGTAATGCTCAGGAAGAAAGAAGGGGTCATCTTTTGATTTTTTATTCCACCCTTTTGTACCCTTCTTTGCATTTTTTCTAAAGCCTGTTCAACCTCATATCACCTAGAACAAGTCATGGACTTCTTCAATGAAAGAAAGTCTCATGGAAACGTTTTCAACGAAATAAGAACCATACAAAATAGATTTCTTTAGGAAAACTATTTTGTTCGCTGTTTTTTCTTTTATCCTAAAGATATGCAGAACGAGTGTATTATGAAATGTTCGTTGTCTAGCTTTGCATACATCGCTACTTAATCGTTTAGTGGTTATCGATGAAATTACTTCACCATAGATAAAATATTATGGAAGTTTATATATATATTATTGGTAGCTTTTGTTTATGTCCAATTGGAAAAGTAGATCTTCTAAATTCATATGTTTAGCCTAAAGTACATAACTTGTGTTCCTCCCTAGTTCTTGCAAAGCCACCTAATCAAGCCTCACCTCATTTGTAGTTATAACATGTTCATCATGTTCAGCTGAAAGCAAACAAAAAAGAAAATGGGTTTACTATTAGTAACACATATACTTTTTTACCTTAGCTCTTTATTTATTGTTCATTGAGCAGTTCAAATGCTTTGATTGCTTATCAGATAAGAGGTAAAAATATTCTTCATTCGTTTATTTTTTTAATGAAAAATTGCATTCAAATCCATTCTTTCTCATAACTTGAGAATATGTACAGCGCAGAACAGAAAAGAAGGCAGATTTGATGAGTTGTAGGGGCGGACCCACTTCCACTGATTTCTTTCGGGAAGGTTCTATAAGGGAAGAAGAATCAGAGCTGTGACCTGGTAACCTTGATTTCTTTCGGAACGTCATTACGAGAGTAACAAAGAAAGAATAACGTAGATAGGAAGGAGCGAGCCCCAAGGATAATGAATTGGTATGCCGGGTGCTTACTTGAGCAAGAAGCCAAGTCATCGATAATCAAAGAAAGGTGTGAGTGAACGAGCCCAACTTTCCGATTCAAATATGACTCCTTTCCACTTTCAACAAATAGAGAAATCTCCGCTAGGCTAGCAGTGGGTAACCAACGTAGTGCCCCATTCGTTCCATGACATCCAATCAGTTATCCTCGGATTCCAATCCAATCTCCCAATCAGTGATAAATAGACGGTCGGATGAGATCTCGAACGTTGTCCCTACCTACTGAGGAATAAAAAGTGTACGTAGAAAAAGAGAGTGTTGGAAATGCATCGAGGAGAACTTACCTTGTGAGTCACTACTCCGGCACTGGGCAGGAATACTACTAGCGAGGCTTATAGGCGGCTAGTTCTTAAAGAAATCTGTCAGCTATAACCTAGCCTATTGAATCTGGTACGCCCGAAGCACGAAACTAGATAGGTAGCCCTACCTACGACTAGAAAAGTATCGTATTTTTTTCTTCCAGTAAATCTTCAACTCATTCCTTCCATTATTGAATATCATTTGTAGTGTATTTTCCCTCTAAAAAAAGGTTTCACCCTCACTTCACTGAACTTATTGGAAATGCCTAGGACAGAGTTCATTCACTTGCCCAGCAGCCCTACTCCTCATAGTTGATCCGAATTTCTATCCCTGATTGACTCAATCAGGAAGAGGAAGACTTGATAAAAGATGAAAAGAAAGGATTGATTACCTTTTTAAGTCAAGAAAAGAAAGGAAAGGGCTATTTATGAGTTTATGTAGATGAAGTTTAAGATTCTTGGATGAGCGGAACATCTTTGAGACAAATCATCTCTACCCGGGTACATAGCTTCATCCAAACCATGGATCCACGAATTGTTGACTCGCTCTAGAAAAGAGCTTCGTAGTTGGGAGCTCTGAACCGATGATCGATATGGTTTCCTAGGATGAGAACTATGGTTTACTACTTGACAATAAGAAAGTTGTTTTATCTTTTTTTAACTATTTGAGGTGTTTTGCCTAGTCTGAATTTCCCCTTCTTCTATTTTAGATCAAGATGGATAGCAAAAAAGCATGAATAGGCCTACTGGGATGGAAGGAGAGAAGGACTGAACGAGAAAAGGAAATACCTCTTTGTTTACCTTGGAATGAATTGCTCAACTACTTAGGTAACGAAACGAAACGTTCATCTACGATCTTTCTTAAGAAAAGATAGGACTGTACGGCAGTTCTCGTTAGTAGATTCGCAGAACAGAAGAAGAAGTTCACTCTGACTTGCGCACTACAAAAAGGCAGCCAACGACTTCGGACGTACTCCGTCTTTCGAGCCTCTGTTTAGCTTCAAAAGATAAGGCGCTAGTACAACGAACGCAGCTTTGGTGCGTCCCACCCCAACTAACTAGTGCTTGACTTGACTTTCCCCCGCGCCCTATCCAATGAATAAGGAGAAGGCCGGCCTATCAATGACCGAGCCAGTCTGATCTCCTTTATACTTACCTCAAACAACGAGCGAAGTCGAGATGTTGATGAGAAAGGGGCGAGTCTCAAGGCCAAAGAGTGCTCTTTGAAGGCTACTATGCATCCTTACGAATACAAGAGTGGTTTTTTTGGGTATAGCAGGACTTGAACCTGCGACCATTAGGTTAAAAGCCCAATGCTCTACCAACTGAGCTATACACCCGATTTTACAAGAAGGCTTGGTGCGGAAAAGAAAAGAGGGCGGCCTGGCCCCTTTTCTTCTTATCATATCACAAGTGCCCGGCATCCGTCAAACGAACATCGGCTAGTTGTGCTAGCTTTTCTAGCTACCTCTTTCACCATTCATTGGTTTGCAGATCTCTCCGATTCATTCCCGACTTCCATCCAGGAAGCGATCTCGGTAACCCACGATAAATCCAAATCCTATCAAAACTGCTGTTCCAATCCAATGAAGATATCTCAACATCAATCAACTATTCTTATCGGAAGCTTAGTCTAAACCGAGAAACTAGTTTTTTCTGATGACATCGCTAATAATCCGGCGAAGGGAGGATTGTTCAGAGCGGGATCAATGGACAACGGAGATTTCATAGCTGTCGGGTGGTTAGGACACCCTATCTTGAGAGATTTAGAAGGGAATGCTGTTTTTGTGCCTACCCTTAAACTTTATTAGTGGTTTTGTTAGACGGATACGGGATTGTGAGAGCTGATGTTCCCTTTATAAGGGATAGAAATCCAGTGTCGAACAAGTAAGTGTAACTGTGGAGTTATCAGGTGGTGAACTCGATAGAAAAGGGTTCTTTCTTATTCGTTAGAGGAGGGTTGTTCTTATGAACGAACAATTTCCAATGCTTGGCCCAAGCCAAGACAAGATGGTTGTGCAATCTTGTTATTTTTGTACTCTAACTGCTACAACTACAAGACGAGAAAAAGATGAAAAAATCAAGTCTATCGCTGGAAGAAGATTGGAATGCGCCCCAAGGGGTGATCGAAATAAATAGGATAGAAGTCTTTCAAAATCGCCCCCGCGTAAAGGAAAAAGCCCTTTCTTATTCTTGGTCGTCTTGCCGAACTCCTTCCCCTGCTAAAAGATTTCCGTTTCAAACCAGGTTGTTCTTTCGCTTCTACGCTCGTCATTACCTTTTCGTGTTTTCTCGTACCAGTGCGTATATCAATGAAATGGGGTTTCCTTTTAGAATAGAACCGCCCACTATGTCTGTGATCCAATCTCAGAACTCTTCTTTCTTTCCTATAGAATTCGTTCATCCAATAGCTCTCCAAATGGAACCTCCGCTTTCATAAACAGGAGCCGAAAGAAGGCGGATTGATGCTAGTGTAATCATTCAACGGATAAAGAAAAGAGTGCATGCATCAGTCTCAAAGCCCTTTGAGGCAGTCGGAATTCTCGTATCAATAAGATCATATCGGGATCCATCTATGAAAGATCTCTATTGCATCAAACCTCCCCCTAGCCCGTCCCTTTTTGGTATAGAAAGTTCCAGCCAATTCCAATAGCTTGATAGAGTAAAGGACGGATCACCTGCCGATCTTTTACAAAACTATGCCAGAAAGGATATAAAGATTGACCGGTACAAAAGCCATCTCCATCAATCTACGCTCATTAAGGAGAGGGTTCCATAGAGATAAAAATGGGGAGCGAACGAAAAAGATGTGTGGCTGAGGGGAGGAGAGAAAGAACGCATGCATGGAAATTATTTCTGTCTCCTGTTTGAGAATCTATGATAGGAAGGACATCTAAGGCTAAGGAAGAATTCAAGAAAGTCCATTACTGAGAAGTGGTGATCTCATCTCGTCTTGCTTGCTGGGAGAGAGGAAGCTCCCGGACCACCTTTTCAAGCCAGATAGCGAGCGATCACTCAGCAATGATACCGCCGGCCGGGAATAAGTACCTATCCCTTACGGGAATCGAACCCGTGTCTTCGACATGAAAAGACGATGTCCTAACCACTGGACGAAAGGGACCAAAAAGCAATTCTTCATATACCTAAGAAAAGAGAATAGAAGTGGTTCCTTTTCTTTCTATACGAAATTCGACGATTTCGTTTGTGTTCATGTTGGCGATTTCAGATGTGAATGAGGCCGGTCGTCTCCCCTTCCTACGGGTTCCCCAGTGACACATCAACCACGCCCCTTCCTTTTCTCCGATCATAAATAAAGCCCCCTGATCTCTTTCTTTGTCTTTCATCCCCCCGTCCCCTTCTTTCTAATTCAAAAAAGAAAGGGGGGGCGGTAAGGCGCCTATGGTTTGACAGGCTCGCAACTTACAAAGGGCACTCGCTGCTCGCAGGCCTGCTCTTTCTATTATGATTTCTATGTCTATGAAAGCTCCTTTGACTCCAGCCCCATAAGCTATTCTTTCACCAGCACCTGCACCTACGAGACGACTATTGCTATTATTTAAAATTGCCATTCTTCTTCCTACTTCGAGGGGATCTGTAAAGAGAAGAAATGGAAAAAAAAATGAGCTAAAGCCAAGCGAACAATTAAACAACTCGAGTGAAAAAGCCAGGAAAGAAAAGCTCTAACTTGAGTAAAAAAGCCAATAACCAAGATAAAAAAAGCTCGGCGAGCGAGTAGGTTAGGTAAAAGACACTAAGGTAAGTAAGGTAAGGAGGGAAGTTCGATTTTTCGAGGGTGGTTGTACCTGCTTGCCGATTCCTATTCAGAATACGAGAGTGACAAAGCGGAAAGACAAGTTAATAAGCCAGAAGAAGAGTAAGAGAAGGTCAAGGGAATGGGTAAGAGACTAAAATAGATATATAGAGACGGAAGCTAATACAAGAGGAGTAGGAGTAGCGAGTATATAAGTTGTCTTATTAGCAACCATAAGAAGAATAGGAGTATTGGCTTAGGAATCGGAAAGAAAGCTATAAATAAGGTCATTGGCTTTAGTAGCTGAAGCTGGAGAAAGCAAGTCAGCTGGTAACAAAGCAACAAAGGCTGAAAAGGTGAGTTATGGCTGGCTTACTGTACTTACTTTCCGATTGCTGAGTCCGTTTGCTATTTTTTCATTATTCCTAATCACTGGCGTGATTCCTCTTCCCCTCTCGTCTCGGTCACTAGCCCCTTAGGTCTATCGTCTATAGCCTCTCGCTTTGGTTACCAGTATCGAGCAATCAAACGTATGCGCGTGCGTTAGCGCAGTAGTTTTCTTGCTCCGTTCGGGCTTCAGCTAAAGGAAAGACCCTCGCTGCCCAATAAACCATTATTTGCTGCTCAAGACATCGGCCAATGTGTGGCTCCACCATCTGTCATTTCATGCTGGTAGGGTAGGGAAGGACATACTGACCGACCTACCGGGAGAAAAGGCTTTCTACGTCCGCTTCTCCAGTCCCGCTAATCCAGAAGTCAGTTCATCTTCCCGGGAAATATCATGCTTCTTTCTCCGTGCCATCACAGGTGGGTGGTGCTGGCGAAACTACAACGACTGCTTTTGCTACTAGTGCGGAAGCATATTCGTCTGTGTTTGTGAGTCACCTCGTCTCGATCAGTCTATTCCCTGGTCATTTTGTAGGCACACATCTGAGGTATCCATATAGGGAGGGATCGCCCATACATAGTGCGAATGCCCATTGGCAATGCCGCAAGAGTTCAGGGACGGCCGTAGCTAAATTTCCATTGCTAATCTTACATGTTCCCACGAACAATAAAGAAGAAAAGGCTATTCCTTAGACACAGAGGTGGGATTAAGGCGTCATGCGGAACTCCAACAACATAGACCAGATGACTTATTGAAAATAGGTTGAGGAGCCTGATCCTGGAGCTGAGCAAGCATGGGCGCGATCCACATCGAGTGGAACTACTATAACTATATCTGTGGAGGAAGGTTGAACCTTCACCGAATCATAGTTAGGTGGCACCCATTCCGCAGTGGGCGGACGTCACACTGCCGCTTCAATAGCTGGCGGGTAATAATCAGAAAGTGAATCATCAACCACTCATTTAGAAGCCGCTCATGCAACAACGTTTAAGTCAATCCTTCCGCCCTTATTATTTAGTCTAGTTGTTGGAGGAAATGCGCCTTGAACACATTACGTATACTAGCTGAGCTTTGTCCCTAATCGTGACTAGTTGTTATTCGTTTCGATCAATTGTCCCCCCAGCCGGCAATGCCTCAGCTTCTCAAAATCTAGGAAGTAAGTTCTCTGAAAAAAAAGTCATCATTATGAAAAGATACTAGCGCTACTAATAAGGGAAGCAACTTTTTTCTAAGAAAGGAATAAAGCAGAAAACTAAAGAAAGAGATCTGAAGTGGGTCCCGCGAGTAGTTTGTCTTGTTTCAGTCCGTACAAGAAGAGACTTTCAGGGTTGCCCAAGAAGGAACGGGCCTATCTATTGGTGGTACTAGTTCCGCGGGAGGGGCAGGATTTCGGTGCCGTCAGCATGGGTCCGGCTATTGATCACAAGGGTCTAGATACGGGTCTCGAACGGAAAAGTATGCTACATATTGCTCTGCTCCAGTTCCCTCTGCTTACACCTGGTCAATTCGTTGATCGCCCCTCTTATTTCTTATTTTCAAAAGGGCCCTGCTCTCGTCTCTGCTGACGAAGCCTTTATCTCTGTCTCTGTTATCCTCGTACCTGCTGATCAGATCTCTTCGACGGATAGAGTCTATGCTATTGGTGAAGCTGGTTCTACCTCAACAACAAACAGGATCTGCAAATGGATTTTCAACTAACAGCCTCTGCTTCAATTTGTGATGAAAGGTCGACTAGTTTTCACCGAATCTTCAATTACGCACCGGTAACTTTTTTCCATTTTGACCTGTTACGTTCAGTTCCGAAGGCTAAAAAGTAGACTTTCCGAAGGCCTAAAAACTATTCTATTCTAAAGTGGAGAAAGCGGAACCTTTCTTTCCCAGAGCGCTGTAAGCCCTTCTGTCCCGCTTTGGGCCTTCTACCTGTCGAATCCAGACCCTGCTTGAAAATCAGCTTCAAACGAGGTTGCTAGCCTCCCATTCCCTCCCCTCTTTTTTTCTTTAAGAAAAAGTAGTAGTCTTCCACGGCGGTGGGGTCTCAATGGAGGAGAACTTTCCTGTTCATCCTACTGCATAGGCAAGATCTCATCCTTCGGCGAATCTAGGGGCTCAGAAGAGTGCTCCCTACGACGGGAAATCGGGGTCCAAAGACTATCTCTTCGACGACGTGGACACGGGGAGGCGATCCGACAAGAGAGATGCAGAAGAATATGCCCTCCTCCACCTCTCAGGACCTTATTGTTTGCGGATGTAGCAGGTGTTGGGGGAGCTAAAGTTGAACTCTCACATACATGTTCCTTAAGGAGGCTAGCTCGCTAAATGATACAGTCCTCGCTGATGGATCGGCAAGTACCCCACGGTCAGCGGCTATCAGCTAACGTTATGGGCCGTTAGTGGTGGTTCATTGCCTATAGTGTTGTAATCCGGAATCCAAGTTTTGTGATAACCGTGTTGTTTACTTTCAGTGTTGTTTATTGTTCACAGCTGGATTGAGCTCAGTTGAGATAGCTCAGTTGAGAGTGTCATGCTCTGTCAATATCTGTTGCAGGAGTTGTCAATCTCAGATGCTGGAGTTGTCAGTTGCAGCCATTCTCGCTGTGTCAAGCTTGTGACTTGCGTTGTATCAGGTTGGTAACAGCTTGTATCTCGATAGGACTGAATGTAGCCAGGAGTTGTCTTAGGTTAGTCTAATGTGCCAAAACGTTAGTCAAACCACCTAGGTTGTGTTTGTTCTGGAGAGTTCAGAACTTCTCACGTTCGATCTAAAGGATATATTGGTGCACAAAGGAGCACCAAAGGGGCACGTTAGTTGGGATTGGTTCCAAGCCCAGTATCGTGATAAGGGATATTTTAATAAAGTGAAGGTAACTAATCTCTTCCGGGTTGACAGGTGATGGAGGTGCGTAGAGAGGCGAGTGAGTTTAGACTGGGCCCACTTCTTCAAAACGAGTCCTCCAGATATTCAATGCTGATGGCTTATGGGTTTCGGACAATCCTGTTCATCTCTCTTAATTGAAAGAACTCGAAGATCGCTGCATTAAGCATTATCCACCACTTCAGGAGATGAGCAAGCAAGTCTTGTTTTTCAGTCTATTTCGAGCAATCCTTTTTTTCTTTTGCTCTCACTACTTCGTCTATTAAGCAATAAGGTAAGCAGTTCCTTTCCCTTCTACGGCTTTCTTGGCTTCACCGATAAGTATTTCCCCATCAGAGAGAGCCTGTTCCATGTTTTTATTTTATGAAAACGGGCTCACGGATAGACATTTTGGCATTTTCTTTGAGGGAATCTCGCTTTGATTCCGGAAGTATGCCTCTCAACATTCCATCTTTCTGCTATTCCCATGGAAGCTGTAGTGAAAGTAGTGGCATTTCCTATATCAATATTTGTCGAAGTGCTCCTTCCTAATGGCCTTAGCTAAGTACGAAAGTAAGCCAGTTATAGTATAGGTTGATTTGTTCTTTATAAAGAAAGAAAGAAGAATATTTAGTCATAGTTGAAGGAAAAGGAATACTACCAAGCAAGCCCTAGTATTTGCCAACGTAACAACAAGAAAAGAAGACAGTAATCATCTCAATTGGTTGACTACGACAATCTTCGGCCTCGAGTGAACAACCCTAAATAGGATGGATTGGTGGTATAGCTCCTCAGCCATAAATAGGATTGGTATAGCTCCTCAGCCCAGTAGTAAATACTTTTTTCCAAAGACAGAACTTATTTGTGCGTGCTTTTTTATAGAATAGTTGAGAAGACGCCTGCCGCCCACAATAAAGAGACTAGCAGCGGATCTGGATCTATAACTTATGATCTTTACTCTTTTGCTTAGATCTGGATCTATAACTTATGATCTTTACTCTTTTGCTTAGCTTAACGATAAGAGGCGATACCCAACCTATTAAATTCCCATTTCAAAGTGCCTCCAGTATGGTATGTGTTCCATCGCTGTATTCACCATCCGATGCATTACTAATGAAAACAGAAATAGAAACCGGTTCAACCAAATTGTCAATAGTTTTCTTCTTACACAAGATACTCAAAAAACATTACCTTCTCACCCGGGTCTAGCAATGGAGAAGAAATTTGATAAAGTGGAAAACCATTGTTCCAGAGCATTTAGAGAGGCATTGACGTCGCAAGCAAGGAGAACTGGATATCATAGCATAGGCCGACCACGAGCTTTCAATGCAGCAGAGTATGCTTGAGTAATTATCTTTTGTGCCAAGAGATGGGTTACTTTTAACTACGGGTTGACGCTTTTCATCTTTTTCAGCGAGATAGACTCGCGGAGCTAGCTGCAAAGAGTGCTTGCGAACACATCATTGTATGGAGTCCCACACTAGCATATGGTGCTGTGGCATGTTGAGTCTCGGGTGAAGATTATAGATTGATTTTGAATCCTTTTTTTACTTGTAAGACTACTTACAGACCAAAGCGTGGCAGGTAAAGAAGGGAAGAATAGTAAGCATAATCATCCAAAGATGCCGAATCATCCGTTGACTGGAAAATCAACCGAAACAGAATCATCAAAAGTCGAGGAAAGAGGCGATTACACAGAACATGAAGCGAGAGCTAAAGCTTTTGCAGAGGGACTTTCTTTTCTCTTCCCTGGAGTTTTCTTTGAAGCAAAGGGCAATAAAGCCGTCAGGAACCGCTCAGCAGTTGGTCAACTTACCTATTCTTTTTTCTGGGTGGGATATAGAAACTTATCCTCAAAATAAAAGCGCTACGCCCCTCTGTCTATTAGAAAAAGCGGAATCCAATAGTGCAAATGATGGGAAATTGACTGTCTTAAATCTTCGATCAGTGCAGTGCAATATTAAAGAGATAGGGCCCGCTGTAAATGTTATCAACTTAACTGTCTGGGTTAAGGACTTACCCATTGCATTACTGTCTGTTCGTCAGTCTTTTGCTTAGCGAATACCCTTGTGAATTCGGCATCGGCAGTTAAAGGATCCTCGGATAGCTATGAAAAGCATCTAGGAAGAAAGGACGAGCGGTTACTCTAGCAGCGGATATGGCTAAAAGAGCGGATACGTTCTAAACCGATTCTTTCACAACTTATTCTTTCACCCCCGGTTCACTTCACTCCCTAAAGGCGGATTAAGACTAAAGCTACTCTCGGGAGGCAATGAAAGAGATATTCAATCAACCAAGCAAAGAACCGATACCACTACCACAGTCTTCACCAAGACAGCAGGAAGGAAGAGAGTCGAGACAGAAAGCCAAGACAGTCATCCCGGCTAGACCTCTTCCACTCTCCTACGGGATAGACTTGAAATCAAGGGCTGAATTCCTTTTTTCTCCCCATTCCCCTAGCGCTTACTATAGGGAGTCGTTCTTGTTGAGGTGTCTTTTGATCCCTTAAATAAGAAGAAGAACCGAAGGTGAAAATAAAAGCTGCAGCCATCTGTGTATCCTCGATAATTAGAAGTATGGCTCGGGCCGGTCTTATTCAATTAAACCGAGAAGGGCAGGGGGGAAGGTAGGCTTCTTCATAAGTTATTTGATCTAGAAGAGACCAAGGAAAAGGCTTAGATAGATGAAGCGGAAGAAGGAACAAGGCTTGAAGGCGGATTAGCAAGGGAATGAATCTGATGAAGCAGTTCCTCCGCTAGAATAAGGGGGGCATGATCGCTGATTTGACCGGGCAGACCAGATGAGCGAGATTGATTGAAAGCGCTGTACCAACTTGCATACAAGATTTTTAGACAATAGTAAATCCTCTTCATAAGTTATTTCGTACAGGCTATTCTAGGTCTATTGGCTTTATTGCGTGGTACTTCGACCGCGAAGCCTCGCTTATGCACCGAGAAAGATCGTAGATAGGAAAGATCTGTTATGCACCAACGACGGCCCCTTCTCTTTACCTTTATCGTCTCATACCTCAGTCCATTGCTGGCTTGAATGCCGTCTCTCTTCTTCTTTGCTCGCGAGAGTGAATAAGAGGACGACCCACCGGGGGGAGGATGGAATGAGTCGGCAAGGGGATCAACCATCTTCTTTCAGTAAAGGCCCACACATTCTCCTTAATATTGGGATAAAAGGACTCTGAAGAAGGAAACTCTCTTCCCGTCTTGCGTAACTGACCACTGCAAATCAAGTCGAAAGTGCTTATATGCTTAACACGTTTTTGTCTCAATGACAGGCCGCTCGAACATTGTCTGATTTTTTTTTGAAGAGACTCGATCTTATGTATCTACTTATTGTCTTTTTGCCTTTGCTCGGTAGTTCCGTAGCCGGTTTTTTCGGACGTTTTCTAGGATCTGAAGGAACCGCTATAATGACCACCACGTGCGTTTCATTTTCTTCGATCTTATCTTTGATTGCTTTTTATGAAGTCGCACTGGGAGCTAGTGCTTGCTATCTCAGAATAGCTCCATGGATCTCATCGGAAATGTTTGATGCTTCTTGGGGCTTCTTTGGCGACCGTGAAGTCACCGGATGAATTGCCGAGTAGATAGATCAGATCCGGACGCTGCAGTTGTTCCGCGGTGATACGGACTCGACCCGCTCCTACCCACCCTGGGGTATCATAGCATGTCGGGAATCGAGGGGGGACATACTGGACGTAACAACTCCCGTCGGTTGGGGGCTCTGCCGCCCTGCCTTTCGATCGATACACAGTTGAGGAGGCCGATCACGAACGTGACAGGTG
>JAYEVC010000040.1:240000-242500 GCA_036346145.1 Olyra latifolia | reverse complement strand
TAAAGCCGGCCGATAGGCGAAAGAGAATCAAAAAGTTTTGTTCTGATCTGAGTAGGCTCAACATAGGGAATACCCTAACCCTGGGAACCGGGGCATATAAATCCGCTTAGGGCATTCACCCAAGCATACAGAGACAGATGGAATGAAAGAAAGAAAAAGTAGCTCCGCAGCTCGCCCAGAAGAAGAAAGACCCGCCGCTAACGATTTGGAAATCCCTGGTGGGCTGGGCCTGAAAGACAAGTGTGTGTGGATTTCCACATCCTCGTCTTTACTTTAAAACACAACTCTTCTCTTTCTCGGTCAAATGACTTGCGATAGTCTACCTTGAGTAGGACCATAGGGATCTTATGTTTGTGGCGAAAGATAAGTGGTTCTGTTACAACCAAGAAAGTTTCTATGAGTGAGCGACCCTTGATAAACGCCGAGCTACGTATCTTTTCCAAGGCTATCTTCCCAATCGTTAGGCGACTTTCTCTCTTGCAGACCCAGAAATCGAACTAATTAGCGCAACGGCTTCTCAATTCTGAACCTTTCCTGGCGAAAGGACTCCTTTATTAGTGCGAGTTTCAATATCCATATCCAAACCTCTCGCTTCGTTAGAGCTCCCAAGTCAACCACTCCTTCCCTATCTATTGAGCACCACCTCCTACGGGAAAGCTTCCATCAAAAAAAGTTCCAGTTGAAAGGTTAGGACCAATCAATCTAGCCAGCCAGAAAGAATACCCGGATCGAAATCCAAGTCTAAAGCAAGAAAAAGCCTTTATTTAAATGGGTCCAGCCGATCAAAAGAAGTTTCCTGCCAAGTTTCCATCGAAGGTGGAGAAGAGAGTTTGAAAGCTCTTCCAATGGGCAAATCTCTTTAGCTGGGGAAAAAATAAAAAAAAAGCTAATCTTTATCTTTCTTAGGAAGTTTTTGGTTATTGTAGGATGTCTTTGAATCAAGTACAGCCCTTGGAATACCTTTCGATAAGAAACAGTGCTTCTCTTCTCCCCTCTTTTTTTCTTTCTTAGTCACAGAGAGCGAAGGAAAGCAACCCTTATTAAAAAATATTCAGCTCTAGGCCTAGTGCTACTCGCAGTAGATTCAACCATCTGCCTAGATCGGAAAGAGTACGCTCTAAGAGCAGCTTTCCCCGTTCTGACCGATGCATCCAGAGGCCCCCTCTAGGATTGATTGAGTTAGCCGTAGGTAGGAAAGATTCCCACTCTTTTGACCTTCCCTACCCTTCCGGGTAGTTCTTCCTTATGATGGTGGGACTGTAAAAGCACCGGTTGAAGTACCAACACCAACTACAGCTTTTTTCTACTGCAGTTACGGCTGCTGATCAATCTAGTCTAATAGTTTTTCCCGGTACCGGTAGAAGTATAATGCTACTATAGCCGAAAGGTATTATGCTAATCATGATTTCCGCTCATTGCCGTTTGGAGTTCGATGAGCATTCAAGCTCGAAATCACACTATATGAGAATTCCAGGGCACAACAGAGGCATGCCAGCATCAGCTGAGGAAAAACCTTAGAACTAGCGTTTTGCTTTCTTTAGTGGTGGATCATTTCGGTTTAAAAGTAGCTCCTTCTTTTCAAGTAGGTGAGTTCCCCTAGTTTTCTTTTTCGGCTTGCCGTATCGAACACTTGGATTCACGTTGGTGTCTACATGTGCGTCCGTGTGTAGGTAACACTAATTTATCAGCAGCCTATTTTTACATAGTGTATTCCATGTTATACACATGTTATGCAAGAGAAACTGATGCAGTTCCTAGTTGAGTTTGAATAATAGGTTGCTCTTTATGTTTTTCTGCAAACTCTATAGTACTGCGAAAATGCAAAAAAGAGTTATTTTCACCTAGCTTATGTGCGTTGCGTCAAAGTCTACCCGATGCAAATTGGATTTGGATAGAGGAAGGAGATTCTTTTATGCAAAATCCAATTTATTGATACACCATTTAATTGATATCGTTTAGCAAAATGAAACACAGGATATGCATCCATCTTTCGGCTCGAGAATTTCACGGGATAGAGATATGGTATAAGAAATAGGCTATTAAGTAACTCTAAATGAATTGTGGATACATCTGTATCCTTAACATACTGAAACGACTGCCATTATTCGTATCAAACCAATAGCGATTCATACAAGCTAAATCTTCTAATCAATGGTGGGCCAATAATGAATTTTTTTGCATATGTATTAAGACGCTTGGCCTGATTTCGAAATTGTCCAGAGTTTTTTATGTTGTTTTCATTGCAAAATGATGGATCTCCTTCCGTAACTTTCCAATTACGAGTACGAGAATTGAAAGACATGAAAATTCTCAATTCTCTACGGCGTCTAGGAGATAGATAGAATATTTTCAGGAACAAGAAAATCAGAAGAATCTTTCTCTCTATTCACTACCATTCCGCGTCTTCGACTTCTATTAGTTTCTTTTCTTCTTTAATGCAATAGCTATAGTTTGATATAGAATCCATTTCTCAAAGTAATGGAAACCATTCTCTTATAGG
>JAYEVC010000040.1:152500-227500 GCA_036346145.1 Olyra latifolia | reverse complement strand
AACCAGCTATTTCATTCCTGGTCTGGTCTGGAAGAAAGAAGACTTGTGCCTATCTTTTGAATCAGTAATATCCTTTCTTATTCATTGCATGTAATGAGGAATAAGTGAGCCGATAGCTATGATTTTTTGCTCGGAGCTTTCGAATTCCTTTACTGTAAACTGACCAGTTGATACTTGGAGGAAAAGCTTTCATCTTAAAAATCTTTGTGCAAAAGCCATTAGCCTGCAAGGTCCTATGGTTGTCATGGACAGTTGTGGTAGAAGGAAACCAATCTACTGCCCAGAAAGAGTGAGATTAGGTGGATAATCTTTAACGAATCTGATCATCACATTCTGCTTTGTTAAGAAAGAAGGATAACCTAGATAGATAAAGGTGGAATGGACTACGTGCAATCCCATGGAAATCCTTTATTTACTGGAGAAATCCGTCTCGACGAATCACCCTTCTTCATTTCCCTATCGGACCGGGTGGCCCTTACTAAGTCTAGGAGCTAATCTAGTGCTGCTTTCTATCTGTATAAGTTATTTGGGAGAGCTGGTCTTTTACATAGGCCAAGTCAGATCTTCGAGAGACTCCGGTTCTTGTTTTCGAGACCTTCGATCTCGTGCCATTGCCCGTATAAAATCTCACTCCTTCAATTTCCTTTCTGAACGGTTCTTTTCAGCAAATCGTTTCATCCGTTCCTGTGCCTTTTCCTTTGAAGAGTTATGAAGGAAGTGGTTGATGGGTATCCTGCTTCTTCTAGCGAACGAAAGAGTTTGCCTCTATTTCAAGTGCCAAAAGAGAGGACTCGACCGGCGATTAGGTTAGGCTCGGGTAAAGCCCTTGATCCTAAAAATGAGGTCTGAAAAGAAGGTATTTTGGAGGCCCTGTGATATGCCTATCGTCATCAAAAGTCTACTTTTGTCCACTACGCTTGCCTGCTTCTCGGGCTTGCCTAAAGCACTGTGCTCCGCTGTAAACACTTTCAAAGAAAAGGAATTCCTCGAAGCTAGTACTGAAACTAGAAAGTACTAATACAATGCCAATAAAAAAGACATATGGGGTGGACACTTAGTAAAGGCCTTCTTTAGAGTTGTCCACTGCTTATGGATGGGAAACTACTGGTTATGCACGGGCCATTACAGTACTTAACTCCCCTTCCACTTACTAGAATCTGTCTCGAATAACTCAAAATAAACCCGACGATTCCCAGGAGTCAAATATATATCTACAAAGGCTTCCTTCGATTTCGATACGCGGGACAGGCAAATAAAAGCTTCGGTCCCTGAAGGGCAATTAACGGCAGGGGTCGATTAAGCCAAGGATAACCGGTGTGATTCTATAGCGTTTTTCGGGGAGGGCGGAAAGAAACCATTGATTGAATCTGTTTTTTACTGAACCAATTCCTGTGCGATGGATTGGATCAAAACGTTCTAGCACTACAGCCAACCCTCAAAATCCGCTAGGCTACACGATGAGATGTTATTAGTAGCTAACCGCCACAGGTAAACATAAAACGTTAGGAACATGTTGCTTTTCCTACTCTATTACCAATACTCCCAAGGTCACCCGGAGCTTTAGCACGAGGACAAATAAGAACATCGAGGATTATTGGATTCATTCATATCAAGTCTTTTTATAGTCTTTAAAATAGTCCTCATGAAGCACGTCTAGAGCAAAGTACTAGTTCGAGTGAAACGTACCCAGAAAGCAGCAGTGCCACCTAATACTCGTAGACTAAAGTCGTTTTTTTTCTAGGAACAAGCGTCGGAGTCAATATCAAAGTAGCTGCTGAAGCTGTCCAGCCGAAAGACAGATCTGACAAAGCCGGTGAGGGGGGCAAGTGTTCTTCGGACTCATTCCAATTGAGTGCCAAGATGCGCCTAGAGCATAGCGCTGGGGTGCGAGAACGAGTAGGAAGTTATGGTCCCACCCGGAAGAGTGCACTGATAGCCTATCTATCAATCTTCTCCAGCCAATGACATAAGATAGGGAATCTTTCAGATTGGTCTAATTGAGAGGAAAGATAGGATGATATTAGTTGCAATCGGAGAGAGAGGAAAGTCTCTCGATGTCCCATTCAAGACAAGAAGAAATGGACTTACTTATAGACAAGTCTCCGAAAGTCACTGTCAAGGCAGGATGCTGAAAGCTACTCCTTTCGCAGGGCTCTCTCTCTCTCTATCAATTCCTTGCTGATTGATTAGAAAAGATATCTGGTAGTGAACTATTGTTCGGCAAACTCCTCTTTTTTGGTCCTGAGGATGGATGCGTCAACTTGATGTCACATATGCCGACTTTAGGGCAGAAACCACTCCTATCTTTCTTTCTCTCAATATGCTGAAAGGTGAGAATGTCTTGTGGCGAGCAGCTCTTGGGTATTTGCTTCGTAAACATTTCTATGTTGTTGCTTTTTCACTACCAATGAGTAGGCAGCTTTGGATGCTTATGGAGATATGGCTTTGGTAAAGATCTGCTTAGCGTGTGCTTTTTCGGGTGCTACTTAGAATAGATCGAGATAGTCAGACTATAACGTCGAGAATGTTATAGCGCAGCGAAAGAAGGACATTCTGATCGACCCGCTTGGCTCTCGTTCTGGTTTGGCGGAAAGGTGAAAAGCACTTCAAGTTTATTCTCGGACTTTGCTCAAGAAGAGCACAAAGCTAAAGCAATTGAAGCTGGTTATACTGAGATGGCTGTTTTTCCACTACGAAATAAATGACGTTTTTGACTCCTTCTGCACCTGCGAGGGCATCAAGTCCTATTTCTATGGTTAGAGATTAGCCTAAAAAAGGAAGATCTCAATGGTCGGGAAACTTCTACTTACGACCACTCGTTCTACTGATGGATCGGGTAGTCCGGAGATGCTAGCTGCTAGGAATAAAAAAGAAGAGCCTCGGTTTTACCGGGAAAAAAAATTGATATGATGGGGTCATTCAAAAGAGGTGGGCAGACAAGGCATGTTGACTACTCGGCTTTTCTAGTGTGCTACTAAAAGGCTGGTCTACTACTGAATGACTAATGTCATGGAATTCTTCCACTACTGATTAACTGGACTGCGAAGCCCGGTCTTCCTTCTCGCCCAACGGCGTATTAGCTATGCGTGAGAATTTTGAGAAATTCAATCACATTCAAGAGCATTTCGATAGGTCTCAACAGTAGATACAACCTAAGAAAACGAAAACTTTCCCAATTTAGCTATCATTCTACCAAAGAAACAGGTATTTTGGACCTACCATAGAAAGGGGATAATCTAGTTCACTCTTCACGACGTTTTCCTAATAAAAGGATATCCTGTTTTGCAAACCCAACAACTCTTTTTCTACCGAAAGATCATATCTCGAAGTCACATTTCCATCTACACTAGACAGACTATGGGGTACCACAAAGCTCTAACCAGCCCCACCCTACCTCGTTGAAAGAAGATCTCATTCATCTGATGTTGATACTGACGCGAGCAAGGCGATGAAGTCGACGGTGTCAGACGGATAGACAGCTTACTTAACCTTGATGAGTCGATGGGACTTACCAACCTAAAAAGGTGGACTTCCTCGATAAAGGCTTTCTGCAACTAGAAAATGAGAATATGACCTTCCACGACGGGGTCGGGTACGGGATGAAAAAGCGATTTCACGCTTAAAGATCAGTCCAGTCGAGAAAGTTATCAATGCAAGGATAAGATAACCAAAGCGGGCATAGTTCAATGTAGTTATAGTTGTTTTTATTGCAACTTATATAGAAACCACTCCCTTTTGTGCTCTTTCGCCCAGCTAGATATCAATATGTATCTCAATCCTTTCACAGGCATAGGCGAATGCAAAAAGACAAGCATACGCAGAAGCAGAAAGAACTGATTTACCCTATACCAGAATCAGATCTCTAGGTTTACCAAATCCTTCTCAACCAAATGTCTTGTGAAAGAGGGCTTTAAGTCAGGTCTTGAATCTTTCGAACAGAAAGAGGTGGCTGATCCCTCCGCATCAGAATAGGCATACGAGTCTGCTTTAACCAACAGGGAGTGTATTTCCCACTTTCCAGGTAAGATAGAGCGGAGACAAGACAAGCTGGCCTTCATCTGTGTGGAGCAAAGTATAAAAGTGGATAAGATTGCCAATCTCAAAGAAAAACGAGGAGGAAGGGCAAAGCCAAATGATGAGGCAATAGCACACAACCAATAGAAAGGCAGAGACAAGGCTTCCACAACAAGACAGTTGTAAGTTCTCTTGCTCTTGCACAACTACAGATCCAGAAGCCCAACGAGAACCAAACTCCATTCAGCCATGGCAAAGTTTATCCTTTAAAGAATGTCTTAAAGAAAAGAGTTCCTTGTGCTTATTGCGGAAGGGCATATTCAATATGAATCTGATTCGCCCCGCCAACATCTGATTCACCGGCATACGATTAGAAAAAGAAACCTTTGAACCCGGGCGGCGGAGCAATATATACTAGAGAACCAAAAGACTCTTTAGTAGCAGCTAAAGCAAGAGGTCCGTCCGGCAATAACTTATATACGCCGCATCAACATCAACAGACGCATAAGCTCTTTCACAAGCGAACTCCGACGACGTATCCATCAAAATCCTAATCAGAAGCCGAAAGATACGAAGCTTCCACGTTAGCAGATTCCGTCTTTTCTACTGCAAAGTAAGGAAGCATCTATTCCTGAACCAGCAGATTGAGCTTTTACCTACCAAGGAAGATTCGGAATGAAAGATATGTCAAAGTGCTTGCTGACGGCAAGATCTACACAGGAAATAGTGCCATAAGGCGAAGAATTCACCAAGAATAGTTTAGAATAGAAGATTTTGGATTCTTCATATAATAAATATGCCCTCTTTCAAAGGAATTTCTTTGATAGAGTCATCTGCTGCTCCTTCTTTCATACTTGGATTGCAGCATGGATATGCCATTTTGGCTTTTTCCGCTTTCATGTGGTGGTTTATTTAAGAAGTCCTCCTTTTAGTCATCGAGAACTAGGCATCTTCACTCTTTTATTTCTTTCTCTTCCTTTCCTTCCTTTATAGGAATTCCTTGAAAGAGTGAGAGCTTAACTCCATTCAAAACCAAATTCTTTTCTAAGCAAAGCTTTGAGTTCTGTCCTACTTTACTCTATTATGATACCTCACCCTACCCAACTTGCCTCTGCGCATGTAGACGAGAAGCGCTCTCAGTAAATTAGCAAGTCTTGTGGGTACTCCGATCTTGTATGGATTCCCAGACAGCTCACCGTAAACTTATTTACGAAGCTAAAGTAATGGTTGAATTACATTCCAGACCTCCGAATTGTGTTGCAATGAAAGCAGGATCACCGATCCTATGTCAAGTTCTCAAAAAGAAAGAATTCGCGAGTCAATGCTTTGAATAAGACTTATAGTGTTCAGAAGAAAGAAGGGATGGGATGGCGGAAACCAAAAAGAGAGCCCTATTACAGATCAGATCGACAAGCCGGGAGTCGCTATGAACAATCAATCAATGCCAATGATGGTACTTCCTTGATACGTTCTTTTTATATTATACTGAGTCCGGTATGAGTCTTCTCCAGCAGCCGAGTGAACAAAGCCAGCCACAGCTTCTCTCTTCCTTCTTGCTCCCGGGGAAGGAAGAAAAGAGTTTTCTTATTCCAAGCCAGCTACGGGACAAGTGAAACGGGCAGTTAGTTCTGTGAGGACAGCAGTTCCAGCAAAGACAGTGGAATGCCTTGGTAAAGCTGTTCATTCTCAACGGTAAAGGATTTCTCTATTGCAACGGGGCTAGTTTCAACAAGGTGAGCAAAGCTAGATACTTAGGCTTGTCCAGTTGTTCCACCAACCCCAGCTCCCGACCCAGGTACATTCTTCTTGGCAGCTCAAGACCTTTCTTGTTCCTTGCTCCCGTGGATCGATACTAGTTACTTACCTTTAATCTTAGCTTTGTGTAAATATACCGTATCCGTCGAAAGGTACCTGCTAATAAGTCCCTCCCTTAAATCAAGGCCGCTAAGGTCGCACTCTTACCCATATCTTTGGTTTTTCATGTCCTTCCCGCTGCGCGCCTTGTCTACGATTAAGAATGTCATGCCTAACCCTCCCTTCTGCTACCAATCAAAGCAAGGAGTGTTCTTTCTGTCTTTCCTATTATAATAAAGCTGTTGATTGCATGTCTTAAGCAAAGTAATCAAATAATAAGTTTAGGCTTGTTACAACATATCTCGTCCAGGTTACCTAGGCCAGAATAAGTTGACTACAGATCTTCCAATCCATAAATCCAAGTAGTCGAAGTTAAGCAAGAAGGACACCTGAAATGCAGGGACATAATTTTCATACAAGATGAATCACGGTAAACACTTGTAGATCTTTCAGCTACACCATAAGACCTAAAGTTATAGTAACTATTCGTTCTGGTATCACCCCTCTAAGCACCTCTTAATGGTCCTAATTACCTAAAAAGAGAAAAGAAGGCGCGTAGTGGGCTACTGGAGCTTCCACCGGGTGTGCCCTATTTTTTCATATAGGATTTTCTTTATGGGTACCAACTGGCACCAGTCCTGCAAGTTCTTTTTGAACCTCAACGTATAACAAATTAGACCTGGGAAGGAAATTGACTAGCTCCTAACGCTTCTACAAGTGTAGAAGGAACTCTTACTATTCATAACGGTCAAGTACCAGTCCTGCAACCCGCTTCAACGTTCTAAGGACCACAAATGAGAAGATCTGATACCAGGTTCGCTGCAATTCCAATTCCAGATCCCACCCTACCTAGTAGGAAACCTTTCTTTCCTTGAGTCCGGAAGGCAGAGCGAGAAAGAGAAATGCGCGTACTCGATTTCCAGCTCAATGAACTAGACGGGAAGAGCCATAGATAATTACTACACGACAAAAGGATTGAGGGAATGAATTCTTCTTCCTATTTACAAGCAAGCACTAGATTATTGACGTCAGACCTATTCACGTAGGAGAAGTACTATTTCCGACAGACAATTCTCTAATGAGAAATAAAAAGTTCCTGATGATATTGAATTTCAAGTTTCTCACTGTGACAAAGAGGAATGCACAATAGAAAATATATCATATCATCAGATCGTTTGTTCTACACGAGCACGAGACTTTCTTGACTATACTGGACTTTCTTGACTATACTAGACTAGACTATCTGCTTGGTTAACCAATCCACCACTATCAATGGAGCACTCTATTTTTCGTCTGATGTGTTTCCTATAATATCATATAATATATATCCTAAAAAATCATATAATATGAAAGCTTTTCTTTCCGAAAGGAATTGAAAAAAGACTTCCTCTTACTCCACCCACTTTAAGCAATATCCGCATTGCCCTTATCCCGAATCTCTTCCTCAGACCACCTTCACGTGACAAAGTAGTGCACTCATTACCTTCTAGCCTGACTAATGCCTTTCGAATAAGAATTCCATTTCCCTCCACGAAAGAAGAGTTCAAAGCTACCGGAACTAGCTAATCCACTAATACTAAAAGCTATACCACCAGTTCAGTCTATTATGTTCATTGTCCCAGGGGCACAAGGGCTTAGCTGTATCCCTTACTCACTTTTAGTGTTTTTTTCACTCCGATACTCCAACGGGAAGAGGCAGTTGCGTTCAAAGCAGCTCTTCTCTTCAGATTAGCTCCTGCCGTAGTTACTCTCTCTTTCGTAGTGTATAACTTGTAGAACTTTCTTCGCCAGCTGTGCAACTTTAGAATAAGCTCAGAGGTTTAGCTTTCCATACTCTCTCGTTAGTAGTCGTGCTGCATGCAAGAGATAGAATGCAAAATGCAAGAGGTAGGTCCCAACTTAGCCCGTATGCTGGTAAAGAGCCTGCAGTTGCGTACCAAGTGATGAAAGGATAATGCAAAAAAAAAGTTGAAGCGGCGACAACTACAATCAATAAGCGGGTGGTGCCGGTACAAGCATGGAAGTAAGCTCTCTAATTTATTGACTTTTTATATAGATTTTCTACCCGTGTCGGCATGGTAAGGTGTATCATTTTCACCAGTAACTGGGTTAGGGTACCTTATAAATTGATTTATCTTTAGATATCATAAAAATAGAACGACGAGTATTTTCATGTGCATAGTATCATATAACTAGTGTAGTTTGTATTATTTTTTATTTTTTTTGATTTGTGGTAAAAAAGCTTCCACTTATTATTGCTCGACTTCTTTTCTTTCTTATTAAAGAAGGTGTGAAAAACCCTTATGAAGCATACCTGTCTGGAAAAGCTAGGTAGTGCTCTATTTGTCTATGGAATGAATTGGAAGCAGAATTAGAAGGAAGGTTGGCTAGCTCACGGCAGAAGGGGATTCTTCTTTAAGCTTTTCTTTGCTTAGATTGGAAAGATCTTTAGAGACCTCAGACTGATGATGAGATTGGAATGGCCCGCTTTTATGCTTTCTAAAAGCAGCCCGTCTAAAAATAGGTACTTTTTCTTATGAAGTCATATATATGCAAGAGAGCTCGCTCCGATCAAAAGTAAGAGTTTGCACCTAAGTAAGCATTTTAAAGTGTGGTTGTCCGCCGAAAGTAGTTAGTAAGGAAGGCAGGTTCCTTCAAAGCTGGTGTACGAATAGGCGGGAAGAAAGATTTCATATGTCCAGTAAGCCCTGATGAAGCTTCCCGAGGGAGGGAGAGAAGATTGGCACGAAGAGTTTCAAGTGGTCGTTCAGCAGGAAGGAAATTAGGCCTCTATTACGGTGCGAGCAGAGAAGGGACTGTCGAAAGGCAACTAGTTTTCCAATATCCCTCTTCCTCGAACAATTGAATCAAAATGGATTCTTGCTAGGCTCTTTAGAAGAAGTACGATGAAACTTTATAAAATAAAAATAGGGGAATAAAACATCAGATCCAAAAAAGGTCGAAGGACCAAAAGAGTAAACCGATGACCTTATGAAAAAAACAGCTTTGAAAGACCTGACGCTCCTACCTGGGTACTTCACTTGAGCAAGGTTCCGGGAAGGAAAGCAACACAACTAGGAAAATCAATGAAAGTCAAATGGGGTGCTATGTCCAAGTAAGAAATGCAATCTACCACTCTCACAGCTGTCAATCATGAAAAGCAAAGAAAAAGGAACTCGGGTAGGTAGCATTTTCAAATGCCAGTTTGAGTTCTTCTTCCGACTCTCGAGTAGACAGTTACGTCCATATCATCGAGGCCGCCCGCTGTCAAAATTCTTCCTTCATAGCGCTAAATTCTCTTATATCTTCGGCGAACAGTAGACGACACTCTTAGACACGCATCCCAAATTCATTCCGCTAGTATCGTGATTTTGGATCATATCCTTGACTTCTCTGGTAGCCAACCGAAGAAGAAAGGATTTCTCCACACCACTGTTGATCAGCATGCATAACCAATGGCGGCGGCTAGTCGTGTCTGATATCGAAGATCTA
Organism: Olyra latifolia; assembly: GCA_036346145.1. Classification (NCBI taxonomy): domain Eukaryota; kingdom Viridiplantae; phylum Streptophyta; class Magnoliopsida; order Poales; family Poaceae; genus Olyra; species Olyra latifolia. The sequence continues at coordinate 218,140 of JAYEVC010000040.1, read as the reverse complement.
ACGTTGTTCGAACGCGCAGATGGCTGGACTTGTTTTTTAGGGTTGAACCCAGCAACTCGCTTCTGACTCAACCTAAAGCTCGAGTTCCACGTAACCAACAATGGAGCCTAGTACGACGCCCTCCTGCACCTGTACTGAGACCACTGGTACCGGCATTGCAGCCGGCGGTACCGGCGAAACGGACTTAGAAGATGATAGCTTGCTCCCTTTTGCCTCAGTAATCGTCTCTTTTCCTTTCGAGTGGGGGATGGGGAGCCTTACCAGTATCGGGAGCTGACCGTTTGGTGCCAACAGTGCCAGAACCAGGCCCCGTGCCCGGAAGTCATAAATTGGTGAGTTTGGGTGCAGCAAAGACAAAGAACAGACAAACACAGAACAACAACTTAAAAGCGCTGAGCTACAACAGAAATGAATTCCTAATACGGATTTCCCCCTGTATAAATATGATATTGTTTGAAAAAACTTACATGCATTCCTATTTCGCCTCTATAACACCTAAGGAAAACAACAGAGAAAAGCCTAGGCTAGGAATACAGCATAAAAAGCACACAAAAAACACGAAATTCAAAGATTAGAACAACAAAAGCCCTGCAGCAATCTCTAACAAAACCCTATACAGACTTAAAAGAGCCATAGGGAAACCTAGAGAATGCTGAAGAACAAAGACAGAATGAAGAGCACAGTACACAAGAAAGAATGGTGCTGTGAAGCACCTCTTTTGGGTTGATGGTCGGTACTTCATGTTTGGTTTTTTCATTGTAAAATGAGAGTTTCTCTTTTTCATTGGATTGGCTAGCCTCGGACCCACTGGTCCCATCCTGCTTTTGAAATATTGCCCCCCGGAGTCATGACACTGGAATGGAAAGCTCCAGTATGTATTTCAGAACCTATATAGGCGGATCGCGGAAGGGCATCTTGCCCAATCTAGGATGAAGTTCGACTTGCCACCATATTTCTTCCATCCTATCCATTGCTTGCTTTTTCTAATTATATATTAGATTTTGCCTTCCCCTGGTATATGAGCATCTCTCCAAACTCTATTAACAGTTGGTACGATCTGGAAAGCAAGTTCCATGAGCAATTCTATAGGACAGACCCAGACATTCAAGTTGCCAATTTGGCAAGATTGACTCAGCTCCAACGGTCGAATCGCGAGGTTTAGGAAGCACTACGGGTTAGAGACTCGTTAACACTCCCCGTTCCGTGGGCTCAATAACTCGATGCTGATGAAACTCCTTTAGCGACTCGGTTCCTATTACAGACAGGTGGCAGCTTCCCATGCAAAGCAACATCGTTCCGTTTTTTCAATAACCGTTTATACGCCTGGGGGGAAGGTCTAGAGATTTATACCTCGATTTTACGGTAACCGCTTTAGGTGGTAACCATATGGACTCTTGACCTCTTGTCTTGGGTTGAGAGAGCCTTGGATTGCTCTTGGCAAGGAACTTTCTCTCTTAAAGATGGTCTTCCATGCCAGGCTCTTCAATAGGTTGAGTGACCATCTCGAAGGGAGAGTATACCGGGGAAAGGTTATGTAATAGAGGCGAGAGTGAGCCCCCGAAGAGTGCTTTTATATTATTCCCGTGACTCGCTACGTATTCCTTTCACTGGAAAAGCTCCATCGCTCCTAATACTAGGACAAGGCTCTCTTATGGCTCGCTTCGGATAGCCTTGTGGCATAGATAGCGGCATAGAAGCCTACTCTTTATGGAGTTGGGGCTAGGTCATGATCTGTTCCTGATCATCCGGAACAAGCAACCAATACAATATAATCTTTTTGAATGCGGAAATCAAATCGAGAATTTGTTACCATGTGCTTTCCTGATTCAATAAGGAAGCCGCCAGACTAGCATACATCAGGAAGCTAGGGAACGGAATTTCCTTCTAGCTTACCGTCTATCACTACCTTCACTTACTTTTCAGATTCATTCGAGCGGAGGGCGAAGCTAAGGAAGGAAGACTGTGTAGTCTTTTCCTCTGTTAGTTTTGCTAGGCTGTCTGCGTAATGAACTACTGATCTAGCAATTCGAAGAGGTAGGAGCTTTTATCTTCCTCATGACTTGTAAGCCGACATTGAATAAGTCAGGAAGAGGTAACGCTGGCCAGACAAGAGTAGTTGGTGGAAAAGAAGTTTGTTGGGTAAGCGAAGAAGCAATAAATTCAGTGTTACGAAACAAAACTTAGACCCAAGTTGAAAGGTAAGGAACGTTAAGCGAAGTCAGGGTATAAAAGAGATAAGCACTATAATAAGATAGGTGTATTTCTAGTCTATAAAGATAAGTAGTTCTTGCTTGGAAAGGCATCTGTTTTTTTAGAGTAAACTAGCTTGGCACGAACCGAGGAGATAAGCAGGAAAAGATGTAGTTGGATAGACTAGTTCGGCCACTAGTTGGATATGCATCTTAATGAGATGATGGCTAGCTTGAGGTAGCACGGTAAGCAAAGGTTAGATCAAGTGGTAAAGGTAAGTCAAGGGTTATAGGGTTCGTCAGCTCTTCTTCGTCGAGGAAGCAAACTTGAACAATTAATGTAATTCATAAATTACTCACTAAAGTGACCTATCCTTAGAAAACTTCTGGAAAATTGGAAGTAAACAAGGCATACTCTACTGGCTTTCCTTCTCTAAACTATTCTTTATCCGCTATCTGTGCTATTCCATGCATACTTGAGCTACAGCCTTTTGAAACCCAAAACCTTTTTCACTTGAAAGAAATGCCTATTTCAAGCACTGGTATAGAGCTAGCAAGATAAGGGAAAGACAAAGCAAGAAGGTTCTCCAGTAGGATGATTCTCGATGCAAGAGATTGCACTATTTAGGTACTTCACTAGCAGGAACTATTCTTTTGCAAAGAGCTTATTGAACTAGAAATAGATGTTTGGCTTTGGCAAGAGAGAGAGTGCGAGTGCGGGAAGAGCGCGTCGGAGGTTTAGTCAAGTGATTCGCCGGGTGAAGATCCGCTCGGTGAAGAGAAACGAGATAGAGGGCGCGTTGCATTTCAAAAGAAAAGAAAAACATTAGGGCGAAGCGTTGCATAAAGAGCATTATCAAATTGAGCTTTGTATTTTTGGGCTTCCTGCTGGTTGGGCTATCTTTTATTTGAAGTTTTTCTTCCTTCTTTTCTTTTTGGCTTGTGGCTCTTAATTGCTAAATGGAGAGCATGAGTGTTTACGAAATGGAGAAAAAGAGGATGCACTTATTTCTTCACCAAGCTCAGATCTCTCGAGTCAAGGAGGAGATGATTGGATCCGAGGTTGCAATGGTTCAATCGAGAGAAGAGCAAGTCGATTTCATAAATTGGAACAACCACATCAGCTTCATTCTTTGCGCATAGGGGTAGTTTTGTCAACTCGCCTGAAGACCACTGGAATCGTAACCAATACCCCTGGCCACACAATTCAAACCTACCAAACTATAGTACTTACATACCAAACCATTATCCGCCACCCCAAAACGAATCTAACCCCGGTCAAGGACCTTGCAATTGCACATCCATGCCAAATCCTATGTAGGTTGCCAATTACACCGGTACAGATACTTGTGAGCAAGCCAATGATACAAGGTCCATGCCACAAAATCAATTCCAAGAACATAATAATAAGAACCCGATTTCTACTGATTTCTTAGCAACGGACCAAATTGATTATTCAAAATTGCCCTTCGCTTTATCAGCTTCCAGTTATGAGTTGTAACTTACTTCAAACGATTTGAGACCTCTTGATATCCAACATTGTTCTTACCAGAACCAAAGGCCACAGGTTATTGCTAATGCCTTCCACTATACTCAACCTGCATGGCAATTACTTAATCAAACTCAAGATGCCTATCCACATAGGAAAAGTTTTCAAGTCAAGAATGTCTATACTCAATTAATGAAACTCTTCAGCAAGCACCTTTCAATTGTCCAACAAGTCTAGTCTTTGCGTGCTTTCCCCGATGCTGGGCCGGGATTCAAAGCGGTTCAAAACCCACCTTTTTCCTTAAAGCTAAGTTTAAACTTGATCAATGGTGGAAAGAACCTTGCAGATGAACTCATAGTTGTGGAACTCCTTCCGAACATCTATATAATATATATATATAATAATAATAACGCTCATTTTCGTTGGTGTTAGAAGCCTGAGGCCTTAGGGAGGAGGAGCCTCGCGAACAACCATAATTGGAATTGCTCAGCTTATTTACTTTGTTCTCATGAACACCTTAGTTAGGCAAGGAACTTCAACCTCTACGTTCCCCAACAGCCTACACCTCCAATTTGAGCAATTGTTGGGTAAAGCTCTTACTGATTGGAATAGGTCACGTATGGGCGCAACATGTCGAGACATAATAGAGTAGCTGGATCTTCCTGTTGGTTATAGCGAACGGACATCGGTATTCCTGCCATAGCGAACACCGAGCAATCAACATTCTATTTCTTTAGAAGAAAGAAGAAGGCCGCGTTGGAAAGAAAAAAGAGAAGAAAAAGAATATTACTTTTCGAAATGATGAAACTTAGGCGTGAGTACAGGCATTTAGATATACCAGATACTGCAAATGAAGGGAGTCGACGAGTCTAATTTCTTTTAGAGTAAAGACGTTGAAGAAGCAACGAGTGGGCATAAGATTGATGATAAAGTAGGATCGATCTAAAAAAGGGTAAAGTGAACGATAAGAAACGTTGGGGATTTTCAGAAATTGCTTTCGTGCTTTCTAGTTTGAACGTGCGGTGGGTGTATATTTTTTACTACTAAAGCAGCTACTTCTTATGAGGGGTGGGTTAGTCACAGACATGCAAGCATACGATAGGAGGGGTAAGTTGACATAACGATAGGAGGAGTAGGTGGACATAGATGAAAACAGGTATGGTTTGAGTATGTATGGCAATAGGAGTTTGTTTGATCCACAAAACATTACTTGCAGCATCAGTACTCTTTTGTTACTAAACTTCTACTTTAGGTGTTTCAACAGTCTTTGGACCACCGCATTCTTTGCTTTGCCCGTATCATACATATGATCGCGAAGTGTGCTTCGCAACAAGATTTGTATTGTACCAAGGACTGGAAAAAAAGTTCGGAAAAGGGGAAAAGCTAAGGTTACAGACTCACTTATCCGTCTACAAAGGGAAAGGCGTCGGTACGGAGTCACGTCAGCTGTGGATATAGACTAGGCTAAGGAACGGAGTCTTAAAGTATTTACCGAGACTACACTAAGGAAGAAGTCCGCGAAAGTGAGTTCGTAACTAAGAAAGCCGGTATCAGAAACGAAGCCCTTCCAAAATCAAAAGCAAAGAAGTCAAGGAACGAAGCAGCTTCTCTAATAGCCCCGTTGAATAGGAGGGCGAAGGTTTCGAACTTTTTTATAGAGGGGGGCTTCGACCTTCTTAGGAAGAGCCGTACGAGGCTGCTCACGTACGGTTCGGGAGCCGAGCCACTGCACAGGGGCTTAGGTCAACACTTATATATTAGCCAGTCATCAATTGGGTAATATGGTGATAAATTGCGATTGCTCTAAACCTTCTAAAAGCGGCTTCTTGCGACCTGCCCAGAATGCTCATACATACCTTCGGTTCCAAGAGCTTGTTCGCACAGCGAATAAAGGTCGGGTTGAAGGGGGCAGTCAGCTGGCTGCTTCTTGGCCACGCCCCCCTGCTTATAGAAACGAGATATTGGATCTAAATTAAAAAGTAGGAAATAGCATACCATTAGCTGATATACGTATGGGAACATGGGTACATGATATTGAATGTCATCCAGGTCAAGGCGCAAAGCTGGCTCGGGCCGCAGGAACTTATGCTTATATAATTAAGGAGCCAGCCCCACAATGTCTTGTGCGGCTACCATCGGGTGTTGAAAAACTCATAGATTCCCGATGCCGAGCTACTATTGGTATAGTTTCCAATCCCAACCATGGTGCACGTAAGCTTAGAAAAGCAGGACAAAGCCGGTGGTTAGGCAGACGCCCCATTGTTCGTGGTGTTGCAATGAATCCAGTGGATCATCCTCATGGAGGAGGTGAGGGGCGCACGAAAGGAGGTAGACCTTCGGTGTCACCTTGGGGGAAGCCCACCAAAGCGGGATTTCGGGCAGTAGTGGGGGTGGGGAAACGCAGAATTTAGTTCATGCCACGACGATCTATATGGAAGGGAAGTTTTGTTGATGCTTTCCTGTTTAGAATAAAGAAGAACAGAGAAAGTCTGATGAGCAGGAAAATTTGGTCACGTAGATCTTCTATTTCGCCGGAATTCGTTGATTGCTCCGTACTCATTTACAATGGAAAAACTCCTGTTCGTTGTAAGATCACTGAAGGAAAGGTTGGTCATAAATTTGGAGAGTTTGCTTTTACACGGAGACGAAGACCCTATCGAACAAATAGAGGAAAGGGCAGAAAGGGGAAAAAGTAAAGAAACAGCGACATATGGCACGAAAAGGAAATCCTATTTCGGTAATCCGAATCCCATATAGGTCTTTTCTTCATACTCGACCAGCCCTAGGTTGGGGATAATGATTTTTTATAATCTTGTTGGGAGATGCTTCGCTCCGAGTCCGACTGGGACGGAATGGGGGACCCAGGCCCTTCAATGCCTCCCTCCGGATCCACTAACTCGGAAGAGCTATTCAAAGCTTTTCTGGCTGACTGTGAGGACACCTCTGCGTCCCGGGAGCAGACCGCTCCCCCGGAAGCTGTGGTCAGTCAAGAGCGGCATCCGAATCCCGCTCCAATGCCTGGAGCGGCAGCGGAAGCAGAACAGAACCCCCCTTCTTTTGATTGGGAGGGACGACCTCTCTCTCTTTGAGAGGAAAGTTCTCTACAAAAGGCCCGCGCCTGTCACGCCCAGATTCTGGACACATTGCGTGATATTACTCTGCAGAATGGAGAGGAGCTCCGTGAAGAAGACTATCGCACCATGCTTGATTTCATGTTGAGCCGACTCCAGTCCGACATCAATCCCCGGGCGCTGAAGGAGCTCCTGAACAGACTCCAAAACGGTCGGGCACGATCTCAAACTTCTAGGGCGGCAAGGAGATTCCTCGACGAGGACTAGTGAGGCTATAGTACTGACTATGCATAGGACTACAAAGGTGAAAAGACAGGATGTATTCCGACGAAATGCCTTGGATGTGATCGGCAAGAGAAAGATGGAATTCCTTTGGTATAAGGAAGGAAATCAAACGCGTTGTTTGAGAAGGAAAAAGGGTAACTAGATAAAAAATCCAAATAGGCTCTCCCTGGACTCTACGCAGGACTTCTTTCTAAGCCTCACATAATTTGAATTTCTCTGACATTCCATGTTTCCGAAACGGATCCTATAAAATATTTCACTTTTTCTATGATCATCTCTATTTTAGGTATTCGGGGAATCCTCCTTAATAGACGAAATATTCTTATTATGTCAATGCCAATTGAATCAATGTTATTAGCTGTCAATTTGAACTTTTTGGTATTTTCCGTTTCTTTGGATGATATGATGGGTCAATCATTTGCTTCATTAGTTCCAACAGTGGCAGCTGCGGAATCTGCTATTGGATTAGCCATTTTCGTTATTACTTTTCGAGTCCGAGGGACTATTGCTGTCGAATTTATAAATTGCATTCAAGGTTAAACATAACTACAGGAGAGTTACCAAATACAAAGTTCTGTTCTCCTTTCGTTCTCTTCTTTCTTTTCTTTTTCTGTTTCTATATATATGGGTCCGTGCAGCATTTCCACGATATCGTTATGATCAATTAATGGGACTTCTGGGCCGACAAAAGCTCGAGTGATTGCGTTGCCATCACCAACTAAAGAACAGATAATAGAACTTTTTCTTCTTACTAACTTTGTTTTGTCAAAGAGGCTAAACAATCAATGACCAATAAAAGACCAACGAAACGACGAGTGAGAAGGAGATCCTAACTAACAAAATCAGGCATCTGATACTATGCTGAAAAGTCCCGTTTGGTCACTTTTCAAAAGATGGATGCGCCGCTATTTTATCATCATCTGGCACTGCTTGAGGAGCTGCTTTTCTTTCTTCCTCAAGCTAGGGGAGAAGCCTATCTGAGTGAGAATGCCTCAACCAAGCTACTTCGTTCCTTGGAACTGCTGCTGTTAGTTCTTTTAATTGAATAGTTTGATTTGTTCTCTGAGTGATTGCCCTTAGGGACCTAGCTTCCCTTCCTTTCCTTTAGCCGAGGGATTGCTCTGACTCGGGTCAATCAAGTTTTTACTCCACCATTGGAACAAGTTCTTTCTATCTTTTGTTCCGAGTTGATTGAGCAGAGTTGGTCAGAGCTTCGGGCAAGCAGCTTAGCCAAGGCAGCAGCGTAGTAGTTCTTCCACAGCATGCTCTTATAAAGACTTCCTCCGTCTGGCCCGAATCCGATACTAGTATAGTGGAGTACCATATGGTATGTGTATTGCAATAATGAATGCACGATAAAATATTATTCTTTTTTTTTCCTCCTCTCCGGTCTGCAAGTACCTCTGGTTCTAAGCACCCCCGAACGGCAACCATCTATAACAGATATCGACAACCGATACGGATTCTCTATCGATTGACGGAGCTCTCTCTCGAATTTTCGTAGTTGATGTCCGAAATCACTAATGTACTGATCCCTTAACTTCTTTTCTTGGAACCTCTATCTTATAGAGGGAAAGTACGTTACGTTTGCTCGTCACATTGCTCTTGTCCTCCTAAAAAAAGTAAATCTCATACCCATGGGTATAGCCGGTAATTCCGAGTGGACAAGCTAAGGGATTGGTTTAGTTAGTACTCAGTACGAGAAGACGGGCATTGAAGGTCTTCAAACTCAAAACTAGACGGCGCAGACTCAAAAGGAAGCTTCAGAGCTGGAAAGGCTTAATCTCCAGTAGTACACTTAGCCCTTCGGCCTTATTTCAACTTGAACATGAATTTTCAGCACATTTTGACGTTATTATATTAACATAAGCATTGAACACTGACGGCTAGCCCATACATGCAAACACAACAAATCAAACCAAACAAAGATACTTAGCATAGGAGTAGATCTCCATCAAACAAAGACGAAGAAAGCCACGCATTAAAACACACTACTTTGCGTCGACGGACTACTTATTTCTATCTTATAGAAAGAGTCGACGGACTCTTCTAGTCTCCCTGGCGACCGCGGATGACAGCATGAACAATGAGCGCACGCTGGTAGTAGAAGGAAGCGGAGATGGAGGCAGCTAGGCATCAGTTTGAGTTCGAGATCGAGACCAGCTTCAGCCACTATTGCTAGGACGGGCTTACTTAGACTGAGAACAGAGATTCTTTTCTCTGCTATGCTACTTTCCTCTTTCTTCCCTGAGGGCATTCCTTTCCTGAACATAGAGCCAAACAGTCTTGCCCGGAACTCTATCCCCCCGATTCCTTCCCTTCTTGAAGAAAACGATACCGAGAACACCATCCAGGCAATAGCACTTGAAAAAAGGAAAATACCATCTGCGTCAGAAAATATTCTATTGCTATTCGGGAGAACACAGGCTTCGAAAGCTTACTGCCCGGCCATGCTACTCTGTTTTGGTTGAAGTACCTTCTGACACTGCTGATTCCATCTTTATATCGTTCGAGCTAGCCCCATGACTTCTTGGTCGAGCGCAGCTCTTGTTCGATTTCTCTTTCTTTGATCGAGCGCAGCGAGAAGCAAGTCTGGCGAAGCTTGTGCTAAAATTCCTTCTTTTCTTTCTCAGCCCGAAGCGTCATTGGTTGATCCAGCTCCTCTTGCTACAACCAGTGGACCAATAAGCTAGTCCTGCTTGTGCGCCTGTTGCTGGGCATCCTACCTACTAGGAAGCATAGCGGGCGAAGGACGAGAGACGAAAGCAGATGTCAGTGAAACTGGTCATAATACTCCCTACGTCTTGACTACAGGGAGAGTGAGAAAAGACCAGTTGCTCTTCCGGTTACTGTGCCTGTGGCTGTGGTGCTTTCTGTAGCGATTACTTGTGGCAAGCGGGAAAGTAAGTACGGCTTTCGATAGCTAATACGAGTTGGGATGACCAGCGACGTCAAGAGGGACAAAGCAAAACTCGCTATAAGCTCCTTAAAACGAGCTAGAACCACGTCAATCGAATTCAAGGAACGCTACCCGCCTAAAAAGGGAAAAAACGCTTAGCTTAGTATAGCTCATTTTTTGCGTTAAGCTCATAAGAAGAGATAGGGTAAGGGAAGCTATTTACGATTAAGGAGAAGATGCGGCACCTGTATTGACTTTCACTTAGAATTTAGAGTTTCGGTCGATATGAATAAAGGCAGGGTGTAGCAGAATGTAGCAGAAAGAAAGGTCCTTTTCTGAGTTGTAGTAGTTGATGGTGGAAATAGGAAATTACCCTAGGAATCCAATTGCAACTTCCCGCCAACTTCTACTTGCGAATTAGATCAATGGAATGTGAGGTGCAAACTCCTACCTTCTAGGGAAATCCTCCTATGAAGCCTACCCTATTCCCGATTATCCAAATCTCACTTCACTTTCTCCAACAGGTTCGGCAACACGAAAGGTTTCATCTTAACTCTACATAATTTATTGTGGGCTGAGGCGAAAGGGTGCTGTTTGAAGCTTTCTTTCTAAGGAAGCAAGAGAGGTGAGGTGGCCAAACCAACCCAAGCTATAGAGATGTTCCACAAATACTTTTAGTTCTGTTCCGAGTGAGAGGAGCTACCAATAAGATACCGAGTTGTGAATACTACTTCCAGTACCTAGTCAGATGAACATGGCTCTTTTCCCAACTCTCATTCTGCTTTCTAAATGTCTGTTTCCACAAACAGCTTCTTTCATAGTAGATCGAGCGGTGGTTGGGTGTAAGTAAGTAGTTCTAAAGACTGAAGTCTATTCTCCGGTTTCATTTTGGTTTGGAAGGTAGCCCGACGGAACCGCGCCTTCTTTTCTTTCATGACTCCATTCCGGGAAGGGAATATAGAATATGTTCATTCTTTTTGTGTAGCTCAGCTAGTGCTTTCGAACATACTTGCAAGGGCAGAGTGAGCTGCAAGCAAGAAGCAAGAAAGAAAGGGATAGAACCGATTACCAATAGCAATTGAGGCTTCAAGGAAGATTGCCCGCAAATACGCATAGAAAGAATCAGCAAAGGCTTTTTGTGACTGCTGCTTTGATCTGTTAGGATTACAATTAGCACAACTTCTCTTTTCAAAAGTCTCCGTCCTGTCTTTACTATTGCTATTGTATTACGAGTAGGACGGATGGGGCATTCTAATTAGATAGATCCACTCTCCGAAAGTAAGGATTAGAAAATCCGGATGTGATTAAAGCTTTCATTCACATTTTAACATGAAGATTCCTGTGATACCTCACGCCCGCCCACTTCTCTTCATCTTTCTATTATTACCTAGCCTCTGGAGTCGGGAGAAAAATCTTCGTAGCCGGCCCCCATGCTTTTGGTATTATTATTGGCATCTCTCCCTTCTTACTTCAATACGAATTTAGCCATCTGAACGAGCCTGTAGGACTTTCACTACACCTTTCCTTATCGATTGGCTTCGTCTTCCGCTGCTTCCCACTCAGTCTTCTACTGAAAAGAGTGGTGACCCCATATAGACATTCCTTTAAGGGAGGCTGGCTCCATACGGGAATGGTTTCCCCTTCCACCGAACTCTCAGCGCTACTTTTTCCTAGTAAATAGATTCCTCTTATTGGCGACTAATCCAATCCATAAGTAAGTAGGGCTAACCGGAACTGAACTTAAAGAGCAGGGGAAGAGGCATAAGCCGCAGAAAGTAATCAAATCGGGGATGAGGTATACCTTAAACTAAAACCATACCGGCAGACATCGATTGCATTGCGTAAGTCTCTCAAGCTGAACGGTATTACGGGCGGGCCCCTCACTGTGATCGAACGGATTAGTATAGTTGCTTACAAACTTAAACTACCCCCCAAGCTCTTTGATCCATCCGTCTTTCATGTGTCACAATTCAAAAAGAAGGTGAAGAGGTTTATTTATTGTTCAAAACTTGAATGAGACAAGAAAAAAAAATTTCAATTAGAATTTGCTGAAATTGCATTGTGCTAGAAATGCAGATCTATGTTTTTGCTGAATGCATAAGACTTTCAATACCTACCATATTCTGTAATTTCCATGTCATGTCATGTTGTGTTTAACATAGTTTATGTAGAACATATGATATTTCATCACATAATCCATAACATGTTTAGGTGTTCTTCACGACACGTTGTGGGACTATAATGCTTAAAATGTCGGATTTTCGTGACAAGTCTCGCTCTGATGCATGGGACTTCTCAGCATTCGTTCGAACCTATGCAATGTACTTAGATGAGCATCTAGAATAAAAGATGCAGGGGCTAAAACGTAAAAGCGCGTTTGTCAGTTTCAGCAGAGATGAGCGAACGTGTTGGTCCAGGCGTTGGCTAGTAATTGCATTTCGGGGTAAAGTAGCTTTCTCCGGCTCAATAAGAGCTGCCTGCAAACATGGAATGCCAATGCAATGATCAGAACTTCCTTGCCAAGGGAACGAAAGACAATCATAAAAGAAAGGAAGAAGTCGACATCCTGATTTATTATCATGCTTTGACCTTTATTTTTTTACAGGCGAGTAATAAGTGTACGTGCCTTTCCCTTTCCATACCCTAAATCAGGTTTGATTTGAGCCTGGGTGGATACTGTATCAATAGACTATACTATGTCAGTACGGGACTAGAGACAGTAGGGGAGATCCTTTGATCACCTCTAAGGAAGTCTAGTCTGACTCTATAGGGTAGGAAAGAGCAAGAGAGCAGTACTCGTGTTATAGTCCTTCTTGAATAGCATAAAGCGCTAACTTTAAGAGCAGCTAAGAAGTAGACTCATCCCCGTGATAAGGTCTTCTTATAGCGTTAGTGCTGGGCACTTCTCTTTTAGCGCTTGCTGCTTGCGATACGATAATAGCAGTGTTATTGAGCGGGAGAAGGCAGATCCACTTTACGGGAAGGGGAAAGTCGACTAAAGTAGGTTAGCTGATGTCTACGGCCGCAATTCCTTTTCTAGCTTTTCTTGCAAGCTAGTTTCTAAGTTTCCAGAATCTGGCAATACTACAGCTTGGGATGACCACCAAGATGATGCTTCATCGAAGACCACATCTCGGGATGTATAGCAAGGGTTGGTATTCGGGTCACAACACTTCCACCCTTTTCGCTCATTATCATATCCAACGAATATACATCGGATAGCTTTCTTGTCGAATTTACTTCGTAGATGACTGGGCACAAACAGGCCGGCAGAAATGCTAACAAAAGTCGTAGTGAAAGACCAGTTATGAAAGAGGAATTCAGTCAATCCTTCCAATCTAGTATCTATAAAAGAAAGTCAAGATGGGATTAGAACCACTAATCAAAGGAGATTTATTTGCTGTCATCGAGCAGGGCTGAATAGATATCTGTTGGCGAATCTCGGACATCTTCACGGCTAAGATCAAAAGAAGTGATTTAATTAGTAAAAGAAATCGATGACTGCTTGGACTCAACTCCTTTTCGGATCGAAAGAGCTCATATTTTTCTCCTTGCGGGTGGGATGTGATGATTTTCCCAGCAAAAACCTAGCTTGTCTCTTAAAAAGTTCAAATCCATTTCAATATTGTTTGGTTCACTCATGGAAAACTTTTTATTGCTGTAATATGAAAGGCGCTTTTTTTATCACAAAGCATAGTCAATGGGGTCACCTTTAGTTGCTCCTATCTCACTTATCAGTTAGTACTTTCTTTCATCCAAGTTAGTTCACTTTCAGCAGTTGCCTTGCTTATGCTCAGTATTTGACTTATCACTTTATCTGTAATGACAGCTTCTTTTTTTCTAAGAGATCCAGCCCAAGGTTACCCATCCGCCATGGACTTTGCTATCATACGGATTCAATCCAGCCCCAAGCCTAGTCCTACTAGTAGGAAAAATAGTCAACTAGACTGATACTTTACTACGCCGAACTGATAGATAGAACAGATAGTACTCGTTGTAGACTAGCAGATAGTATAGATAGCACGTTGTAGAAGACAGTAAGTAGACTGTACGGAGAGAGGTCGATAGAGAGAGTAATGATTCTAGTCTAGTATAGATACTGGGATAAGCACTGCAGTATAGCACGCTAAGGATAGATATAACTCGAGACCGGGCGGAGAAAGCTTACAGACTACTGCTTACTCTGATTGTGTGCTAGTTCACCAGTATTTACTCAAAGGCCGGCGGGCGGGCTTTCCCCTGGTAGTCCCGCTGCGTCCTCTGACAGTCCGTCTCGTCTCATCTTTCTTTGGCTATACTTGTAGCCAGCCATATTAGCTCCACATTCCACCCTTTTTTTATTTATGACGAAAAAGGCAGTCATCAGTCGCCCCCTTTCCTATTTAGCTTTGCTTGCTGCCTATTATGAGAATAGGTCCCGGTTCAAGCGGCCCGCCTTTCATCATCATCTATACCAGCTGCCACGCACGATCCCATAGGAACGATTTCATCGCCCTAAGAAGCAGAACGCGCCATCACCTACAGCCCTTTCCTCTGCCGGGGACTTTCACGAAATGAAAACGGGCGGCATCATCGTATGCTCGACATTAGTTGCCCTGGTGTATATCCCGAAGTACTCCTATGGCCGATCTGTCACCCATACATGAAGGCCTTGGCCCCGTCCCGTGTGGAGAAAGCCCCCCTTACGGCACGGCTTAGTCTTTAATTTTCTTTTGTCAGAGTGGATTCGGACCGCCACTTCTCTGAAAGCATGGTTCTTGCCTCCCTCTCTCCTCCCTCCTTGGAGCTCGTCCATTCGTTGGGTGATCCCTTGCTCTCACGTTCGAGTGTTTGCTCGTCGTTTAGGCCGGTGAGTGACATTTTTGCTCATTGCAGTCACCTCCGGGGTTCTTCGCACCTGGGTAGTACCAGGACCCTTGTGCCCCGGACTGCACTGCCCGCCCTATGACCCAAAACTCAAAATGAGCCTTGCGACGAGACGCGGACATTCCTCATGCTGCGGTTCCCTCCGGTCCGTTCCCGGGTTGGGTTAGGGGAAGATCCGAGCGATTGCCTTCGCGGATCCAAACGTGCTCACAAGGCGCACAATAAGAATAAGACCAATAGAGACTTCATAAGGGACCATTTGAGCTGCAGATCGTAATGCTCCTAGAAAGGCATATTTCGAATATAGAGGACGTTCCCAACAATCCACGAGAATATCATACCCAACTATGAACCGTACGAGCACATCCTCTGTCACCCCCACCGCGCTTACGGCTCTATACCCCAACCCAACTTGCTCTGGCCCTGGGTCCTCCCACATCTCTTCCTCGGTAAGGGACCGTGGAAGCTGGGGGTATCCGCTTGGGACTGATAGAAAACAGCATATCTTTATTGTCCCTCCTGACCCTATAAAAAATATAGTTGAAGTCCGGTCGCGTCGGAGACATCTTTATCAGATTTTAATCATTGTCATTTTCATTTTTGTAATGTAAGCTATAATTTTCATCATCATATTCACACACCAATTTCTTAGAAAATTCTAGCCACTTTGTGCTCTTACTAATACCTTTCATAGAATATAATTTTTTGTTTTCATCATCATAATGAACAAGTTTAGCGTACTCATCGTATCCTTTGAGGATAGATGTAATCTTTTTGGTAACTTCTTTCTTGTTGATTTTACAACCTTTCCCTTTCGCACTGAGAAATAACTCACAATACTCATTTAATCCCTCTTTTAGCAAATCAGGAGTAAAGGCAAAGGCTACATTGTAGATGGCTTGGTTGTTATTATGCGGGATCCAGTTATATAACGGGTAATTCTTGGTGATATACGCATTTACACTAGCTTCTCCGGTCCTGGTCCTGTTAATTAGATTATAGAATATGAATGAATTCAGGATTTTTATAGGTGAGCCCATATACAAAAACATCCTTTTATAAATAGAAGGGAACTCTTTGCTATGTTTAGCAGTAGTATAAAAATTATCATGGACAGTATATATTGGAACATCATTATCTAAAGACTCAACAAATTGCATTGCGATATTCGCGTCCTTCTGATGTATGAAATTGGCAAATGTGGAAATAACCGTCTTCCTACGATCCCTTTTACTGGTAAAAACTTTCATTGTGACTTTTTTCTTAGCCTTCTTCTTCTTTTCAGCATCAAAATAATGGACCCAAATATTATGGGTCTCCTGAGTGGTATAATCTTGAATCGTTTTCATATACGGTGTAGGGAGCAAAACTGGAAAGTTCGCAGACGCGGTTAACCAACTAATGTCACCAATTAACTTCATCAATAATTCCATTTTTTCATATTCAGACCTCCAATATCTCATACAGAGTTGGGCTATTACGACGCTTTCATTTACTGTGATAAAACGACTTAATTTCTCATATATATCCTTTGCAGTTGAATTTAATGTCTTACCATAGATCATAGGCATAAACACACTCTTAACTAGAGCACGATCGACCTCCGAATCAATAATACTGAGGAGATTAGCACTCAAATTTGTATAATCATTAGCGAACCTTAGAAGTTTATTTCGCATATGAGTATATATGTCGTATATACGAGATTCATTTGTTTCTTGAATAAGATTCGTATGAATTGCCAATTCTTCATCTAATAATAGATAAGACATTATTTGATAAGCACTCGCAGAGGCATCTTGCCCTATTGGTATACTTGGTAACCATTCTTTTTTAAACTGATCAGGTATTAAAAATAAGATAGTCATATTTGCGATGAACTGAAAAGGCTTCTTAGCAGACCGAGCTTTTTCATACAAATCCTCCATTGTTTTCATACTATCTAATAATGATATAAACCTTTTGTACGCCATCGCATATGATGGATGTTTATTATCATAATGGTAGGCTGTACTAATATAAACTGTTTTTCTTCATCCACAGCAGCTGTATAATCCTTCTCATCATCACTTCTTCCTATGTCAAAGTGCAAGAGACCTCGTGAAAGGTCACGCTCGTGGAAATTGCCGATCCCAGCGCGGTAAATTCGTCCCCGAAAGTCTAAAAACACAGGGAAATAGATTTTAAAACCCTCAAACGCTTCCGCCATATTGATGATAAAATCCTCATAACGGGCTTTCTGAATATTCTTACTTAATTTACTTAATAAGTCGGTATAAATATACATATCCCGTATTTTTGGATTCTGGAGATAAACCTCTCTTAGTACTTCACTAGCAAAACTGACATCCATTGAATGAAGATCCTTTGGCAGTAGTAAACCGACTTTTACTAATAATTCATAATCCTTTTTAATCAACTTTAAGAATGGTGTATTTATTTTAAAGGGAACTCTCTGTAACCTATTCATTATATGGCAAATCCTTTCCATATCCTTATCGGTATCGAAATGGATATCAAAATGAGCGCAGTTTGGGGTGCTTAACAACCGGGAACCCTCCAGTACATCCTCGTAATGTAAATAATACCCACCACACTTAATTAAATTCGAATTCTTGTTATTAAAAACATCCGCGACTTTCCAGTCATTTGGTTGGATTACCATAGGTAGGCTGAGCCTGATTGGAAGTAATTTTGATCGAAATTCAACACTACATATAAAGTCTTAGGTAGATAATACCGATCTTTTTTTGTCTTAATCATAATATGACCTTTATGATCCTCAGAATTCGCATTCTTTACCTTAACAAGGTCCTTTTCTAAAAGGAATTCAAATATGCTAACACCAATACTATACTTTGTGTTTCTATCAGATTTCACTACTCTCTTCTTCTTAGAGTCTGCTTTTTATTAGTCATTGTTTCAGGAACTTCCATTTCATCATCATAATGCTTTTGAAAACTCCTCCATGTTTTGTATTCCCTAGGATCCGAAACTATTAATTGTAATTCATTATTAAAAGACTCTAGTTCATCCTTTTCTGATTTCGTAATTTTAGGATTAAGATAATAGTCTTCTTTATCCTTTTCTAATTTTTTGAGCAACTGAATTGATTGGATACGAATCCTCTGAATTTCAACATGATTTCGTACTGTTGTGTCCAATTTTTCAATCATTCTAGCAAGAAGCACCATATGATCACTCTCATTCGAAGGATTATTACATAGCGCGCCAAGCACATATACAATTATACATACCAATGTATTTGAGGAAACTTCATTTATTATAGCGATATCCTCAGGTAAGGTTAATTTACCTCTAACAAATTCACGCGCATCTTTCACCTTTAATAGTTCTTCATCTGAATATTCATCATTATGAATCACCTTTTTGATTTGATTTTTCTTATTCTTCTTATTATTACTACTGGATAAGTGTGCCTCTTCTTGCTCTTGTGGAGGTTGAACATCATCACATTCATACATAGTTACATCACTTTTTAAGCCTTCTACTAGTATGTCATGGAAGAGAATCCAGAAAGGTGCGATAGTCTTGAAAGAGTTTATCGGTGCCTTTTGTGTATGCAGTGGAGGCTTTTTGCCCTTGTTAGGAGACCTTTGGCCTTCACTTCATTTCGTACTCCAATACACAAGCGATTGAGACTTGAACTAGACTTTCATAGAAAGGGATCTAAAGTCCAGTCTTCAAGTAAAGAACCCGCCATCTATCTAATAGAAGTTTTTACCCTTTCGAGCTAGTTCTCGACGCCTGCCAGTTCTTGTGAGAGTTACAAGCTCGTTCGCTAGTCTCAGTCCCAGTTGTTGTGTAGGGCTTCTTTCTAAAAGGTAAAGCCGATCATAGGAGGGTTTTTTACTTGTAAAGACAGTTTTTCTCAAAGGTGCGATTCTCTCCTCTTACAATAGCCTGTGAGAATGCCTGTGCCCAACTATTCTGTCCCGATCTTAAGCTTAAGTAAGAATGATAAGTCTGGGAGGCAATAAAAGCTAAAATCGCCATCACCAGTCATTAAGTAAGGGTCGATGAAATTGGGGGGCTTTCGTTGAAGATCTCAGTTCTTTCGCGCATATGGAGTCAGTCCATCCCGAGCATCACGAGAATCGCCTCTCTCTAAACCCTAGGGGTAGAAGAGGAAATATTGTATTAAGATCTATACGCTAAAGTGTTGCTGTGTCAAATCGGGTGTTCAGTCTACCGAAGATGTTCACGCCGGAGTGCTGAGGTTGTTCCCACCATTGAAGTCAGAGTCTGGGTGTGGGCCCGCTTACTAATACGGAGAGGGTTCCGAATGATAAAGACCAATAAAAAACTTCTTCGTTTCGTTGGTAGAACCCACGCCAATATCATATTGACTCTCTCTCGTCCAATAAGAGTTTCCGAGAGTTACTTTATTCAAATTCTCTCCTTTCCAAAGCTCCACAAGGCAGGCTAAAAGAGTAATAGGACAACAAGCAATCTTGCTTTCATTTATTTTGAGTTCTTTCTTTGTTGAGATGGAAATCGACGTTCTTTTGAAAAGGGCTAGGTAGCACGCAGGCAAAACTTCTTCATGAAAGGTAAAAAATAGACTTTTATTTCATGGGTTTCTTAATGACTAGTCGTTCGTTTGAAGCCTTAAGAAACCGGCAGAGAAAGCGGCAGTTTTTTTTTCCGAATGACCTTATTTCGAGAATCAACTAACCGACAAATCCGTAGCCCAGGTGATTCGCAGCCTCCCTCTCGCCAAAATGGGATGAATCTTCTCATGCAGCTTTTTTCTTATTCAGGGCGCGGCGAAGCCAATTTCCATCAAGGCAAGGGGGTAAATAAGGGGGAAGAGGAGTTGTCACGATAGAAAAGAGAAATGACTATAAGGAACCAACGATTCTCTCTTCTTAAACAACCTATATACTCCACACTTAACCAGCATTTGATAGATTATCCAACCCCGAGCAATCTTAGTTATTGGTGGGGGTTCGGTTCGTTAGCAGGTATTTGTTTAGTCATTCAGATAGTGACTGGCGTTTTTTTAGCTATGCATCACACACCTCATGTGGATCTAGCTTTCAACAGCGTAGAACACATTATGAGAGATGTTGAAGGGGGCTGGTTGCTCCGTTATATGCATGCTAATGGGGCAAGTATGTTTCTCATTGTGGTTCACCTTCATATTTTTCGTGGTCTATATCATGCGAGTTATAGCAGTCCTAGGGAATTTGTTCGGTGTCTCGGAGTTGTCATATTCCTATTAATGATTGTGACAGCTTTTATAGGATACGTACCACCTTGGGGTCAGATGAGCTTTTGGGGAGCAACAGTAATTACAAGCTTAGCTAGCGCCATACCAGTAGTAGGAGATACCATAGTGACTTGGCTTTGGGGTGGTTTCTCCGTGGACAATGCCACCTTAAATCGTTTTTTTAGTCTCCATTATTTACTCCCCCTTATTTTAGTAGGCGCCAGTCTTCTTCATCTGGCCGCATTGCATCAATATGGATCAAATAATCCATTGGGTGTACATTCTGAGATGGATAAAATAGCTTCTTACCCTTATTTTTATGTAAAGGATCTTGTAGGTCGGGTAGCTTCTGCTATCTTTTTTTCCATTTGGATTTTTTTTGCTCCTAATGTTTTGGGGCATCCCGACAATTATATACCTGCTAATCCGATGCCCACCCCGCCTCATATTGTGCCGGAATGGTATTTCCTACCGATCCATGCCATTCTTCGCAGTATACCTGACAAAGCGGGAGGTGTAGCCGCAATAGCACCAGTTTTTATATCTCTCTTGGCTTTACCTTTTTTTAAAGAAATGTATGTGCGTAGTTCAAGTTTTCGACCGATTCACCAAGGAATATTTTGGTTGCTTTTGGCGGATTGCTTACTACTAGGTTGGATCGGATGTCAACCTGTGGAGGCACCATTTGTTACTATTGGACAAATTCCATCTTTCTTTTTCTTCTTGTTCTTTGCCATAACGCCCATTCCGGGACGAGTTGGAAGAGGAATTCAAAAATATTACACGGATGAGACTCATCGCACCGGATCAGTCTCTTAGACGGATGAGACTGATCACACCTGATCAGTGATCAATTCTGGCACAATGAATTTACGAGTTATTTTACACAATGAATTTACAAGCAGATGAGTTTGCAACGGTAGACCTATCTCCTGAAAAGAGTTCAGTAAACAAGGGAACGAAGCGACCGATAACGTCCCCTCGGGGAGGAGTGTTTTAAGGGATTGACTTCGGCTCCTATTATCTTTGTTTACCAATCTTAAAATTGGTGAATTGGTTAATAGGAAGTGCGCGCTAGCACGCTTCATATTTCTAGTAACAAGGGCCGTTGCTTGTTTGGTCGTTAGATCAGAGGGCGCTCATCCCTTGCTCGGTCCCTGAAAATGAGATAACATAGGCTTTTGATATCTGCTCTGCCAACAAGCCCTGGTTCAATCCCTGCTTCTTCCAGGCCTTATCCCGAAAGAGGTCAACAATTCTGTTGTGTAAAGCCTTTTGTTCACTGGTCTTCACTTCAAGCAATTCCATTAGTCCAAGTCTGCTGCACAATTGGTAATAGGAGATAAGCAATTGGTGGTCGTAGGCTCACTCACCTCTAGCTCTTTTTCTTTGCGATGACCCCGTCCTTGTTGAACATCCGTCCTCTAGCAAAAAATCTATCTTCTCCTGTATGTAGCAGCAGTGGCATTCGACTTTGAAGTACCAGGAAAGGCAGAAAAGTTTAGCCTCAATAGAAATCTCTTTATAGCCTGAAGTTGGCTTACTTAATTCCTTTGAGCTTCCCCTTAGTTAGTTTTCCGGTAAGCTAATACGGGCGCAGGTCTAGTTAACGTTCAAGCAGAATCCCCATCAGACTCTCGTTTGTTGGTTGGGATGGGATCTTAGGAGAGAAAGGAAAGCCCTGAAACAAAGTGAGCCTACGGGAGGGTGTCAAAATGCCTCAAAGCCTGTGAAGCAAGTTCTAAAGATAGTTTGAAAGCTCACTGCGGAAAGGGTTTTGACCAGCTAGTCAGATTGCCCCATTACGGGTGTGTTACGCCAGAAAGTTTCAAAGTCTTACCCCGGGTGCTTATGCTTTGTGTACAATTCAAGCCCAGGTTTGGCCAAGTTGTCTGCACGTGCCACTCGCTGCATCTTCTTATTATGACTAGTCTCCTCCTTGCCATTCTCATCAAGGTCGCTGCTTTCCTATTGGTTTTTTTACTCTGATCTCGATGGTGTTAGAGTGGCTTTTGCCTAAGCTGCCTTTCATAGCTTTCTTGAAGGGTCAAGAGCTCGGGAGCTAGGTTAAGATGTTTCAGACTTCTTCCATCCACACACGGATATCTTGACTTACGAGTTAATGCTATAACTATTCCAATTCAGTACTCGTTCCAATTAGAAGCTCGCTCCGCACTACTTCCTCAAACTCGACATTAGGACATAAACGGAACTTCCGCACGAATACTGAAACCACGAAAACCAAGATCAAGTCTACCTTTCACGAGACCTAGGGGCCTTGGTTGAGAATGACTAGCGACTAGGCCGCCTAAGAGGCGAGGAAAAATAAACACTGAAAAGTGCCATTGCAACTACCAGACGAAAAATTCTATGAAAAAATGATTACAAAGTTAGACTGGCGCACTTGAGCAATTGGAGCTTTGGGGTCTCACTTTCATGCATCAACTATAGGCGGTGGAGACAAGCCCGATCTATAGCCAGAACTAATAAGATCAAAGAAAGGAGAAACGAACAAAGGAGACAATCAAAACACAAACAACTTACATTAATAACGCACGCGCCTTTGTAAGTCTTCTCAGAAGGGACGTAGCAACCGTGGCGTATTCTGTCCACCCTTTGTCTCACCTCTCCTAAGCTTTATCATTCAAGCAGGCGAGGCGGTATAATATGGAAATAGGGCTATAAGTGGGCCGTTTGCTATTGCAATAAGGGCTGCTCGCCTTTCCTTTTGACGGCTTGGCTTCCTATCGCTCCTATGTAGTGGTCGGCCTTAAAAGGAGTCTTCCTACCATACCATCATGCATGCCTATGTTATAGTGCGTTAAGCTTCGCCAGAAGCAAGCAAGATGATGAAGCGAAGCTTCGTAGACAAGGCTCGTTCCGTGCTTGACTTACGAGCTCGTGTAGTATGGCCTCGCCCTACTTCAATAAGGGCTTATGCACTCCACTCGTAAACGAGCGTTAGAGCTTTTTGAGCGAGCGAGCGAAGCCTTCCTGGAGCTTCCCCCTTCCCTCACCCGAGAATTGCATTTCCGCTTCAGCTTCCCCGTCGTCGACTGGAAGAGGCCCCCCTATAGTAGTCCTCCCTCCATTTTTGTAGGTTGCGCGGCAGTGCTTGCTTGGTGGTTTCAAGCTGCTCATTAAAGACATCATTTCTGCCTTTTTTTATTTTTCGGTCTTCCGCGACGATCTCTGACACTCGACACTCTTTATGGGAGGACCTGAAGACTGGAACCGGGGGTATGATATATTTATTGAATCCGTGGGCACGAACGATATAACAAGAAGCGACGGAAGCACGAGACCAAGTCGAACGTAGGGATAACCTTCTTCCTTAAAGGGAGTGAAGTGAAACGATAGTTTGAGTGTATTCTCCTTTCAGTCACTTCTATCCTTACACGAGACGCAGACTGCGATTTTCTTACTTTTTGACTGATCCGCCGGCATTTGTCTTCCGTACGGAACGTAAAGAGAATTCTAAAAATAGGGTCCTTGCTTACGATTTAGTAAGGCAGTGGGCTCCTTTCTTTTTCTTTCCTTTACTTTACCGGAATCGGTGGTTCGCCTTTAGTTGGAACTCCTAAGTTTACGGTACCGTAGGCTTTCACACATTAGATTGATTCTGCCAGAGTGAGATCACACTACCATTTTCCTTTCCCACATTTGATCCTACTTTCAAAGTAGAGCAGAGAAATGTACCTGGAATGGAGAAAGGCGAAAATGCCACGTTCTATCAAACCTGAGTATTTAACTCCTGGAAGTCCAGCCCTTCCATAGACAGTACGTACTTCTTAGTTCGGATATGCAAGGATAAGGATTCGAACTGATGTACCAAAAACCGAGACCTCTTAGTTCGATACCATACATTATCGACCTTATCGACCTTTGGTATGGACGTACGCTCCTAGTTCGGATGCTTCCTCTTGGTTCTCTAATAAAGGATCCTATTTTCTTCCCTCTTCCGAGCCTTCTCTTCCCTAGCCTTGAAAGGATTTGGAAAAGAAGCTATTTTTTCGCCTAATACCAAGGTGTGGCGGATTTCTCCAGGCAAGTCAAGACCAATGGTAGCAGATATCGAATTCCTTGAAGATCGGGAAGACTAAGCGGATAGGAATCCATCTGTTTCGGATAATGAACCAACCACTCACCGCCCTTGTTACTAGTCCAGGCATAAACCCAATACCTAGCTCGGTTATCTGTGCTATCCAAATGCCTGTTTGTTTGTAATAAACCTAGCCCGTGCAGACTCAAATTCATATGAATCAATAACCTATTAAGCATATCCTGGCTATAAAGAAACCTCTATTTTCTAGCCCTACTAATAAACAAAGCCGACCTGACCTATACTTGGTTGGTGAATGCCGAGCAAAGGATGAATGCGAAGATGGCTAGTAAATGGGATTGGAGTGGCTCTTAAGCCAGAAGTGCATAATAGATGTAGACTCGTGCTCGCTTTGGGCTGGCACCAATTAATTGAGCTGACTGGTTTCAAGTAAATGGTTAAGGCAGGACTTCCCTCAGCAGCATAGAAAAAAATAACGGATGGAGGAATGGATGCCTCGAGTCCGGTGCCAGCGAGTCTATTTCGGATGGTAATGACAGCCATTCTGAACATCGAGAAAAGAAGCCGGAAGCGATCCATACGTTTTGTCTGGTTGGAAGAGCAAAGAAGCCGCGAAATGTAGGTGCCTAAAGAGTGGAGGTTGAAGTGAGGACATGACAGAGTGTGCGGAAAGCGGGCTTGACCTAACTAAAGTTACGGCAGAGCACTGGGCTGTCGATTTTCAAGTGGGAATATTAATAAGCGCCTCCGAGTGTGATTTTATAGATGTGGAGGGAGACTTACTCACTATTTCAAAAGCTTGAATCATCCCATTTTTGTATCCGGAGATACCTAGTAGCCAGAATTGCGTACCGAAGCTTCAACTCGTAACTATGCAATTGAGCTCTTCCCCTTTCTTGGCTTTTGCTAGCTAATATGATGGTTGCCTGTCTTTCTTCCAAATATGCCGATTACTATTATTCAAAAACCGCGTGTGCGTGTTCCTGCATAATATTCCTATTATTCTTATTGCTTGCGGGCGCAGATAAGTCTGGTACTTTCCTTTCTGGCTTGACCATGAGGCCATGACTATAGGAATAACCCAGTAAGCCACCGCTTGAGAGCTCAACAACTTTGAGAAAGGGGAGATCTCTGCGGCTTGAGTTATTGCTATATCTTTGGGTCGTGGATCCCCGGCCTCCTCTTTTTCGGGTAAATCCACTCCACTCCATTCCCAGACTGAACAAAAAAGTATGCTTCATCGCGAACAGGATGCCCAATTGGAACTTTTTCTACGCACTTGCCCCAATCCACTGTCATAGGACTCAAACCGGTAAAGCAATCAAGGCCTAAAATCATGTCATATCCTTTGAGGACATCCAGCACTCTCAGGTCCTTTGAAAACTCAAGGCCTTTATTTTATAGTAAACTTGAGAAAGATGGACTCTCTTTCACCGCAACTTGCCCGCCCTAACAGATGGAATTGATTCACGATCAGCCTCCTTCGGACCCGGTAGCTACAGCCCGTAAGCAAAACAAGATTTGGTCTCGTACGCCTGCTAAGCAAGTTCCCTCTCTTTTGAATTTCTAACAGATAGCCCTCTCGTTACTTGAAAGGAAATGGAATGCTTCTTCGGTGCCTAAGCTTGAGTGAGCGCATCGCAACTGTGCCGATTTCTTTCTTTTGGCTTTCAATTCACCCTCTGCCTAGCCTCAGCCTAGAAAAGGATAAGGAAGCTCAGCCCTTTTCGGAAAGGCAACAAAGTGAAAGCACTTCGGTCTTTCAAGAAAAGAAGGCATTCTAGTTTTTGGTGTCTTTGAGAGGCTTTATTCTTTGAAGTGCCTAAAGTCAATAAAAGTGAAAGAAGTTTGAGACATGAGTGAACAGATGAAAGAGAGAGTTGAAAGCGCTGACTGACTAGTTAATGTGGATTTGACTCGTTAAGCTCCTGTGGCTTTGTCTCGTGCGCGGCTTGCTCAATTAGCATGACCATGGGTTCCATAACCCTAAGTCAGCGAGACGCTCCTCAAAATTTTAATTACTCAAACCCCGCAATCGGCCTGCCCGAAATGATACAAGCACTGCCAGGGACACGGCCAAGTTCATTGACAAGAGAAATGAAACAAATTCGATTTAGACTTTTTATGCGATCGGAAAACGAATGAGATCAGAAAGATAGGCGGACGACTTGACCATAAGGTCGGATGTTTCCGTGAGCAGTAAGCTGCGGATCTCCCCTTTTTTGGGGGAAAGCTGGTGGCCCTTTTGGCGTGTTAATTCTTTCGACGGGGCGGCCTTCTTCGTTCGGTAGATCCGGTCGAGGTGGTTTTCGTTTACCAGCGCGTAGGTGGTCTAAGTTCCTATGACCGAGTCTTTCTGGCCCCTGTGAACATATTTTCTTAATGTATTAAAGAGGGCCTCTCTAACCGGTGAAAAGTGGTAGGTGTCCACTAACGGCTATTCCTGGCTCGGCTCCGATAACGCAATTCCGGGAGGAGTCGGTAGTTGGGCACTGGATCCCTTCGGACCTGGAGAACGTGTGACACTGGGTCGGGGTTTGGTGAACCAACAGGTCGCTCCTTTAGTTGAAGTATCGGGCCCCTTTTTCGTTGCCTAGGTTACACCTTCGGAATACCCCAGACGGGGATTTCGCTCTATTCCCCCCAATCTTCACTTTACGCCACGCCGACTCTCCGTCGTGGAATTAGACCAAGGGTCGAAGACCCATACCATAGGACCCCGTCTCCCGTATCTTACGCGCGTAGGAGATCGAGACACAGCCTTAGGGCTATGGGAAAGTAGATCGATTGCCCTAGAATTACAACTACATAGAGGGTCTCTACAAGTCTATAAAGAAGTTTCCAAAAATTGATCGGTAGTAGTCCGGTCGCACCCGAACAATAATATTCCAGAGGGAAATGCACCTAAGATCAAATATTTTGAGCCGGCTTCCGTGGAAAATTCAGACTTTCTTTTTGATGCTGCGATCACATAAAAACATAAACTTTGAAGCTCAATAGCTAAATACATGGCAATTAAATCATGAGCCGGGATCATTAAGAGCATACTGCGAGTAGGAAGTGGAATTAATACAATGAATTCAGAAGCATCAAACCTCTCTTTTTCGAAAGAATCGAAACACATCGAAATGGTACCAGCCGTACTTAATAATAGAAGGATTTGGCAGAAATATGTAAAATTGTCCCTCCTAAAAAAATTATTCCAGAATAAATGGGCAATAGTTAGGAGAGGTGCGCCAGCGGC
Organism: Olyra latifolia; assembly: GCA_036346145.1. Taxonomy (NCBI): domain Eukaryota; kingdom Viridiplantae; phylum Streptophyta; class Magnoliopsida; order Poales; family Poaceae; genus Olyra; species Olyra latifolia. The sequence goes on along the minus strand of JAYEVC010000040.1, from coordinate 190,798 downwards.
GAGCAGAAGCAAGGTTATTAGATACCGAAGGAAAGCCCGGCCAGAACCACACGTGCTAGTTTCCCTGCATGTGGCTCGTCCGTGATAACTTCTTCGGATTTGCGTGAACTAGCGGACCGATCACTAAGTGGTTAGTACCTCCAGCATGAGCGAACCTTTTCAGAACTGGTTAGGAATGGGCGCCACTATCCCAGCCCGGATCCAGCCAGGTTCTATTGATCATGTCCCCTTCCCAACAGTTGTACCTTGTCTTGGGGCGTCTTTCTTTGGCTTTACTATCAAGCCCGCCGGAAAAATCAAAGTCTTTCTCTTCCCGTCCCGGGTCATAGTGAGGCGAAGGTGCGTCCACAGAAGAGGAAATCGCAATGCATCTTGCTCAGCAGGCGTAGCTTGGAGTGGGAGTGTTGCGGGAGTAAGGTAAGGAAAGTGGCCTAAGAGAGGAAGCCAAACAAACCAACCAGGGCCTTTTGAGCGCTGCTAAGCTAATATGCGCCAGAGAAAGAAAAGGAGGTAACTATTCGGTCCGGAGCATTGATTCCCCATAACGAATAGGCTAACTCTATCTCTCAATTGCCTATCCTGTGCTCGAGAAGGTCCCCCTGTTCCTCGGCTGCACCTTGAAGTGCATTTAGTTGTCTAACTTTAGACTCGGGATATTCCCCACTCCATGGCATCTTTCGCTCATCCATTCAGCCCGCCCGCCCAGACGCGGCGCCCTTTCGCATTATCATCTACCGCCCTTTCTTTCCTCCCGTCCCTTCACGCATTCAGATCGTCGTATGTATGTTCGACTTCGGTTGCCGGTGCAATAGAATTGGCGGGAGTATATTATGGCAGGATCAGTCACCTGGGCAAACCAACCCTCCTCCAAGAAGAATTGTGCTATGCCCCCCCCCGATATCCCTATAGAGCGAAAGAGCTGCCTGGTGATCCCTAGGTTGCAGCACGTCCGGTCGTTAACTCCTCGCTAGCTGCCGCCGTTTCTAGGACCGACCGACGCCTCACCTGCATGCACAGGTACCTACGTAGTGTAGTGTCGGTCGCACATTCATAATAGCGTTCGGACTCATGTGCCTTCCTGAACCAGGGGAGTTCCCTTGCTCCTGCTGCGTACGATTAGCCAGCCTTGCGGCGGCAAAAGGATTAGGACGTCCCCCCATGCTAAGGTTCCCTGCGGTCCGGCCGCATTAGGTTAGGGAGCAGGGCGATAATAGCTCCTCCGCATCCCAAGCGCGCTGCCCTCCTAGGCGCGCAACACTAAGTAATCCAAGCCAACCCACATTACTAACTAACGGTGGATAATCATCTTTCTTAGAGGTACTAAATACAACTCCATGAATGAGCAAAATGAAGGTTGCGTTAATGATAAAGATCTCTGGGGAAACCGCTAAAAAAAGATTGAACATGTGGTTCCGAGTTTCGATAACTTCTTCTGCTTTCATTTCCTCCGTCTTAAAAATCGCAGAGTTAATCATGGGATGTCCTATTTTCAGGATCCGGGTGGGCAATACGCTCCCACTGAGGACCCTGAATTGTCTTTCCTTCTTCTAGTTCTCAGAGAGACTAGAAGAAGATTCACATAAAAAAAAATACGAGAATCCCTTCCTTCGCAGGCATAACTAACAAATAGAGCAGCTTGTTAAGCAAATCGGCCGTCTAAGAAGTTCTCTCTTGTTTTTTTAAGCTTAAAAAAGAAAAGAGAGTTCTGGCCTTCGGTTGTTAATTTATCAAGGTTCTTCTCCAGGGTTCCAATTGTATACTCCGCTTCCTTATTTAAGATTCCATGAGCGACCAAGTAGTCCTTTTGCTCAGCCCAGAATGGATGGGGGTCCAATTGGGCCATACGATCGAGAATTGCTTCTTTTAAACAAATGATCGCGTCCACTTGGTCGTCGTTGACTTCTCTTTGTGGAGTCAAAGTGATAAGGCGATTCTTTTTTGTTTGATGTTGAAAGTCCCGCAAAGGAACCTCCTGTGGAGCGGGAGAAGCCCTTGCTTGCTCGACGACTAGGGGCGCTTGATTCTCTGGATTTCGGGTTGCAGCCGACGGGGAAAGTGCATTCCATAGATCCGTTTGAGAAATCGGGCTCACTTGCAGCACCTCCTCCCCAAGTTCAGGTTCAGGGTTCGGCGGGGTGTGGCTTGTGGATGATTCGGACGCGGCATTTTCCTCCGATAAGTTGAGGTACTTTTGCCAACTCTCAGAGGCGGATCCCGAAGCCGACCCAGAAGAATTCATCCAATTTATGAGAGCGGATTCGCTACCGAAGAAGACCCCCAAGAGAGAAAGAATCACCAAGGCGAGACTCCCAGGGCAGCCCATCTTCATTAAAAAAGCAGAAAGGGCTCGACACCCCATAGATACCCCTGCCTTAGAAAGTAAGGCATGAAAGAAGTCAACTGAACCCAGACACAGAGAAAGAAAGTAAAACAAAGTGAGCAAGATTAATAACGAATAGAGAAATGGACGTAATTTAGGACGAACAGTGTGAACGAGAGTCATGACCACCAAGATACACATAATAGTAGTTCTTCTTTCATTTTCTTCAAAGGCACATGCACTAGGTTACTTACGGAATCTCAAAGAAAGAGTCGTCCAGGAGCACTTCGTTAGATTTGCATGTGTTAAGCATATAGCTGAAGTAGCCTAAGCGCTTCAACCTGCTCTTACAAGACGAATCTCTTTCTATACGCAATTTCAACAAGAGTCTACTCCTTGAAGGTCTGAAATCTCAGTGGAGACGGCAAAGATTAGGTGCCTTTTTTCTTTACTCTTTCTAAGATAAGGCCGATCTCATGAAGGGGCATTCAAACAAGAGTTTCTGCGGTTGGCTATGTCCCTTCTCGAACAGCAGTTTTTGCAATTGAATCAGCTGTTTCCTAATAGACTATAGGCGAGCGGAGCTCCATTCAAGAAAGATATTTTTGAAAAAAGGAGCGAAGCTGACTCGACCGGCCTACACCCACCGATGCCTTAGCCCTTGCGACTCCCCATAAAGACCATGAAAGCGGGGGAAAAGAAAGTAGGCTAGGTCGGGATCAATGTCCAGGTTCTAAACGAGTCAATAAGCTAAGAAAAGTGGGTCCTCTTTCAACCGAAACTTTGTTTACTGAAACCAGATTGGTTCATGATGGGGATATAGACGCTCCTAAAATATTGATGGACGCGGGTACCGACGTTACATAGTTCTTGGTTGCTTGGGATTAGGTTGTACTGTCTGGTATACGTTGGAACCCCACTCAGTAGGTAATATACTCGATAGCAGTTTTTTTGCTCCTATGAACTTTTGAGATTTGGACTAGAAACCGCCGGTGTTTCGTATGATGAAGTTGATAGAAAAGAAAGACGTTTATCCGTCGTCCCTGTCTATTCTAATCTTTCATTAGAGGTATACCTTTCTAGTATTTACTATAAGGTAATGAACGAAAGCTTCAGTCTGTATACTTAGGGATCATTATCTCTTTACTGGTCTTGTCACTAGCTTTCATAATAACCCTTTCTACATTAGACTATTTCGGATAGAAGGCTAGTAGAGTACCTTTTAAGTAGCCTTCTCAGGCGAGGCCCTGTCCAAGGGGAGGACAGATGTGGGTTAGAGGGATCTGTCCGCTCTATATAAAGAAAATGATTTGAACCTTGTTGCCCAGAGAGAAAGAAAAGAGTTTATGAAAAGCCTTTCTCAAGCTCATCTCAGATTCATTAAGGAATCAGACATAGCCTGGTTCTCTTCATAACAGGCAACGGGGGGTTGGTGTGGCCATCGAACTTAGTTTCAATTTCAATGCTCGAGGGAGTTTATCTCGGCCTATAGTTTACCACTTCAATAATCGATTTTTATAGTTATAGTATAGCTAGTCTAGCACGAATTCTGCTCACGAGCGGAAAGAGAGATTCACATCATGGATTTCGCGAGAAAGCAGTCTGCGGACTCAGCATAAGCATAGATCAGGCCATAAACGAAAGTGTATGTGCACTAGCGGGTGCTGCGGAAAGCAATAGATTCTCATTATAGCCATATCCCTTATGAAGGGTTCCATAGGGGCCTATACAAGTTTCCATGTTGAAAGAATCTCCGATGCCATCCATCAAATAGTGCCGATGCACAAGCTTCTGTAAGCCTATCTTTTCCCCGACAACATACTCCAATTACATGTGTGAAGCATAGTGCCATTGATCGGAAAGGTCAGAACACATCGCTACTAATGCCGCTTTCACATAAGAAAGTGGAGGAGGTGCTACTTTTTGACAAACTTAGGTCTATATACGCAATGAATGGTGAACTTAGACGAGGCGATCAAAGAGTTCCACCGGGACCGCTGGTGCTATGCCCTTTCTTTATGCTTGTTAGAAAGTAGACCCCTTTAGTAGACCGGACCGTCTGTCCTACTAATTAGTAGTGAAATGGTTCTTTGTTTTAGTTCAAGTAGGACAAGCTTAAGTAAGTCCGGTCAATCAATCAATTAAGCATTCCATCGAGCCTCTGTCCTTTATAAGGCAATTCTGTCTCGAATCGTAGGGGAGACAAGGTTACGCGCAATGAAATGATCTTTGTTCACTAACTAGCTTCAAATCAAACTAACGAACGAAACGAGTGGAATAAACGAGTAAGACAGACGGAAGACTCACTACAAGTATTCCGTCCGTTCGTTCCGGTGTGAGTGAGTGAATCAAACGAACTCAGTACTGGGGATACTAACAAACAAAGATACAAAGATCATTTCATCGACTAAAGGAGCTAACGACTCCTCGAAGCTCGACTACCTAGGCTTAACCCACACCTGGGAATGCTGGTAATGTACGCCCGCTGGCCTCGTTCTTTCATTCAATAAATTGTGAGCCAATATATCATCTTTCTTACGGATGAGGCATTTCATGGTCTAATACGGATGAGAACTCCTAGCCGATAGCCCAGAGATCTTTACTAAGCTGATATCCCCTCATTCATTCATTACAGTAATCAATCTATTTGATTTGACAAACTACGTACCAAACAAAGGTGGCGAAGTGGCCGGGGTGGAGCTTCCCGACGGAGGCTCAACACGAGCACAGGCGCAGTTGCTGGGGAAGAGCAGCCTTCCTGACACAGGCAACAGAATGCGCGCTTGGACGAAGAATCCCTATTCTATCTATGAATGGAAAATAGAAGGCCGATCTCGGGCCACTCCTGGAATCAAATAAGTGCTTCCTTCCTGGACGGTAGGAACTTCTACCTTGATTGAATAGGTATCATCTTATTTAGACTGACTTACATCCGGCATTCTTCGGGATTTAACTTCGGCCTTCTCCCCTGTCTTCGTACCCGACTGGTGGATTTCAAATTGCGGGTATGCTTCGATCATCCAATTCGCGTATGATAAGAAATGATAAATTCATGTATAGGCTATCGTAGATCGGCCTTCCCATAAACCCTCGGAGGTCAAGACACCAGGAAGAACTGCCGCTCGCTACGTTCCCTCTAAGAGTGAAGGGCAGAGAGTTCTGGTCTCGCATAGGACTTCTTTCTTTCATAGCCAGATAGATGGAAGGAATTGATTCCCCTCCTATATAGAACAGGCTCAAACATTTGGACTCCAGCGTATCCTTTCAAAAGAAGGAAGCTCTTCTTCTAAAGGCAAAGGGAGATTTTCTAATAAAGTAACCTATTCGCTCAAGAGCAAAAAAAGAGCTAAAGGTATAGGCTTCAATCAAATAAGTATTGATACTGAATTAACGAATTTCTAGAACTTGCCTTAGGTATTGAAAACTCACTTCTTAGCTAGCACTTGAAAAGGAAAGAAATGAATCTATCAGCGCCTTAGACCTACACATATCCTTAGATAGAGTGAAAGGAAAGAACGAATTCTTAAGAGAAGCTATTCCCTTTAAGGGAAAGAGATCTATCTATTACTGAAGCCCCAATGGACTCAACTTTCTCCCAACGGAAGACTTCAGCTTCGCCCTGCTACTATTCTACTATTATCTAGTCTGGATCTTTAGAAGGTATATTATCTCGGCTCCATCGAAAGCGGAAGGATTCCAATTTGATGACGGGGAACTTTCCTAATCAATTGAAAACCTATCTTTCTTTCTCGCCTTAAGGCACAGGCAGGCCTTGGTTCAGGATCAACGGATGCCTTAGTAAGCTACTGGAGCGAAAGGAACAAAACTTGGGAGGATGCTGGAAGGTATACCAGGCGAGGGAAGAACACTCTTCTGGCGCCTACTATGAAATCGTAGTCTTTGATGGGATGCAGCTAAGCTTGCTAACGCGTCAGCTCTGGCATTGAATCCCCTTTCAGCATGGGTCACTCCATGAGATGCTTGTCCCTTTCGTGATATGGGACCTGTGTCTGCCATTTTACGAATTAGGCTTTGTATTCGAGGGAGACCTGCTCTCAAAGCTTCATATTCGGTCTGGTGAGACAAACACAATGCCGATCCCTGATTGATTATCCCTAGGGTTGCTCTTTTTCTACTTGCTTACTTGTTAGAGTAAGGTAATCCCAATTCACTTAGAAGAATAATCAAATGTGTGAAAAAAAAGCTCGTGAACCATAACTAATGATGAAGAAAGAAATGCAGACTCGTAGGAATGCATTGACAGCTAGTTTTTGGAAATAGAATAGGATACGTACGGAATGAACTGAGAGAAAGATTGGAAGTCCTACTACAGTAGGGCGAAGCTGAAGTAAAAATTCCTTGCTTTGTGTTCGAGTGGAATGAAATGAAACGAACAAACAAAGATCATTTCATTGAAAGGGAAGCTATTTACGATTAAGGAGAAGATGAGAAAGATGAAGTTGACGAAGGAAGAAGAGGAGGATGAGATCGACGTGGACTCGGTGACATGCGAGACGAAGGTCTTTTCCGATCTGACTTTGGTTGGAAGAATCTTGTCGAGCAAGGTCTATCCCACGAAGATTGTCGTTACTACTTTGAAGTATGCTTGGGGAATCGCTTATGGTCTACAGGCTAGGACGATGGGCTCGAACACCTTCACGGTTAGCTTCGAGTCTGCGAGGGATTTGGAGCGAGTCCGGGATGGAGGCCCATGGCACATTGACAATAATGCAGTTCTGATGCATAACTTTGGCATGGGCATGGAGGTGGAAGACAAGATGTTCACAAAGATGCCGGTATGGGCGAGGATTTTCAAACTACCGGCTGATTTGATGACAGCAGAATGGGGAGCAATTCTGGGGCGTAAACTTGGAGAGGTGGTGGAGGTAAATGCTGATAATGAAGGTATTGTGTGGGGAGAATACCAGAGGGTGCGAGTGATCCTAGATATCTCGCAACCGATTAGAAGATGTGTGGTGACGGGCTCGGCGAAGAAAAACACTAGCTGCAGGCATCCGGTGCAATATGAACGTATACCATTCTTTTGCTTCCGGTGCGGTGTGGTTGGTCATGCTCTGAAAGATTGCACGAAACCGAGCCCGGGGGGTGAGGAGGAGTATGGAACTTGGCTGCGTGTGGAGCTGAACACACGTACTAGTAGCAGGACATCGAGAGCGAGTGGCTCTTCTGCAGGCTACTCCCGATCGAGATCTTCGACTTCAACGTGGAGAAAACGGAAGGAGGAGAATGATAGGAAGGCAGAGAAGAAAACGGCACAGCCGGCGGAAACGCAACCAGACACTTCTCATACCGGAGACTCGACGGCTAGTCGAGGAGAACCAGAGGTGACGTCGCCGGCTAAACCAAAGAAAGGGGATACTAATAGTGCCTCGGTGGCAGCAGAGGCTGAAGGAGTTGCGGGGGGAGAAGCTTTGGGTGCTGGAGAGAAGACAAGCCCGAAGGCAGGAGAGGAGAAGGAGGTGGATGTTGAGAAAGAAGTAGAAGTAGAGGAGAGAGATGAGGAGGAGCAAGCAGAGAAGGACGTGCATGGAGGTGCTCACGCTCCAGGAGCAAAGATGCATGGGAAGGGACATGATACTGAACACGTGGCGAAAGCTGATTTGGGCAATGCATACTCCACGCATGTGTCTAATCCGTTGTTCGTTAGAACGTGGAAAAGGAAGTATAAAAGCAATGAAGGACATAAAAAGAGTGCAGCGGACACAGTTGTGAAGGTGTCGGAGGCATTCAATTCTATCCATAGTAGCATGGGTGCCAAGGAAAGTGATGTGGTTGTTTCAGTGGTATCGTGTGCGGAGAAAGGCACCAAGAAACGTAGAACTGATATTGAGATGAGGGATGCAGATGTTTTGGACAGGGAGGAGAAGAGACTCCGTTCTGACATATGCATCGGTAATATGGTATCGGCGGAGGCTGCGGAGCAGCCCCTAAGGGAGCAATTCATTGCTTCAGCTGGAACTGCCGCGGACTTGGGGCGGCCGCGGTAGTCGGAGAATTTAGGGAATTAGCTAATTCTCTTCGCCCCACCCTGGTCTTTCTTTGCGAGACCAAATGCTCGGAGTCGACGATGAGGAGGAAAGCCCGTAGTTTGGGCTTTGATGGTTGTGAAGCAGTCGGAAGTGTAGGAAGGAGTGGAGGCCTTGCTGTCCTATGGAAGAAGGAAGAGGTCCAGTTCAGGTGTGCGACAGTCTCGCAATATCATATTGACGGGGTTGTAGATATACCAAACATGGAACTCAAGTGGAGGTTAACGGGGGTGTATGGGGAGCCGAGGACAGACTGGCGCCACAAGACGTGGGAAGTGCTTCGTCATCTTTCACGACAGAGCTCCCTTCCTTGGCTCTGTTGTGGAGATTGGAATGAAGTCACTACTCATGATGAGTACAGTAGTGTGAACAGAAGACCGGAACATCAAATGAGGAATTTTCGCAGATGTCTTGAGGAATGCCAACTGAAAGATGTTGGTTTCTCGGGATTTCCGTTAACTTGGGACAATCAGAAGGAAGCGGATGCTAATGTTAAGGCGCGACTTGACAGAGTTCATGTGACGGGAGCTTTTCTCTCTATGTTCCCAGAAGTGAGAGTGGAACATGTTTGGTCGGCGAAATCCGACCACTACCTCCTTCATATATGTTTGGAGCCGCGCCAACAGCATTGAAGGAGGGAGGATGGAGGTCAGCCTCAGTTTAGATACGAAGCTATGTGGTGCCGCGACGAGTCCTATATGCCGATGGTTCAAGATGCGTGGGATGAGTCAGCTTTCTTGAGCCCGAGAGGAGGACAAAAGGGGAGACTGGAACATATCACGGTGCGGATGAAGGAGTGGAGCTCGGCCACTTTTGGTTCGGTCAAAAAATAATTACGCAGGAAGAGGGAGCGTATTCAACAGTTACTCCATGTCTCTTCTCTAGAGGCCATTGAAGAGCGTAAAGCTTTACATGCTCAGTTGAATGAACTCCTAGAGAGAGAGGAGATTATGTGGCGCCGGCGGTCGAGACAATTGTGGTTGGCGGAGGGAGACCGCAACACTAAGTTTTTTCATGAGAAGGCGTCTCAGCGCAAGAGGATAAATTTGATCAGGAGGCTTAAGAAGGAAGATGGAGAGTGGACGGAGGATGGGGAGGAGATCAAAAATATGGCGAAGGATTTTGACTCTAACCTCTATTCTTCTTCTGGTATTTCAGATGTGAACACTGTTTTGGAAGCGGTGCAGAATCGTGCTCCCCATGAAGCAAATGCCACACTTGGTGCGGAGATCTCCTTGGATGAGGTCCGCCATGCTTTGTTTGCCATGGGGGCGCAGAAGGCGCCTGGTCCCGATGGCATGCCCGCAATGTTCTTCCAAAAACATTGGGGTTTGCTGAAAGAAGACATTCTCAAGGCGATCCGGGACTTTTTCAATGGTGCAGCTGGATCCGAGCAAGTCAATAACACAAAAGATATTTTGCTTATCCCGAAGGACCTGAAGATCTCTCACAGTTCAGGCCGATCGGGTTATGTAACGTCCTGTACAAGATTGGATCGAAGATCCTTGCTAACAGATTGAAGGCGTGTTTGTCCGATTTAGTCTCGCCGGAACAAAGCGCCTTTGTGCCCGGGAGACTTATCTCGGATAACATTCTTGTTGCCTATGAATGCATTCATGCTATCAAGGCTCGGTCGAAGAGGAAAGTGCCTTTGTGTGCGGTAAAGCTCGATATGATTCAGGCGTACGATAGAGTTGAATGGGGCTTCCTTAGTGCTATGATGAAGAAGATGGGGATATGTGAAAGATTTCTCGAGATGGTGATGAGATGTGTGACTACGGCTAGATGTGCGGTTCGGGTAAATGGATCACTTTCGGCCGGTTTTCATCCTTCCCGCGGAATCCGCCAAGGTGATCCTATTTCTCCGTACTTGTTTGTATTGTGTGCTGAAGGCTTCAGTGCGATGCTGAGATTGAAGGAGGAGAGAAAGTCTTTTAAGGGTGTTAGATTTGGTAATGTCTCGATCACTCACCTGTTCTTTGCAGACGATGCAATTATTTTTTTGGAAGCTTCAGATATCGGATTGTCTAACCTAAAGGAAGTTCTGGAGTTATATGGCAATGCTTCAGGGCAGCGAGTAAACCAGGCAAAGTCTAGTGTCTTCTTTGGCTCCCACAATGGTGATCTGGTCCGAAATCAGGTCAAGACCATACTCCAGATTGACAAAGTCGCACTGAACGAGAATTATCTCGGATTACCATCTTCAGTTGGGCGACTTAAAGGAGAAGCCTTCCAAACTATCATGGAGAAGGTGGAAAAACGCCTTAATGGATGGACAGATCGCTTCCTTTCTCGGGCAGGCAAGGAGATATTCAAGGCCGTTGTGCAGGCCCTTCCAACCTATGCTATGACAGTCTTCAAGATTCCGGTTTTTCTGTGCAAAGACATTGAAAGGGCAATTGCTAACTTCTGGTGGGGTGGAGAGAATGGAGATCGTCAAACCCATTGGTCCGCATGGAGTTCGCTGACCAAGTCAAAGAGTGAAGCCGGCCTTGGTTTCCGAGATCTGGTCTGCTTCAATGAGGCTCTTTTGGCAAAGCAAGGATGGTGGCTTTTGACTGAGGGGAACTCTTTGTGTGCGAGAGTTTGAAAGGCCCGGTATTTCCCCAAAGGAGAATTTTTAACGGCTAAAGTACCGAGCCAGGCCTCATTTACTTGGAGGAGTATATGTGCTGGAAGGGAGACTCTAAAGGCTGGACTTATTTGGCGGATAGGCGACGGCAAGACAATCAATGTTTGGGATGACTTCTGGATTCCCAGGAAGTCCCTACGCAGACCGTTTGGGCCTAATGTTCCTAACTCAGTGGTTAAAGTGGCTGATCTGAAGGAGGATAATGGGCTTTTTTGGAAGGAGGATGTAGTGCGTGATGTATGCCTAGATTGCGATGCGGACGATATTCTTAAGATTCGCCTACCGCGGGAGCCAGGGCCGGACCTTCCGGCGTGGTTCCTCACCCCGAATGGTCGTTTCTCAGTTCGTTCGGCATATTACAGCAATCATCAACGGCGAGACGCAGCTCGCACTACAAAATCCAAGGGTAGTAGCTCCTCTACAGCATACCACAAAAATTTTAAAAAGCTATGGAAACTGAAGATTTCAGTGCGGCATAGGCTCCTCCTTTGGCGCATCTGTAGACGTAACTTGCCTCTGGGATACAATCTGAAAGTCAGAAAAATTGAGGCTTTGTGCTCGATGCCCATTCTGTTTGAAGCCGGAGACAGACGGCCATGTTTTTGCTTCATGTGCCTATACCAAGGATTGCTGGAATTCTATTTCTGAGATGATACCTGAGGGGGCTACTTGCTGGTGGAATGAGTCGATGCAGACGCCTTTCGCCGAATGGGTCTTGGAGATGATCTCAACTTGGACAGAAACAGAGATGAGGGTCGTGGCCGCTGGTCTTCACCAGATTTTGACGGCACGCAATCTCCTCATCTTCCAGCAATCGGGTACCTCGCAAAAAAATATAGCTCATCAAGTTGCTGATTTCATTTACCATGCCATTATGGGTCTCCGAAGGGATGGGGAGGCTATCCGTGAATCAATGTCCCTACTCCCTGATATATGAATATGGGTATGGGACCTAACAGACCTAAGAGTTCGAGTTAATCGAGGAGTGGAACGCCTTTGAATGGGAAGCGAGAAGCCCTTAAGAGTGAAACATTATCCGTTTCCCAGAGGTACACTACGGCATGTGTACCTCACCAAAAAGCGGTCAAGAGAGTTGTTCAGAGTCTGCTACCCAAGCAAAGCGATCGATATCCGTACCTTGGCTTTCCAACTAATGATTGGAAATACAGGAACTTAAGATTTTGTAAGTGACTTCTGCACTTTCCCTTGAATATAAAGTACATGTTTTCCTATGATTATAAATATATGTTTTTTATTGCTAAAGGAGAGAAGGGCGCCACCCTGAAAGGCTAAAGTTGAGGGAAAATCTTGATCAAAAAGTTGAGGCTGGGATGGAATACGAGGGAAGCTGATCCGGAAGCAGAACCCGTTTGAGCTAGAGGGAAGAGAAAGAAGTTGTTTGCTTGCGCTAGCGTATCCGTAGTTTCCTTGCTGCTTGACTTGAATCTACTAGTAATGTTCACTGCTACTGACTTGTTGCAACCAAGCAATGGCTGCGCTCAAGCCATTGCGCGTTAGTAATGCGCATCCGTCGTGGTTCTTTCTCTAGAGGAAGCAGTGCTGTTCGGTTCGGCTGAAGCCGATCAAACGGATCATTCGCTGGATTCTTGTTTTTAGAAAAGATGTCTTGCGAAAGCGAACATCCGGTTAGCGCAATCCGGTGAAAGTAGTGCCAAGCGCAAGATCCGTTCCGTTAAAGAAAGGAATGAAGTTGTTCATGGGAAGCCCATAATAGAGTGAAACATTATCCGTTTCCCTCAGAGCTACACTACTAACTAAACTAATTGAAACATAAGTCCATGGCGATGCTTCGGACTGTGTTCTTGAAGAAGCGAACAATCTCTCTTTCGTGCTTGGCCTCACTGCTTTCTTCTAGAAAAAACAAGAGTGGAGTGAACGAGCTACTCTCCAAAGAGAGGAGCGACTGAACGAACTGACGGATTTGCCTGGAACTTGATTTACTTTGATTATGATCCATATACTGGAAACAAAAACTAAATAGAAATACATGACTAGAAGCTGCTGTCCCTTCGCGAGAAGAAAGGGGCGGGCCCGGATTCGTGTTTTAATAGGTCATTTCAGGGGAATTCTGTAGGAAAAGCTGGGAAGTAGGAAGTTTCACGGAACAAGCAACGGAGCAAGCGCACTAGCGCTAACGCACGCGCATACGTTTGATTGCTCGTATAGCGTGCCGTAACTCGCATCCGTTTCCTCGCTTTAATTAGAGAAAGCAGTTGCTGCGTGCCGTAACGCGCATCCGGAGAGATAAACTCCCTCTTTTCCCAGCAATCTTTCGTTCGCGCATCCCGAATCAACTATCTCGGTTGCTTGGCATTCTCAGGTGGGTTCGCCCTTTATGTGAGAGGGTATATGAGTGTTTTCTCGGTACTTCGGAGTCGAGCTAAGAGACTCAGCCGGACTTGGCTTCTTGCCCGGTACTTCGACACCGTACTTCGGAGTACTGAATAGGGGCCTAGGCGCTCGATCCTTGGTCAACTCCGTACTTATCCGTACTTGGGTTGCTGTTCTTGGTTCCGAAAAGTCCAATTCAAAGTCCAATCTTAAAACACGAATCCGCGTCCCAAAAGAAAAGGGCAAATCTTCATTGACCGGACGGAGAACCAGTGAAGCTTGCTTGTCAAAAGAGCTGTCTTGCTTGTTGTCCCCTTCCCAAACCATAGGAGCAAGCCAGTTGGCAGTTGTGTTGTTTACTTCTTTCAACTCAGTACACCGCTTTTTGGTGAGGTACACTACTAATGAGACCGAAACTACGGCATGAGACCGAAACGTCTACATGTCATCTCTCAAAAGTGGCATCTGTGGTCATAGTTTCCTAAGCCTATGGAGTCTTAGTAGGTTCTCGAATTCCTAAGGGCGCGTTGCATTCATCTCTGATGTCGATTCATCCCAATCATCGCTTTCGGGGTCTTGTTTTTCAAGGCGGGAAGCGAGGGAGCAAGAAAACGGATCTCGCTTGGCAAACAACATCTTTTCTTCACGAACCCAGTTCAGCTTAGCCAGGGCTAGTTATATCTATTTCAAGGATTGATCGGAATCGAGAAAAAGCTGGATCATTTATCGATTCCATAGGCCTTGGTTTTAAGAGGAGCTCCTTCTACATCACGAGCAATGAAAACTAGGTACCTAAACCTGTATTCCCAAACCATAGGAGCAAGCCAGAGACAGATCTTCAGTTGGGTTGTTTACTTCTTTCAACTCTAGTGATCGCTCAACGATACACGTATAATGTGTAGCTCCATCAAAAGATCAATCCTAAGCTTGTTCCGCCCGAGAGGGAAACTGTGGATTTGAGTGCGATTGGTAACGCTCCTATTATTGGAGGTTTCGCGGAGAAGGGAAAGCACCCGGTTCAGAAGAAGGAAAGCAGTTCTACAGTAGGAATGCGGTTCACTTAACTTAACTCATTCGTGAGTTTGATCTTAAATCCCAATGCAATGTTCGAGAGCATCTCGCTACCTGCAGCTATCCCTGGGATTGATTAAACAGGTAAAGGTAAACGCTTACCCCCCTCGACTTGTGCTGGTATTAGGCGTATGAAGCAGCTTTTGTATGATTGATGGAAGACCTTCTTATCATTTCAGTTATGGCTTTCTTGTTGATCATACTCATACACATACAATAAGAGAGAATCCACTCCATCCCTTCCTCTTTGGCTTACTGAATGGGGTTCGCTCTTCTCTCGATGTTCATAGGCCTGTAGCTGCGAACTCAACTGTCTGGTTGGTCTGTCTTTTGCCAAGTGAATTAGATACGCCAATCCAGTGTGTCAGGGTGTGTCTGCATAGATAACACTTGTTGAAGCTGGAGACAATCCATGTAGAAACAACAAGAACTTATTCCTAATTCCCCATCTGTCTGTAGCGAGCTTGGGAATGCCGCTTTAAGCTCATCTCGCCGGCTGACCTTAAACCAATCTACCATAGGAAGAATAGGTTTGAGTATGAATTGAAACTCAACTAAATTGCTTGTTCAAGCGTAGCATGCGAGCGAGATAAACACCCTTCTGATAAGCCTAGGACTCCGCGGTAAGGGACAACCCTTTGACGGTCACTTTCCGTTGCTCCATCTCTGAGAGAGGAGATTTGACCATCTTCCATCTCTATTGGCTGGAGAAGAGCTATTGCATAAATAAAGGCTGAAAGAGCCCAGCGAACATCAGCTGCCTTAGGAGCATCAACTGGTGCATCATCAGCATCAGGTTCTCCCGGAGTATCCTCCTTCACATCGGGTTTGGAGACGAGGCTGTAAAGAAAGCACCAGTAATTCGATTGATTGCCCACGCAGGAAGGCGGTCTCGTCGAAACTCAAATCGAAAGGATGGCTTTCTCTGACTCAGACTGTCTGGTATCCCCTTCGGGGCTTATCATCTTTACCCAACAGGTGATTGGAAAACCAAAGATCAGATGCTCATTCACCTCCTGATAACCCTTTATCTATCAACTTATTGAAAACTGTACGAGTGAATTTCTTCGGTCTGAGTCTTCTCCTTCCTATTATGTGAGCCCGGGATGCATTGAAAGAGGAATGAAGAGGGGAACTCACCCCGGTGAAGAGGTTACATAAAGTCTTCTATAGTTACTGGCATATTACTCCCATCAGTGATAAATGTATACGTAGGAGAGAACCTTGCGCAAAAAGGGCTTTGCTTTATGGTATAGATTTGGAATTTTAATAAGTAAGGCTAACTAAAAGAGAGAAGAGGGTCTACAGTCATTCTATCTCAACACTGAAGAATAAGACGTCTATCCTTACTCAGGCATTAAATAGAATAATCTTCAAGGGAGGGGAGTATATCGAATATAAGGCAGCCCTCAGGCAAACCCATAATAAGGCTGATGAAAGCGAAGCAGATTTGAAAACAAATAAGGTACACTCTTGATCCTTACAGCACATCTTTACGATGACTAAAAAGTGCCGGAAGGAGAAAGTAAAAGATGGACTCGAAACTAGCAGATAATGAATATAAAGATGAAAGATTGAATGCTTTATCAGAGATAGATTTTTACTTGGGCTTGAACTAAGCCTTTCTTCGCTAGTTCGCTTAAGTACATAGGTTATGGCAATACAACATTCTATCTTTTGCTTAGGCTTGAAACACTTATTTTCTTATTCTCTTTATTATATGCTTTCGCCCTAGGCAATCTCTTTGCTTGCTGACATAAACTCTCAACATAGATCAAGTTGTTTTTTAGGAGTTTTCCCTCTTCTTACTTCTTGACATCAGAAAGACAAGCGCTTACCTCCTTCCTAGCAACCTACATATCTGTCTGCTCAAAGCACATTCGGAGTATTCCTCCTTTACGTATCTCAGCCAAAGCCTACTTTATTCTCTGCAAGCTAGGTAGTTAAGGAATTAAGTAACTAATTTAGACTGATTGGTGGTAGGCTCCGACGAAAGCTTATGGATTCAGCACATTGCTATAAGAAAGAAGCAAGATCGTAGCATAGACAGTCTTGCTTACTATCTCC
The DNA here is from genome assembly GCA_036346145.1 of Olyra latifolia. Lineage (NCBI taxonomy): Eukaryota > Viridiplantae > Streptophyta > Magnoliopsida > Poales > Poaceae > Olyra > Olyra latifolia. The sequence continues at coordinate 174,309 of JAYEVC010000040.1, read as the reverse complement.
TCCATCTAAGTAAGATGAGGTTGAAGGTAGTAGCCTAAGCGCTAAGAAACTTAAATCATGCTACTTCAACTATATGCTTAACAACTATATGCTTAATAGGTCGATAAGCTTTGATTTGAAAAGTGGCTTAAGTCATCGGTTCCAATCCGAATAAGGGCTTTTCTTGTGGTATGGTTTCAATTAGCCTTCGAGTCTTCTATTCCGGCTAAGTCCCCTATTGGTCCAGCCAGTATTAAATTTTCTTCCAAATATCCATCCTTTGTTGTCAGCCTGAAAGTGGTCTAAATCTTCGCTTTCCACTCTGTAAGCATTTATTAAGGATTCCAATCGGTATATCTCATTCGACTCGGGAATCCCTTTGGCTGTCTGCTAGTCGACCTATGCCCGATCATTCAGTTTGCGATTCAAGTCTCTCTTTAAAACGCAATTCTCTTCGATAAGAAGGGTTCTCTTGTGTTCCAGGGTTGATTAAGCGTCTGGTGGAACAGGGATACATTGTGTGAGGCCAAATTGCCTGACGAATTGACGAATATGGCTCAATATAGACTGGTCCAGGTATACCGGTCAGTCTTGAGCCACCAGGATAGCCTTCCACATATCCTGTTCCTCCCTTGAGTGGTAACTCTTTTCTAACCTTATAATCCTGAACCAATTTGCTCCAAAGACTCTGTCATTGAAAGGAGTCCATTCACTCCCTTTTCTTTTCCTCTGTAAATGAAAATCCAAATCACAACATTGTTCGAACGTTTGTCTCGGGGGGCGTTGACCAGAGGCGTAGACATGATCATAAGATTCAAAGCCCCAAGGTAGAAGTAGAAGAGACAGGAGAAGTGGGTGTGCGCTTTGGACTACCATTATTCACTAAAAAAGTAGTAATGAAAAAGTGTGTAATGTACATAGAAGTGTGAGATAATACATAGATTATTATTATTTAGGAACATATGAAATTGATTGTTGAAGCAGTGGTAATATTGATGGTAACGTTGTATGATTATACACTAACATTGAGCAGTTAGGCGGCAAGGTTGGACAATTGGGGAATGTCTCCATTAAGACATACCTTCTTTTTTGATCTGTTGAGCACCACTGTTTTTTACAGTAACATTGGTTTGGCAAACTATACATACCTAAGGAGGTAAGCGTACGTACCAGGATTTGCAGCAGATTCTTCATGTTCCAAGAGTGCACCTGGACTTGGCTGCTGAGATGTTGGTATGGGATTTGGGGATTTTGGGGGAGGTACATAATGGTGAATCAACTTTGTTTGGGGGTGATAGATGGTTTGGTGAAGTCGAACTGCGATATTTATACCCAAGGCTGGCTATATGAATCAGCCCGGGGCAAGGAGCTTTCCGTGAGAGAATGTTGGAAATTCGAGTTTTGATCGGACTCGAGTCCAACCTAAAGTGTGGCCAACTTGACTCTTTGATAAGGGGATTAGTGTATAATCACTCAACAGGACATAAAACCACCATGCGTATGTAGGGTTACATTATTTGCGAATTTTCTGAGTCCTTTTCACTCATATGTGTGGGTAGAGACATATAAAATAAAGAATATCTAATATATGGGTCCCTTTCTCTGGTGGCTGGTTCATTGCATGTGATCCCATCCTTTCATCCACCACTCAAGAGAGAGAAGAGCCAAGTATTCTCTGTTAGGAAAAAGAGAGAGTAAATCTAAAAACACTTAAATTCAAGATTTGGTGTAGTAAACGGGCCGTGTTGGAGTGCTCAAGGAAAGGGTATCGTGAAGGGAAACGCTTCCGCGCTGTTGTTTTCTCAGTCTTTCTTGCGATTCCATGGCGCAAGGTACCATATTCCAACATTATTTGGTATCAATAGTAGGTCAGGTAGTAGTTTCAAAAGCCCGAGATAGGGCTGTGCGTGATAGGTATAAGTAGTATTTAACAGAAGTAGTTTTCCCGGTCGTTGGGGTTGTGTGCCGCTATCCTGACCTGTTTTTTATATCCAGAAGAAAGAACCATTTTGAAGAAAAGAGGAACTCATTAAACACCATAAAAACACAAGCACACACAACTCAATTTTCATCATGGATGGGAAAACATAATTGAAATGCATGGTTAAAAAAGAGTACCCCCAACTCCAATGCAATCATGGATAGGAATGTATAATTGAAATGCATGTAAAAGCAGAGTACCAAAATACAAATATGAAGGAGCAGCATCGAGTACCAATATGAAAAGCCTGTCTGACCTGCATCCTATCTTCTAAAAGGCCCGAGCTAGGTGCATTCCGGGGGATACCTCGCTTTTTTCATAAGGTCGATGGTTTCTATATAGTATCAATATAGGAGAAGTTGTCAAGATCTTCTTGTCTTTGAGATGTTCTAAGTAAGCCCTAGCTTATTTCTTACATAACATTTTATAGGCCTAAGGAAACTCTCTAAGGGCAAGAGCAAATCCATCTCGTCAGAAAGATGAAGATTACTAGAAGCGAAGAAACTTCCGGAACACTCTCAACGCCGCCCTAAGACCGATAGATATATCCATACCAAGGAAAGAACGAAAAGAAAGAAATTGTGAAAGGAAAGCAAGGCTCGCCAGAAATTCCACTCGATAGAAGCCAACTCCAACTAAAGTCAAGGTATGATACTTATTTACCGGGATAACAACTATTACCCAAAACACTAGTAATGTTATTACAGGAAGTGTTTTTACGGCCCTGCCGCAAGGCGTTAAAATCAAAACCGACGTGGACCCTTGGTTACACTTGATTGACCTTTGAACCAATAAATAGGAGTAGCTGAACTTTCAATGCCTTACAGCTTTCTCCCATTGGATGGATTGCCTAAGATGCCTAATAGTCTAAGCTTGCTTACCTGGAAATAAAATGTTCGTGGCTCATTGTAAACTGATAGACTAGCTTTCTCATTCTCACAGGAAAAAGAGAGTTGCTTTAGAACTTATTTCCAAGGCCGATAGAACTGAATAGGCGGACTTCACTCCCCCTAACATCCAAGAAGAGTTCACATTCCACTTAATGAATAACCTTGGGCCCAGGCTTTCCTTTCAAAAGAAGTTATTGAGGTGAAGGAAGATAGACTGCCTACCCTTTTCAACTAGAAATAATAAGTGAGACTTGAAATGCCCAGCAGGAGCAAGGGCGTTAGCTCTAAGAACGATGGCAAATAAAGACAGGGCGTAAGCCAAACAAAACACAGGCCGGAGGCGCGGAGCGTCGTATGTGACCATTCCTAAATCACACATGATATCACAATAAAGGAACAATAACGATCACTCATTGCATTCACATGGGCTTTCTAGGGAATTGACTTCACAAATAAGCGATTTAACAATCTATAAGAATAGTTTGAGTTCACCGCTGCGCGCCTTACTTTTCCCGTTCCCAATATAGATAGTACGCCTTCCTACTCAAACTAGTCAAAGAAGATTACAAGCACCGTCTTCATAACCATTGAAATCTCCAAACTCCTAAACTGCGACATGCTAAGCCGAGGAATATGCTCTCCTAATAAGGAGAGGTATGTAGTAGCTTATGCGAAGCTTAAGGAAAGAAAAGCACCAATTACTTGAAAGGCAGGCCTGAGAAAGGGTAACCTAGGCAGATCAAAATACTCTTATCCGCAGTGAGACAGGAAGACTACTTATATAAGATGATTCCCACCATTTTACTGACAAGAGGGGCATCTCAACTAGACCTAGACCCAGCTCGAGATTGCTTGAATGGAGAAAGAAAAACGTTTTGGACAAGCAAACGAAAGCGCTACCCACACGAGAATTAACAGATATGGTTGATGAAATACTGGATGACTGGGTGGCCCAATATAGTGGTTATGGCAATTCTAACCATGTAGATTTTGGTTTATAAAAATATGGAGTTCGATCAACCAACCGCCAATCGTTCCTTCTTGCAGAATTTCCAACTTGAAAATTCCAAAATAGAGTGACCTGGATTCAAGTAAACCCGTATGGCTTTCCATTCCCTGGCCCAGTTTGATTTGAAATGGTTTCTTCCCTCGAATGAATCTACTTCTAACTCAAGCTTCGTATCTAGTGGAGTCAATCGATCTTCAATAGCCAACTGTTCTTGCACTGTTGTTGCTACCATCGAACATGTCTTTTATTCAAACATATTGAGAAGCTCCTCAGTCTGAGCCAGAAAAAAGCTCAGATGATCCGCTTTTTCGCGTAGGATCCTTGCCATTGCTAGTCTGATACGATGCCAATATATGTGTTACGGGGATAAAATAAAAGAAGAAGGAGACCGGCTCTATTGCTACACTGCATCAACCCACGTTGTAAGCTTGCTTTTCTGTTTTATTACAGCACTAGATATTCCATTGTAATTAGATTTCACATCTAGGTCCATCCGTCCGTTACAAGACCAGGAAAGAGGGCCATCCTTACAAGATCACAGATGAGAGGTGCTTGCAACTGTGCCAATGACTTTAGCATGATATTGAATGAAATAGAAAGAAAATCCCATTCTTGACTGTCGTCTACTGCCTACCAGTAGATTCTTTCTCTGTCAATTCCTACTCCTACTACCAGTCAGAACAATGACAGTTAGCTACGAGAATGTCAGAAAAACTCCACTTTATACCCTCGTTACCGATTTTCACTACGGTGAGTTCCGAGACGAAGCTAGCCTACCTGGCCAGCTACTATTCATGTCACGTTCCACTAGCCTCTACTAAACATTCTATCCTAAAAAATTGGCCACTGTTGGCAGAGAGCGAGGTTGTCCGACAAAAGAAACTCAAGTGAAAGAGGCCCACATACCCACTCCTCTTTCCCGCCGCCTCCCCGGCAGCGGCCTCGAAACCTTAGCGGCCTTTTGACTTTTCCTTTCAAGTACTCTTTCTCTGGCACTGACTTCTGAGCCTTCGGAAATAGCAGGCTCTCTCATCTCCTATGTGTTTCTTTGCCCGGAATTGCACCAGTAGAAGTACAGTGACTCTGTCACGAGTTTACCTTTTTCGTAGATAGTATGAATTCGAGCTACTGGAGTATCGCCAACAAGCACCGGATTGAGCGTAGCGTAACATGCCTACTAAACTAACAGTTTAGCATCACACGCGCATTCTAGCTTGAGCTTTTGGAAACAGTGATTGAGGTGTATGTAGACCTCCCTCGAGCTTTGGCTTGAAATGCCTAGGTTCGTAAGTATGAAACATCGTATTTTTTTTTTGTTACTTTAGCTGTCAACTTATCCGACTTCTCCCTCAACATGCTTACCTGCGCGCCACTTGACCATTATCGTATATGACAAACAACTTGTTATGGGCATTTCTTAACAGACATTTCATTGCGTTAGTCGAGAAGCGGACCGAGCCAATGTGATCCCTGTATGTAGCTCTGCGGAGTTCGGGGTCCGGTAATCGCTGTACGTGTAAGATGAAGGCAGAAATGAGCCAAAAGATATATGCTTCACACAGGTGACAATGCAGTATTTGCATGCTTAAGACAGAGCTGTTTCTTTCGTTAGTTATGTTTTTTTAATTACTTTTTATCGACAAGCTACTTACCCTCAGCCCTTGCTTTGCCACGGAGAATATGCCCTAACTCTTTTAGTAGAGCCAAGAGATTAGTATAACAAGGCTGTAGCTCTTGACTTTACTGAGATGAGCAAGATAGAGAGAGGGTTTATTTGATGAGAAACATAAAAAAAGCTAGTTCTTCTTATCTGCACTTATAAAAAAATTCAGCAAGTACTACTCTTTCCCGCCTATTCTTTTTCTTTGCTTAGATCACGGCAAGGCAAGGTCGATATTGACTATGGGGCTATTATGGATGACTTGATATTCTTTCAATAAGAAGAAATGGTTCTTCTTTTCCAATACATATCCCTCAAAGTGGACTTCTCCAATCTCTTTTTGACTACAATCACGAAGCGGAACATACCACTAGGCCGGATATAGCACTTCACACGGAGACAATTCCTATCCAAATAGAAGGTTTGCAAAACAAAGTCCTCTTTCAGTAAACATCTTTTTTATCAATAAGCGAGCCGGGCTATAGCTGCACCGGGAGCAAAGCAGTGGCATCAAGGGGTAAGGTATGATGATACACAGTAAGCTTGTGAGACTACCTAGAGCGGTAGGTGAAGAAGGGGGGCTTCCATTAGCAAGAACAAAAGAAAGTCATGGTTATCCCTATATTTTATTGTCTTTACAGGTTTCCAATAAGTAGTAGTAGCGGGCTTTTCCTTCTTTGTAATCTGTTTTCGCAGTGAAAGCACTTACTAGGGGTAAAGTTATTGTCTTCCTTTTTCCTTCCTCCACGTCTTGCCCCTACGGTGGATATTTCTGGGGAGTAGTAAGAAACTGATAATCCCCCGGAAGTAGAGATGAAAACAAACAACCTATTCTTTTGAACTATCTTAAGCGAAAGTGAGTGCGGACAACCAATTAGTTGAAGCACTCATTCATTCCACAGTTCATGCGGCAGCCAATGAATTTTGTCAGCGTGTATGTCCCGCCAGTAAATCGTTTTCTCTTTATTTTATTATAAACCATTTGATCAATGAAAGTGGGAGACCCATGAGTTGAAATAAGTCCAGGTCAGTAAGAGGATCTCCCATCATTCCTTTGCTTTCCATGCTAATGGGAATTTACATAGAGAAAGATGAATGTCTTCCTTGGCTTCATCTCGTGAAACAACAAGCTAGGATCCTTCCTTCACTCACACCCGCGTTGAATTGTTTGATCGGCCCTTACTCTATAATATGGGCAAGGAATATACTCTATTTGAAGTTGATGCAGGCTGATTGGGCAAGAATAATACTAATAAGTAAGGGGTGGAGCGACTAACTTAAACACGTGTTTAGGTTGGGGCCCAAAGCTTAATATCCAGGGTGCCTAGGTTGAGCAGCTCGAGTGTAAGCGTAAAGCCACTCTACTAAAGGAGATTCTGGGTGCGAAAAAAAGAAAGCGGACGGAAGAGGGATAGAACCCCTTTTAGAGACCAAGGCTACCAAGAAAACTTTCTCATCGTTCTCTGTCTTGTTCAACTGATTTGGCGTCCTATCCGATGGATGAATGAGGAGCCTTGGATGGAATAGAATGAGGAGAATGCTTGGGACAAAAAGGAGAGGAAGACTACTATGATGCATGGAAAGGAATGCATGGAATGAAAGGAGCCAGGACAGACGTAGAACTCTGGAAATGGGCGGGCGACTTCTCACGCGATCTATAATGCTATGTTGATAGATAGAAGATTTCTGAATAGGCAGAAGTGCAAGATGGAGCTACGTATGCTCCAGGGCAGACTGTAATCAAGGAAATTCCATTTCCAGGCAGTTCACTATACTTTTTGAAAAAATGGATAAGGAAGGCAAGCATAAACAGATACGGAAGAAGCGGAAGAGGAAACGATTTGAACGCTATAACCATTTATCCAACCTGACTTACTCGCACGAGTGATTAGCTGGTATACTGGTTCTCCTCGAGCGCTCTTTGCAGCTTGGCCTCCTACAAGGCTGTCTTCGGCTCCTCATTGGCTTTGTCTCTAATCCCCCTTCGGGACCTGATAAGGGGTTCATCCCATTGACTTGTCTTGGTACTTTTTGAAAAAACTAGAGGCTCCCTTCATCCCCGGGGCCCACTAAGCATTCGATTAAACACCTCTCAGAGAGACCTCCAGTTGCTCCTACTATCCCTAGAAGCTGATGTTGTTGACTTTCGCGGCAGCTCAATCCGTTGCTTGTTGCGCGCTAACACGACTTTTTGCAATTAGCGTTTTTAGCCGCCTTTGGCATTTTTGAGTAGAAAGAACATCTATATGAGATGCGAAAGTGGATTTCCTTATCCACGGGTTTTAGTTTCAATTCCCGAGAATCCAATCTTCTTTTCCATTCCATTGGTTATATATTTCGATTCAGGAATCGTAGTGAGATTATCTTGCCTCAGAGCACCGAGCAAACAGCTAGCCAGCTTCTCCAGCAATTAATGCTCTACAGCTTTGTAATTTACTTCCCTAGCTTTTGGATTAGCTAAGAGTTTTGCTTACAGCTTGCATTTAACGAATGGGATTTATAGAATAATCAGTGGGTTACTCTTTCTAGGGAACTCTAGTTTAACATATTAAGGGACTTCCCTGACTTAGTGCATTCCCCGACACCAGGCTAAGATGAGTTCATTCCACTCAAATACCTTTGAATAGCGCTGGAGATATCATTGCTATAAATTGAAAGAATAGAGTGAGGAATGATGAGCTATTAAGCTAGATTGATGAGCTATTAGGCTAACCGTACCTATAAATAGGATAACCTGAAAAATATCGTAGATAGAAGGAAAGGATCTCTCAACCTATTAACTTACTTCTTTTGCCCTAGCAGCGTTTTTCATTTTCTCTTAGAGAGAATGCTGTCCTTCTGAAGTCGTCATGAATTGGGTTCGAACCAATATCTCTGTGCGACTTTTCCATTTAGTCGATCATGACGGGGGGATCCCACAGCACGGGATCCAGGCTCCCCTCCCACCTTTACGTGAGATATTTGCCTGCCCTACCCATCAAAGAAAAGAGATAATTTCATAGCTTTATCACAACACAAGGCTGACAACATAAAGACACGAGTTATTCAGGCGCATGCAGCATTACATAAATAGAAAATAACAAGGCGCACAAGCTTAACAAAGATTAATAATTCATACTACCACGTGATATTACTAGCACTATGACTTTTTATGCGATCGGAAAACGAATGAGATCAGAAAGGCCATCATTGGGGCAATCGTCCTTTCCTCTCTCTACATCTGCGGGCCGGTCGGCCACCCAATCCTGCTCTTCAAATGAATCACTTCAGTCCCCAACCTATCTATGAAACCCCCATCCCAACCATTCTTTCTTCGAAATCATTTAGCGCCGGGCCCGAGCCATAATTCCTTGAAAAAGGAATGCAATTGATAGGGATTATCCCTAATGTCTTGGAGAAATTGCTCCAATTCGGTAATGGGTAATGACTCGAGTTCAAAATCCGCCATTATGGTTTGGACATTCATCATTATATCTGGTCCAAACAGAAACTCCCTGTTCTTCAGCATCCAGGGACTATGGCTGAGGATGTATTTCTGGTATTGTTTAAGAATTTCTGCGTGGATTTCCCACATAAATGCATGTTGTGCCCCAACCTCCTGCTCAACAGGATGGAATTCCGGCGTCGGCTGATTGACTGACGGCTCTCCTGAGGAAGGCGTCGCCTGATTGACAGACGGTTCTCCTGAAGGAGCCGTCGTTGTTTCCATCAGTGCGTCCAATTCTCCCTGGCTCTCCGAAAAGGATGAGCTTGTTGGCGGATGAGCCATTACAATTTCCCCTGTTGCAGCAGCTGCGGATTCCACACAAAAAAAAAGACTGAGTAGTATCCCGAAAAATAAACCCAATAATCCAGGCGGAACCAGACATAGATATACCTTTAACCACATCCACCATAAATGGATTTTATGTGGATCGATGACCTTCATTGGATTCTGTTCAACAGCCCAAGGACTTTCCGCACGTTCCACCACGAAAAATCTCGCCTCGACCAAACCTTTACCAAAAAGTCTTATTAGGAACCTTTCTAATGGATTTTTCATTTGTTTTATATTTTTTTTTAAGAAAGAGATTATTTTTCCTTTTCTCTTCAGCTATGTCGAAGAGATTTACTTATTTGCCGCTCCTTGGCTGTCAAACCTTCCAATTCAAATTTCCAATTCCAAATCCTACCCCCAAGCGGCGATGATCCGTACATCGAACGCCTGTTTTGAGAAGAGGGCATTGCTAGGATGGTTTGATCGAGGGTCACGACCTGACTAGACCCACACATCCTAGCAACGTGGACTATCCTACTGAGCTAATGAAAGAAAAATGACACGAAGATCGACATGAGCTAGACATGGATGTATCAAGCCTTTCCTTATGTTCTCTCATACAATCTTCCTCGCATAGGAAGGGATTACTTAACCACGTAACTATACCCACTCGGGATAGGTGTGAACGCATTCACACAATCCGGGATGAATAAAAGGAATATCTCTAGCAAGGGAATGTGCTTTCGAACTCAATCGAATTCACAACACTAGCCTGTAACAAGTGTTACAATACGATGCTTTTCGTGGATTGGATTGGTTTTAGCAAGGATAGGATTTCTGATCGGATAGGAAACCGAGGAAGCAGGAGCTCGTCCCTGATAGCGCTAATAATTCGTATTTCATTTATCGTAGGTTCGCTAATGCGTAGGATGCGTAGGAGCCGATGTCCTTTCTACGGAGCCTAGCATTGGTAGTGGTACTTCCGCTAGATACGAGAAATCCTCTCTTCTATTACTTCACAAGTAGTGGATAGGTCCCGCCTTAGACTGCCCCCTTTCTTTCGGGGAAGTACTTATTTACGTAGCCTTTCATGCCCATGCCATTGCTTTGCCTTCGCTTTTTTCTTCCTCTGGGCATCAAAGGAGGGCGTAGACCAATATTTCATTATAAAAAGCTCTTCATCGCTCGTCCTTAGGAAACGGACTCGCTTCGCTAGCTCTAGGTGAATTTGCAAAACAGGGAAGAAGGGTATTTTATTTCGAAAGTCAACCGTTCCCGTAACCAGAACCGAACAAGGAAGCAGGGCGTAGACCCGTTACTTCTTACTATGGTGGAGGGGATGCCATTATTCCAATGCGTATTGACTACGTCGTAGGAACAGCGATAGCGATTGCGTGGGAACACCTTTCGCTCGAGGAGAGGAATGCGGACAACCGGCGAATAGTTTTCAGATGAAGGTACAGATCCCCTCTTCTCCCAAAGCTTTGGATTCACGGATCAAAAAAGCAAGGAGCTCCTCATTAGAGGACAGACCCAGCGCTCGAGGATACGGATTCGATTGACCCGATAAATCCCCATTTGCTAGCGCTTGATACGAACCCTAGAGAATGTGCTATTCCCTTTTCGCTAGCTCACATGCATGTCCTATTCCTCATTCGCTACGGATATCCTTCAGCTTCCTGCTTCCGCTTCTTCTATATCTGATTCAACCTTAGCCGAGGAGGGTTCATTTTAGTTTCATATATATGGGAAATCCTTACTTCACATTTTTACCTTGGGAAGTCACCACAGGATTTGATAAAACTCATCTTCATATATATGTAAAAGTAGTGCTTTCAATAACAAAACCTTTGCTTTGAACTGCTTTGTCTTAGCCGATCAATTGGAGAGATGCGCCTCAATCCTATCTTTTTTCCATCTATGTAAAAATAACTTTTCGAAAAAGCAAGGGCTCATTCCAAAGGGAAATTCGGGTTTAGTACTTTTGCTACTATATGAAAATAACTTTTCGAAAAGACTTCCGCTAGATAATTGCTTTGCCGAGGAATAGTATTATTTAATTGATTTGAGCCGTGCCCTTGTTGGAAAGAAAGGGAATAGGTGTCTTCGGCCGAGGTGCCGTGACTGTGGGGAAAGGGCCGTACCCTTCTATGCATGTGGGGATTCCAATTCCTAATCCTAGGCCTCGCTCGTCCCTCGCTTCGTAGGAATAGTACGAATCCTGGTCATCGCTAAAGCTGTTTTGCCAACCAATCCTTCCTTTCGATCAAGCAATCCTTCCGATAAATCCGATTTAGCGCTGGAGGGCCGTACCTCTATTTACGATAATTGCTTTAGGAGCAGGTGCCTTTTAGGATTAGGATTCGGACTCGTAATCGGCATGATAGAAAGCTCGCCTTCGGGTTGATGGTTTTTCCAAGCCAATCCTTTTTCTTTGCGAACAAGAGTCGGATTTATTCGCTATCGCTGCTCCGTTTTCCGATCCCAATTTCCTACTAGCTTGTTTTCTTCCTATCCTTTTTTCCTTCCCTACTTCCGAGTCGACCTAAGGTACATAAGGCAACCCAAGAGAGAAGAGAGATAATGAAAAGTCAATCCGTTCCGTTGGGGGCTACTAAAAAAAAAGATAAATTAACCTAAATTTCTTTTATGATCTAGACACACCCTTCCCCTTCAAGAAACGACTTGCCCTCAAGGCCTTTGGTGAGCCATGAACTCTGGGTAACGCTTCTCCATCTCAGAATAATCCTCCCAGGTTGCTTCAGATTCCGGTAAGTGTGCCCAACTCACCTTAATGAAAACTGTATATGCATCTCCCTTATTTTGCATCTTCCTTTCTAAACCACTGGCTCAGTGGAGCTTGAAACTCGCCTTCTGGTCCCGGAATTATGGAGTGATCACCGCATTTTGGCCTTATTTCTTCTTTAATTGAGACACGTGGTTTACCGGATGTACCCTTGATCCCACAGGAAATTTCAATCTATAGTATAGGCCTTCCAATCTTTTCTACAGTTTCAAACGGCCCATAGTACTTCTGGCTCAGTTTGTTCTTCCTTTTTCCTTACACTGTGATTTGTCTATGAGGTTGGAGTTAACGATAGACCCTTTCACCCACCAGAAATTCTCGTTCAGATCTCCCTTGATCTGCATAGTGCTTCATCCTCTCTCTCACCCTTTTTCTTGAACCTCTCTTACCAGTAACGGCACCTCCTTTCCAAACTTGGATATGATCCGGTGGGTTTCGCTGACAATACTACCTATTTCTTGGTGTTTCAGAAAGCCCCTCCTTTTCTTATGTTCGCAAAATCTACTAGCTCGTCCTATTTCCAAGAAGTGAGGGTCGGCTTGGAGGTAATAAAATAAGTAGATCCTGGTTTATTTCCTGGAGTAGGTTTTCCAGTTTCATTGAAGCAACTCCATTCGCTTTCATCTGTTCAACTAAGGCAGATAGTAGCATCTTCTTATGCCACCGCTCGTACGGTGCTCGTATGACCAGTTGTCCCTCTGTATCCAAGGAGATGAGTAGACCGAGAACTTGAAGTGGTCTTTCTTTTAATCCATTAGGGTTGCCTCGAGGAATGGCCCTGACCTCGTTGCCAGAGTCTCCCCCGTGCTTGTCCACTATAGGGTCTTAAGTAAGGTTGAGACTAGTTCACTTATGGTTTGATTCTCCTTACCTAGTAAGTTAGTAAGATTGGCCAGTAGTAGGTTGTGGTCTACCCGATCAAAGCATTTGACCACGTCTAGTTTCATAAGCTTATCGTTGGCAGGCCAACCTTTCAAGTCTCGAAAGAAAGATAGGGAGCCGCGTCGAGGGCGGAACCCGTGTGAGTCAGGCAGGAACTTCCCATCGGCGGACCGAGTCGAGAACCTTGGTTAGTGCAACCAAGACCAGCCTATCCCTTGTGGCGGGTGGAGTAATCGGTCGGAGTTGGCCGGGCTTATTCCTCACGTTGAAAGATAATGGGAGCTTGGGCGGGCGCTCGGGTCCATTACAAGCGGTGGAAGAAGAGACTTCTAGTTACTGAACTTTTGGATCGGTTGAAGGGAGAAAGGAAAGAAAGAAACCTTTCCAACTTCCTAGGGCTTCTTAAGTAAGGAGCGAGTCCGAATCTACTTATTATACGTTATGCAGGCAGAACCCACTCCAGAAGCAGAAAAGGTAATTGTTCGGTTCTTCAAGCATCTAATAAGGAGAAGCACGCTGGACTCCCTAAGGAGAACAGAGGGAGCCCAAGTGGTCATAAGAGATCACGCTCGAGTGTAATGGAACATCTAATCGGCGAGATCCCGTCTCTTATGGTAGAGGCGAGGCAGAGGTTAGAGTCCTCGAAGGAGGAGCCCCCCCTCGGTAGAATGGAATATGGTAGAAAAGTGGAAGAAGACTGCGGTAGAGAATCGAGGACGCTTTACTCTAGTTAGAATAGAAATCAAAGCCGGGTTGATCGATGTTGAGACGGTGCATTAGATCTTCTATATAGATGATCACATTTCCGCGTGTGTGGGCATCTCTCTCTACCCCTTTTTTCTATAACTTTTGTGGTACTGGACTTCTGTAGGGTCGTGTCCACCCTAAGTTTCCCTGTTATTTTTCTTCCTCCTATAAGAAGCTGTCTACTTCCTTTGGTGTGAAAGCTCTACTCCGACGCCACTCCCGCTTCCCCACTTGCATGACCAGCCAAAGAAGACATGGGGTTACTGGGGCTTTGCCCAATGCAATGGGGCCCTACCCTAAAAGTAGAGGTGCTTAGCAAAAGAGCTCTGCAGTTCATTCATAAATATAGATGGTAAGCTGAAACTAATCCAATATATATATGGGTGGGAGTCCAGACTTCGTGATATCATCCATAGAGAAGGGGCCTACTTCTCTTTGCTCTCAAGCCTACCGCGCACTGAAGCGAGGTGTGATTTATCTGATTTATCTCATTTCATATAAGTAGCAAGCCTAAAAGACCTACCTTCTGAAGTGAGAGGAATTAAGTAGTAGGGAGGCTTTCCTTGACTTCTTTACTCTACCAATCATGCTTGTCAGCCTTTCCTTGACTTCTTTAGTCTACCAATCCTTAAAAGCAACGTACGGTATCTCACTCGCATATCTAGAGCCCAGCATCTCCCCTGAACGACACCTTCTGCAGACTCTACTGGTGGTATTTCCCGAGGCGAGGGTAAATATGTGCATTCATATCGGTCAGGAAACGACAATGACTTTTCCAATAGAAAGAGGACGAACTCCTATCACTCACTCAAGAAAAAACCAACTTCTAATGGTCAAGAACTTACATAAGAGGAAGAGAAGCTTTTCACGAATCCACAACGTTGCCTTTTCCTGTCCCCGACATTGCTTGCCTGGAGTCCTGAGTCAATTCATGCAGAAGAAAAGAAGGCCGCTAAGGTTTCGAGGCCGCAGGAATAAATTGAGATTTTTAAGATGTATGTTGGCTTGGAAGCAGGTTCGATCTAAGGAAAAGGCAGAGTAAAGTCAAATGTAGACAGAGATATGGCACGATTGCAGGATTGAGTGGAGTAGATTGGCAAGCAAGGGCAAAAACTGCATCTATACTTACTTAGTTTCACTCTTTCGTTGACGAATATGTTTTCCTATTGTATTTCATTGACTCTTTCGTTTACCCAACAAGCCAGCCTATTTGCGTTCCTCCACTTTACATTCGTACGCCTTACCAAAATCAAAATGAGCGGCTGTAGCTAAAGGAACAGATGTGTTTCACCTGTGTCTGCGCATATAGCGGAAAGGTTCATACTCAAACTCACCTGTGGCGCAGCTATCTTACTTTCATATAGCGCACTTCCAGTTATGCCTGTTGGTTTCAGTTCAGGATTTCTGTACTGAATAAACGAGTAAATAGTGTTTGTTTCAGTTTAGCGCCTTGATTGTGTTTGTCCATAAAGCGAGTTAATTAACGAGCGAGTAGGCAAGAGGCCTTCCTTCCTATACTATCTTTCCCTGGGGCATAGCTTTCGTTCATTGGAATAGTGGTTTCACACCGGAAGTTCTGCTCATTCAGTAGGAGATCCGATTGGCGTTTGTGTTCTACACATTAGTAGTTACTCACTGGGCAAATAGTTGGAAAGGCGCGGAGCGGTAAGCAATGAATGGAGCACTTCCAAACCTGTGGCGATAAGGGAAAGATTCAGAGTAAAGTAAAAAGCAAGTTGAAAAGTCTGCAAAAAAGGCACGTTATAAACCAAATCTATTTGCAAATGAACACCGAGGTAAATCACATAAATAGGTCATTCAAGTATCGGAACAGGTATGATCGTGGAAAGATCCAGTCGAATTCTCTAAGTCTTTAAATTCCCTACACTTACGAGTTGGGCACAAGTCACTTACAATTCGTGTGTTTCGGAAGCTCGGGTCGGAACAAGCAAGGAAAAGTACACACTTCCCTCACGCGACAGGGGATTCTCAGAATTCTAGAAATGAAATTCGTTACATGAACAGAGTAGGACGAATCAAGCAAGCGATGAAAAGTACTAAATCCAATCTTTTCTATTCTCTTCGGAGATTCACAACTGGAAATTATGTAAATTCACTCAGTCCAACGAGCAAATGTTTCATGTTTTCAATTTGCAATTGAAATTAGCTGTAATGAGGCCAGAATAGGTCTGTCTTCGAATCCTGCCCTTGGGAAGGAAGCCAGCGTTCACTTTATTTAACTTATTGGTTAGAAGCCCGCACAACTCTATTATAGAATAGACTTACTTGAGTAACTGGCTTTGTGTCCCGAAGAGGAGGAATTTCTTACTTTACTGTTGTGGATTGATATGGAGTTCTATTGAACATCAAATTAAATATCTGTTTGCAGCTTCCAATGTAATAGTTTACTTTACTGGCTTGGGTAGGCTTACTATGTAGCGTTGTTACAGGACTAGCTGTAGACTCATACTTATAGGAAACTGGATACTTAGCTGACTGGCTGCTATTCAATCTGTTGCTTATACCTTCCTTATTCGCGCTTACTTACTAAATTCAGTAGTAAAAAAAAAAGTCTAAAACAAGGCTTCCCACTAGTTAGTAATACTGGTCTATGCTTTCTTTATGCCCTAGTCTTGCTTCTTCTTTTTATTTTGCTCTGGGGTAAAGCATATTCGGCAAGATTCTCGTATATGAACACGCCCCTTTCTCTTCATTTGGTTCCACCATCAGTTCATCGTATTCAAGTCGTCCTCTCTTTTGCCGTACCATCAACAAAAGGGTAAGAACTCGTCTACTCGGCTAGGTGCTGTTTTCATGAATAATGATTGATTAGAAAGACAACACTTCAAGCCCACCTTTGTTTAGGTTAACAATTGGTGTTTATGTAGAACATGCATCTTCCATTTTTTTTTAGATGAAGGCATAGAAGCAAGAACGAGAAGCCCTCTTATTAAGGAAAATAAAATGATAGCCTTCCGAGCCATTCTCATTTCAAAAGCAAAAGATCACCATCGCAGAGACATCCTTACACACTATGCGGTTGGTTTAAGTGCATCTCTCTCCATAGAGGACGGACAACCATAATCAATTTTTCTCTTTTTTCAGCATGGATGCCAC
This sequence comes from Olyra latifolia, assembly GCA_036346145.1. NCBI lineage: Eukaryota > Viridiplantae > Streptophyta > Magnoliopsida > Poales > Poaceae > Olyra > Olyra latifolia. Next base: position 157,481 of record JAYEVC010000040.1, on the reverse strand, counting down.
CCTGGAAAGTTTTTTAATAAGATTTTACAGACGTTCCTAGGGCTTCCAAATACATTAGCCAATATGAGACGTAAACATGTCAGTCAGCCAGGTCTAAAATCCACTTTTAAGTCTTATTGCTTTCTTTTTTTGTCCTAAAAAAAAATTAGCAATTATGGAATCCTATCTTAAAGGCGAGCCCTATATTTTATTAATATAAAAAAAATCTAAATTTCATGAGATGGGAATTTGTATCAGAGAGAGAAAGAAATGGCTTCTCTGCTTGAGAATTTTTGGCTATGAGGCTCTTTGAAGATCCAGGTAGACAAAGGATTCGTCATGGGGAGGCAGGCAAGGGGAAAAGGGATGTTTGCTTTGGTACCTGTCAATCATTTTGAATCCCGCTTTCATTGACCTTGAAGTCTGAGAGAAGGCTTTTTCTTTCTATTAAAAGATAAAAAATCAGAGGGGTGATCAGTCCTCTTTCAATCCTGCATCTTCTTATGAGTAGCCGCCGCAGGGGGTCCTCAGTCTGAATCCTCCACTAGCATTGGACCAACAGTCAGTCTAGCTCTCGCTCTTATCCAATTTCCTTATCCTTTCAGGGCAAGGTCGGAGTAGTAGGCAAATACAATTTCTTTTGTTGCATGCGGACCCGCTTGTGAGACTGAAGAAATTGAAGCTAAATGACAATCTGAACCTACTTGCTTACAGGATCTTTAAGAAACTGTGGACTTTTGCACCTTTCTGTCTAGCTTGAGTTATCTTTTAGTTCTCTCCCCTCGGCAAAGTGGATAGGAAAGAGTCTTGCTTCCATTCCACTAGCCAAGAATAAGGAGAGTGACTTTCTCTTTTGAACCTCTTAAGCTGACTTGAAAAAAAACAGTGGTACACCCCTCAGAGATATAGGGACCGCCATGCTCGTCCACTTTCTTGATAAACGACTCGATGCATTTTCTCTTCCTTGCCGCTGAGACTGAGATATATCAAAAAGATCTATTACTAAAAGGAGATTGGGATCATCCTGTGGTTACCGGATGATGGGAATAACTAAGCAGAAATTTGGAAATGAGCACGAAATGTCTATAAATGAATTTTCTCATTATTCGTTATTTCCGGGTCTTTTCGTTGCATTCACTTACAACAAGAAACAACCACCAGCGTTTGGTGCAGCACCTGCATTTTGGTGCATTCTTCTTCCTTTCCTTGGTCTTTCGTTCCGTCATATTCCAAATAACTTATCTAATTACAACGTATTAACCGCTAATGCACCTTTTTTTTATCAAATCTCAGGGACATGGTCTAATCATGAGGGTAGTATTTTATCATGGTGTTGGATCCCAAGTTTTTATGGATTCCTTTTTTGTTACCGGGGTCGACCCCAAAGCCATAATGTCTCAAAACGAAGAGGCTGTAGAGAAACTTTTATTTTGTCCTTTGTCTCGAACTTCGTGAAGAACTCCATTCTATCTCTCCAACAAAAAAGTGGGGCTGCGCCCCAGTTGTACACTCCCTTCGTTCGAAGAACCCTTGTTGATTCTGAACTTCGTTCGCAAAGTAAGCGTCCTTTTAACGGGCCAGCCCTTTTTAATGCGCCGCTTGACCCTGTTTTGAAAATGAGCTTTGCTCTTCTGGGCGCTGGGCGCTCCCGTGGTTCGCGAGAAGGAAAAAGGACTAATCTTTTGTTACATCTGGCACGAGATGAAAAAGAGAGAGCTTCGTCTATCGATGAACAGCAGATTGACGGAGCTCTTGGCATTGCTTTGTTTTTCTCTCCTTTCCTATCAGCGAGTTCCGATCCTTTTGTTCGAAATTTCTTCGTTCGTACCGAACCGCTTGCAGAATCAAATCCTGTTCCACAAGATCCTATATCAGCTATACATCCTCCTTGCATTTATGCCGGAGACGTCGCCAGTGCTATGGGCTTTGGGTTATGTAGATCAAAAATTATGAATGGGATTGTGGCACTCCACTCGCCGCCAATGCGGAAGGATGCCGCCGAAAAGAATGGAACGCTGCTTCGCTCTGCTGGATGCGTCGGATCCCATATAAGAAGCTCGCTCTTTACCCGATCATTCAAACATTTTGTGGGCGGCGCGCCTGCTCTATTGTTGCGTAGCAATAGAAGCCTGCTCATGCAGCTCCGGCGGCGCTTTTTCGCCTTCTCTTCGCTCTGGACAGGAGCGCTAATGGACACGGGGAGGGAGCAGGCGAAGCGTGTCGTTCGTAATGGAAAGAAAGACACCACTACTTCGCCTCTTTGTTGGACCGCCGGCGCGAACACAGTGGTCTCTGACCAGGACCAGGAACCAATTCGAATTTGGATCTTGACATGTCGGTTGTTTTTAACCGTAGGCATCTCGCCAGGAAGTTGGTGGGCTCATCATGAATTAGGTCGGGGTGGCTGGTGGTTTCGGGATCCCGTAGAAAATGCGTCTTTTATGCCTCGGGTATTAGCCACAGCTCGTATTCATTCAGTAATTCTACCCCTTCTTCATTCTTGGACCTCGCTTCTGAATATTTTTACTCTTCCATGCTGTGTCTCAGGAACTTTTTCAATACGGTCCGGATTGCTAGCTCCCGTTCATAGTTCTGCTACAGACGATACACGAGGAAGATTTTTATGGTGGTTCTTCCTTCTAATTACAGGCATATCTATGACTCTTTTTTACCAGATGAAGCAGGAGGCATCGGTCCGTAGAACCTATAAAAAAGAGATGGTTGTGGCGCGAAGTACTCTTGTGCACCTACGTCACTCGGCTCGCGCGCAACCCCGCCCCGTTATGTTATGGAAGAATTTAGCTTCTTGCTGGGCTGGTTATTCAGAGCCAGCAACTGGCTGCCGGATTTCGTCCCGTCCGTAGCGCTTCGGAAGTCACTCTGGCGTGGCGCTGCTGGATACTTCTGATCAATAGGAATAGGAGGAAAAAAAAGCTTATGATGAGCATCTATTGGAGTCGATCATTTCCAAGATCTAATTCTAGTTTCTTATTATGTAGTGGAAACGCCTCACAATCTTCAGTTTTACGCTTACGTTTAAGGGAAGAAAAGTTCTTGGTGGATGCAGGCCTTGGTACCCCCAAAATTTGCATGCAAGATGAGCTTACAGGACTGCCAATCAAGCGAGCCACCAGGTTTGAGAATAAGGTGGGATCCAAGAATGTAGTGGCTGGTGAATCACTGATCAAAAAGCGGATTTTTGAGAGATTCTTCATCGATCTAGTGGCCGGTGAATCACTGATCAAAGAGCGAGCAGCCGCCAGGTTTAATGATTTTGTGGGATCCCTGGATGTAGCGGCTGGCGAACCGCTTCTTCTTCCACAAAGATTCAGACAAAACCGAGCTTGGATAGAACTGAAGAAGATTTGGCGAACGAAGAAAAAGGTCAAAGGGTTTATTATTAATAAAATCCAAGGAGGTTATTCAGTAGCCATCGCAGGTTTCATTACTTTTCTTCCATTCAAAAAAGCTCTTAGAAAAATAGCGAATGATCGATTCACCATTGATAGCTTTAACCCTAAAAGGAGGGATATTGTGATAAGAGCGGCAGATCAAACAAGAACTTGATGAAAATAAAATAAAATAAATAAAAAATTATTAAAAATCCGAAGCCCACCTTAATCCATTTTGTTGAGGATCTTGCACTTATTCCGGCCCTATATTTACATAGCCAAGAAAGGCTCTGGCGATCATGCGTGACTGCGGAGCGCCTATCGCCCTGGCACGGCACTCTAAAATGCATGTTGGGTTGGGCCAGCAAGAAGACTTCGACTAGGGAGACGAAGAATGGAATTGAAGAAGGCAGCATAGTCTAAGATAACTGAATGGAACACCAACCAACAAGTAAGTGGTGGATTTGGATGGAGTCTCGCAGAAGAAGAGTACGCGCGCTAGCGCGCCCCAAGACGTCAGTCCTTTTTCTGCTTGCTGGCCAAGGTCAGTTTACTGAATCCCTTCCAAACACCAACCCAATCTCCATTCCTTGATGGGAAATGAGCAAGACCATATGTTTCTATAAAATATAGCCCCTATATAAACCTAGCCCTTACTACCCGAACTTATCACCTTCAAATAGGACTAACTGCCCGAACCCGCTTGCTTATCTTCTACGATCTAATTAAGTTAAGCAGTGGTTATTTTTATTTTTTTAAGTGACTAGAACTTCTATCAACTACTATTCTAGCACCCAGCTGTGCCATGTGTTTATTCTATTCTTCAGGTATTCCTTTGAATAACTCATCTTTTCAGGTAAGACAATTTTAAGATCTTCTTAGTCAGCCTATCTGTATTCTTATCCTCTAGTGCGGATCCAATCAGATTTTATAAAGCCAAGGCCTGACATCCATTGTGGGGATCATCTTTTATCGGGAGACATGGCCTGGTGGTTTCTGATCGAGATTCCTAATCAATAGGGCGAAGAGCTCTTCGCATGATCTGGTCCTACCTTTTGTCTACGCTATTTTTTTGTCCCTTCTCAGCTGCTGTCCTTACTCCGGATAAATTGGAACACATTGATTCCGTTCGTTCCTGCCCTTCGCTTCAGGCCATAGTGCTTCTGAATTATTTCTATACCCCTTTGATGATGCAGCCTCTGACTCTCGTGGGTAAACTCTTACTTGATTAGTCAGAACTTCTCTGTCTCAACTCGTGGACCTATCTATCTTCTTCTTTATAAGAGATAGGGGTTTGCTATTCTCACGGATTGCTCATATTTTTTTACCCCATTAAAAAGTTTTTGCCTTGTTTCAGCCCTTCCTTCATCTGAACCTTCCAGTACTAATCTATCTTTATGGGGAAGACCCTTCATCTGACCTCCGAGCTACCCACCCTGTCAATTGTAAAAAGTAGTTGAGTCGTGTCTCGCAGGAGCAAAAAGAGTGAAATGAGGACGTAAGCCCCCTAGGTCTTCCTCTTCCTTCTAAACTAATTGCTTTCGCTTGACTCTTCCAGTAAAAAAGTATACTGAGTGGTTGAAGGAAAGCGAAAAGGAATGGCTTTTTCA
>JAYEVC010000040.1:0-145000 GCA_036346145.1 Olyra latifolia | reverse complement strand
GACAACTCGCGCTAGGACGCACTCAGTGAGTTAGGAAAGGATCCAGCCACCCACCTTCTATATTCTCCCATCCCCGAGGGAAGACCACGCACGGCCGAGAAAGAAGTGTCTCGTATTCAGCAGCTCGCCTAAGTCCTAACGTTAGTGGAAAGAGTAAGATAAGAAAGCTTAAGCGTGGTAGCCCACAGACCAAATATGAGAAGTGATGTTTTGACGGGAAATGCACTACTAGTTAGTAAAGAAAAAGGAAAAGGTAAATTAAGTAGGGCGGTCCACAACAAGGCTACTGCTACAGTACGAAACGAAAGAAATGAAAAGCGGAAAGCAGAGTATAGCTAGGATCAATGCCCCTCCCTGTTCTAGAAAGAAAGGCCGAACAAGCGTTGGAATGGTCAAAGGGACTGCTTCGGTACATACATTAGGAAGGAGGCTAAATACAAAACAAGAGTCTACGCTCGCTTTTGTTCTGCTGCCAATGGACTAAAGACTTTCCCAACCCATATAACACTGTCTTTGACCGACTGGCCTAGTAGGTAAAAGAGGAGTAAGAATAGCAATGCCTCCAAATAATGTGAGTTCGGTTTGGCCTGGCAGGAGCTTTTCTTGGTTGGCCGGGACGAGAGGATCACAGGCCGAAATCCATCAAAGAATCTTCGATCTGATAGAAAAAGATAAAAAAGGTATACAGACATACATAAGTAAGTAAGTCTCGCTCAGGTCAAATCAAGGGAAAATGGTATAAAGCCTCTGCATTAACTTGACATGAAAGTGAAAGGGTCCGATCCTGACTCCCCAAAAGCAGTAAGTAATGGTCACTAAGCCAATATGCAGGAAATGCACGCTAGGAGAAGTTTGGCATGCTTAGTTAGTGGGAGCGCTTGAGGAAGACCAAAGCTTGAAACGTTGTTCTTGCCCCTGCCTGTGGTAGAGGAAGAAATCACTACTTATGTGCGACAAGACCCCTTGACTATAGATTTCTTTCCTACAAATAATCCCATAGAGATGGAGAGAGATTCTTTTCCAACTTCCCTTGCCTCTTGCTTGTTTAGCGAAAGGAAATGATAAATTCAATGAATGAAGAAAGAATCAAAGTCTGGATAGTAGAGTTCTTGTCGTTTATCAAGCTAGTGCTGGTTGCCCGACAAAGGGAAAGCTAGCGAACAAGGAGGGAAATGCACAAGTTCCATTACGAATTCCTGTAAGGGTTTTGTCTACTAATAAACTCAGGGCTATACTCTACATCCCATCCCTGCTCGTAAGTAATCCCATTTCTGTACTAGCCTTTTAACTGCATGGGCCATCAATGAAAGGACCGGAGAAGGAATGCAGTAGGATGATTCTATCTTTCCTATGCGGCATGATTTTGATCTCCTATGGGGCACGATTCCCTCTTCTATCCGACCAAAGTTCAAACTCGAACTAAGGATCTACCAACTATTAGGTAGGCCACAAAGCCCAAAGTTGGAAGCCCATGACCTTTTCAACAAAATGAGGCTTTGGAAGATTTTTGGATATGTAGCATCAAAACTTGCAAACCTCAGGGTAGACTTCTATTTCTGAGGTGGCCTTTTGCTTTGGTTCAGGAGGCATAGGCTAAATGGAAATATCGAAGATCATGATCGGTGTTTTTCGAATCTCAGAGTCTGGATATTTGGGCATTCCTGAGTTGTGCTTATGCTGGTCCAGTTGTTCAAGTCGTGTCTTCTTCTTCCTGTATTCAATTTCTCACTGCCTCTCACGGACTCGATCGATGCTCTGTTTCCTGGCTCCTTTGATTGGAAAAGCTTATAGTTGAGGGTGGAACGGTAGAAAGTATTGACTTCTATGGGTAGATGATGAAGCTCCCTCCCTCCTGCTTCTCACCCAACTCTTTCTAAAAATCGGACTCCATTGCTTCGCGCTACTAGTCGTATATAAGTCAAAAGGTATACTCCTGTGCATCTTACTATACCCGCTGTAGTAAGCCAATAGGAATGGGTTCCAACCGTTTACTAACAACATTTACTTCGAGAAATAAATTTGAACACATCTCTACACACCCAAGCTGATACTAAACATGAGAATTCTATATAGAACATCTTGCTAATCCTGACAGATCTCGAAAAGGGACAAGAGGTTTGTTTTGCTTAAAAAGGGTTTTAGTGAGAAGTGGAGAGGTTGGATTAAACAAGTGGTAGAAGGAGGTGCAGTGAGTAGATATATTAATGGAGAGGTTGGCCCATATTTTTAGAGCTACAAAGGATTGAGACAGGGTGATCTCACCTCTTCTTTTTAATTTGGTGGTGGATGCTTTAGCTAACATACTGGAAACAGCTAAATCAAATGGGGTGATTCATGGGCTTGTGCCACACCTAGTGCATGGAGGTGGAGTAAGTCATCTGCAGTATGCAGATGACACTGTGTTGTTTGTTGAAAAGAGGGATGAGGATATTCTTCACCTGAAGTTCCCTTCTGTACTGCTTTGAGAGTATGTCAGGTATGAAGATCAACTATCACAAAAGTGAGGTGGTGGTGTATGGTCCTAGTGAGGAGGAGCAGCAAAGAGTTGCAGATATGTTGGGGTGCCAGTTGGGGACATTGCCAATGAAATACCTAGGACTACCCATCAGTGACACAAAGTTAGTGAAAGCTGATTTGCATGGGGTAGTTGAGAAACAGGGTAAGAGGTTAGGAACTTGGAAAACACCACAATTATCAATGGGAGGCCGATTAATCTTAATAAATAGCAGCCTCACAAGTTTACCCATGTATGCAATGCTGTTCTACAGACTCCCTGAGTGGCTTCATGCTGTTTTTTACTCTGCTAGAGCTCGTTTTTATGGGGTCATACTGAACAGAAGTAAAAATACCTTTAGGTAAAATGGGAAGCTGTATGCAGGCCCAAAGAGTTTGGAGGGTTAGGGATCTAAAATACCAGAATGATGAATGATGTGTTGCAAATCGTCTAGCCCATGGCTTCCGTGATCAAACTGGTGGTAAGGAGAACCAGGATCGTTCCTCCTCAAACAAAATAAAAGTATTCCGTTCCCTTTGCTAAGGGACTTTGAACACCTCGGGTGCGCGGTTACTCTCGGATGGTTCACGGCAATTCAAGGTATTTTCTACTAATAACTCAGGGGCCTGTATCGATAAGAGAAATGGCATCATGCCATCTTCCGTTGCCTGAACTATCCAACTGGACTCCGGCTATGCGGATTGCTTTCCTCGTTTCAGTTGGCTAATTCGACCGTCCACCTTCCATACTACTTGAGTTGGCTTGTCTTGGTACTTTTATAAAAAACTAAAGGCTCCCATCATCCCCGGGGCCCACTAAGCATTCGATTAAACACCTCTCAGAGAGACCTCCAGTTGCTCCTACTATCCCTAGAAGCTGATGTTGGTTGTTGGCTTTCGCGGCAGCTCAATCCGTTGCGCGTTAGCGCAGTAGTTTTCTTGCTCGAAAAAATGAAACCTATATAAAAGGTAGAGATGGGGGAGTCAGTTTACTTGCTCGGAACCGGTAGTTCAAGGCGGGAATGAAAAGCGCCGTAGCCTAGGGGAGGCGAGTTGACAGACAAAAGCTTGGATTAAGGTAGTGGCAGTTTCAGGCTAACAAGAGAAGAGACGTAGTGCGAGAGAAGAGAGTAAGGTCGGGTCAATAGTTGATGAGAGCGGAGAGATCAATCGAAGACGAGATAATCGGAGATAAGGATCGAAGGAGGATAATTGCCAAACAAAAGTGAATGGTGGGATATACCTGAAAAGCCAAAAGCCTAAATCAGTTCTGGGTCAACTGTCATTGGTCGAGCAAAGTCGTCTTCAACGCTCTCGAAATGACATAGATAGAGACGGAATGGAATCCACCACATAGTAACGAGGCCTTGAGAAGCTTTTCCACCATTTTTTCCCCTTGGCATTTGGATCCATGTTTTCTTTAACGATCTCCGTGATAGTAAAGGTTTTTTTGGTAGCCTTTGCTTTTGACGGCGATGAAAGAAAGATAACCCCTCCTATCTTTTGATCGTGGTCAAAATCCTATCCAAGTCCCCTTTTTTCAGATCTTTCTCCTGGTTTTGATCATCACCGTTCACCTACTTGTTACGGAGATCCCGACCAATGCACAATCCAGATTTGTTTAGCTTTTTTTCTCCCATCCCATCTTGGACGGGCCCAGAAGCTTTTCCAGAATATGAGCAAGGGTAAAGGATTCATCACTTGCTGGGCTTTCAGGGAGTAATAGGAGGGGTTGGGAATTTATCGTTGAAATCATCCCACCAGAGCATATGAACTTGAGGTGGGGGCTCAATCTCGTCAGTCTCCCGGATTCCAGTCATGTCTCTACCATCGGTTTCTCCCTTTTCTCCGGCTGGCGTAATAAGGAGGGAGTCAGAGACTACCAACTCGACAATGTTGGCTCGATCATGTTTATATTGGCAGGAGGAAGTACAGCATGAGTGGGTAGGGGATTAGTAGTGACATTAGGACAGTTTGCCCTTGGTGGCTCAATTTTCCCTGAATCAATAAGGTCTTGGATGTCATGTTTAAGCCTTAAACACTTTTGGCCTTTTGTCTGATGGTACTTGCAGTAGGCATTGGCTTTGTACCTAGGAGGAAGAGGATCTGGTGGCGGAGATGGGGGAAAAGGCGTCAGTACACCATGCTTCTTAAGCTTCTTTTCCAAGGCGCGGCTGAGAGTTATGCCGAACGGAGTGAAAGTCCTGAGTGTCTTTGGTTTTCCGTCAGACAAGATATTGACTTCACTGTTCTTGCTTGTTCCCCCCAGGGCTATCTTCTTTCCTTTTGGATCTGCCTCTTTGACCTTTGATCCATGAGTCCCATTGTAGATAGCATCTTCAATACGAGTGGCTGCTTCAATCAAAGAGTCATAAGTGATCATCGCTTGGAAATCAAAATAGTCATGGTATTGCCTACTCATGTTATTCATCATTATCCGAACTTGTTCCTTTTCTGGGGGGAGATCAATCACTTGGGCAGCTTTGGCCTTCCAACGGGCCAGGAAATTGGTCACAATCATAAAAGACCTGAACCGGAGGTGCTTGAGGTGCAGTAGAAGGAACTGACTTCTTGATGGCCCGGTTAAAGCTTTCCTTTTTGGCCAACAGAGCCTTTAGAATGTCGTGAGTGCTTGGTTCAGGCGGAACCGGGATTTCGGGTTCATTCGACATAGTAGCTACAATGGGAGATTCTGAATTCGGGGTGTAACTTCTTCTACACGAACCTGTCGGCGAGATGGGCGGACCCAGGACGGTTCAAGAGGAACTTTCTTGTGGGATGGAATGATGTTAAAAAACAAATGACCTCCTAAGACAAAAACAAAGATGATGTCAGTCTAGAAAAAAAATCTTTCCTCAATCCCCTTAGATGGGCTAAACCTTGAGTAAGATGGTATTTAAGTAACATCATTTACCAAGGTGGATTGGTGTTCACTAAATACCATATGATTCAGTCTAGCGGTCTAGGGGTAAGAACAGTCTCGTCCACAGGAACTAGTGCAATTACGTCATATGAATAAACTTTTTTATAATGAGCCTAACTAGTATTTGCGATGAATACAGCTGTGTTGTAGTCATGCATAACATACAATAGGAACCCTTAATGATGATCAGCAAGGAGTTAAGACCATAGGGTGAAAGGGGAGTATTAAGGAAATGAGGGAATGTCCTGAATCAGTTACCCGAAACTATGACATTTCTATGAGCTTAAAGATTTACCACCAGACCAATGATCATGTAATACCTCTTTTGGTGTGAGCTGAGCCCTAACATCTGAAGCCATTTGGTGTGCTGGGGGTGTTGGGTGTATTTTGTACCGCGTCGCAAGCCGGAATTGAACCGGGTGAACAAAAGTGGCAAACAGATGGACTTCTTTGCTTCAAGCTTAGGCGCGGATGAAATTAGATATGAAGTATGCAAGCCCCATCTCTACTCTACGGATCTTAGCCTTCCCGTGAATCGGTTCACTTCACTTCTAGCTTTTCCTAAACCTTAGCAGGTCTTTCCTTCTACACCGCTGATCACTTGGCTTTGCTTGCCGCTGCGTTGGCTCTCCACTAAAGTCTCGCCCTTTAGCTCTCCATAAGGCATAGTCTCAGCTTCTGGCGTTTCGTATACGAGGGTGTAAAAGAAGTCTGTCTTTCCAACTAAGTGAAATCGGTTGGATATAGAAATTCCGAAATAAATATGTCTGCTCAAACTATTGCCGCACATATAACTGCAGTAGGTCAGTAAAGGCATTAGGATAGGGCATGGTTTATTAGGTTTCTGAAAAGAAATTGAGAGCTCTTTATAGATTTTATATAACCAAAGAAAATAGAGGGCACAAAACGGGCGTAGCGATAGAAAGAGGGCTAATTCGACTCCTGTCCGATCAGAAGAGTTTCTTTTCCCCCACCATAAACAGAGTTGATCTACCATCTATACCCTCTCTACCACCAGTCCTACCTGACGGACGGTTTATTCCCACTTTGCTCCCTCCATCCCCGTACTCAAAGTGAAATGTCTAAGTGCTCTCCCCTTTACGCTTTGTCTCATTCTATCTCTCGTCATCACCAATGCCTTATTTCTTAGTTGGTGAAGGAAGAAATTCATTAAGACAGGCGAAGGGCTGCCCTCCGGAATCCCTATCTCGATGTGTCCATGATTTACTCCGTCACGATCCAGAATGTCTATGACCAGGAAGCTTTCAATACAATAAGTTCCACGAAAGCAGCGTTCTCTTCTCCGAAACGAGAAAGCTGGAAATACAGCAGGGGGCCATGGCCTATCCTTTCTCCGCATCTCACGATATCACACTGCACCAGCCAGTCCATTTGAGGCCAGCGAGAGACATCGTTGAAGAAAGTCCGAGCGCCCTTGGCTACCCGAAATCCATGTGCTGAACCTAAAATTAAGGGCTCCAGCTCATCGCTGAGCAATCGGGCCATCGCATCCAAAACCAGGCGATCCCCCTTATTAGCAGGCTTCGTGATGTGCCCAAACTTACCTGGCGTCAGTTCTCGGGCGATGCGAGACATAGGCCGAAACCTATAGACACCCCTTAGGAGGGCTCTGAGTATGGAAAAGATTTATCCCGCGAAGGCGGGGTAGGCAGCTGGGTTTGATTCCCACTCTTTCAAAATGATCAGACATAGTTTCGATAGTAACATCGTTGTCTTTTCCAGATCTTCTCTTCTCTTCTCGGCTGGAATCTACAATGTGCTAGGCCGCCCTCTACTCTCGAACCAAAGGACTTATCGCGATGCCCACGGACCAATTTACTATGTCTCTGTCGCTGACGTTGGTCAAAGAGGCCACGTGGATTGGCCTGGGTCAACACAAAAAAGACACTATTTACGATAATCTAAAAACCAACCAATAGAAAAAGAAAGGAGCAAGGGTCGCAGCGACAGCGAATAAAGCGAAGAGCGAAGAGTATAGTTATATTGGCACAACATACAGGGTGGTATTCATGTGGGTCACTTGCAGACATATACATATGAACATATAGTAAGTGAGTAATGGTTTGTAGGTAAGATAAAGTTTGGGTATCCTCCAATACATGTTTCTTTTATTAAATGTATTAGAAATCACCCACTTCGCGGCGCGCCTGAACTGTTTCTTCAGCTTGTTACTCATTTTTTTAGCCTATCAAAACCGGACCAACAGAATTAAACAACTCATTTTGTAAAAATATTACTCGTTTATCGCTCTAGCAATAGAGATCAATTTCCGGGAGTGCACCATGCATCATTTCGTTTGCATTGTCTAGACATCTTTTTATATCGCTTTTTTGCTTTGTCGCTTTGTAGGACAACCGTATACATAAGATCCATAAATGCCGGGTCCTGCACTCGCTCAGCAACCGCTTTCACAAGCAGCTTATTATCAAATGAGTCGAAATACTTTGAAATGTCCGCCTCAATAAACCAGCTCACCGAAGTGAAAGTATTATGGAGCTCCTTAAGAGCCGTGTTCAAACGGTCGGAAACCGTGCGAATGCACACTGAAACATGGAAAAAAGATAGAAACCAGAACGAGATGCATAGCTGCTTGCACAATTTGATCTCGAGGACTGGCCTGCGGCCTAGCGGTCGAGTACCATTACCATTAATTAGGCTTTGGAATCTCGATCCACTGGTCGCTCCTATAGGTTCTTTCTCTACAACCAAACGTGTGTCGAGACTCTAAAAGAAACCTAAAAACAACCGATATTGCGACAGCATACTTAAGTTAGATAGAGTTCCGCAACAGCGGATATTTCGACAACCGAAACTGCGAGACGTTGACTGTGGCGCTGGATGTTAAGATGGGTAAGCTAGTGGTGTCCCCTATCACTCTTGCCTATGACTCCCTTTTCCCATCTCCTTGAAAAAGCAAAGTCATGCTTAGCGCCCGCAATGCTGATTCTCATTCCCTACGGCTCAAAACCAATCTGCTATGCGCCGGAAAAGAGCTAGGTCACCTATTCTATTTCAAATCAAACTATTTCGTTGTTGCAAAGCAAAGCCTGAAGCCTAAGAAGGGGGGGAGAGAATAGGGGTATTGATTGGACAAGGAAGGCGTACCCTTTGCCTTTGATACCTTCGATCCAATGCAATCTCATTAACTATTTAGGAAAGGAGCGGAGAGTTCAATGGAGAATTAGAGGAAGCAATGAATTAATGTTCCTTTGACTTATTACTCTATCTAGCTAGGGTAGAAGGGGCGGTTTTTCTTATCGATTGAGATGGGGCTTGGGGCTACTACGTTATAAGGTTTTTGTGGCAAAATACTCTATTATCAACACATCCTATTACGTACCACGGTTAGGAGATGTCCTCTTCTCTTAATAGCAAGAGCATCTTAATAAGTGAAGTGGTAGCAGACGGTCTTTCAGCAACAGAAACAGATTTGGTAGCATAAGTTATCCCTCTAGTGAAGCCTATTTGCAGCTTTCATCCTTCTTTTACTTACCAATACTTACCAACCTTGGGGTAATTCTATGGGTGATTCCGTTCATCATACGGATTGCTTTTTAGAGCATATGGTATTCTACCAAACTACTTCTGTTACGCAGACCCTTTGAAATACTAGAAGAACGCACAAGAAGAAATATATATTTGAATAATACCATCGTCTCTTCTCTGCGAGAGATCCCGATTCTTCCAGCGGAGGAACGGACTTCAATCCTTGTCTATAGACGTCCTTTTCGGCCTCTCTTTCGCTTGTCCAAGTAACCTTTTTTTTATCAAAAAGAAAAGTTTGAACTCGGGCCCGGATAGGGCTACGCTGTGAATACAGATCTCTATTCTTATAATTCACTCTTCTCTTATCAAAGCAATTCTCATTCCCTTACACCTTACTCAGCATATGACTTCTTTTTATCTTTTCCCCCAATCCAAGTCATTCCGACCCCATAAGAGCCAGGGTGGATGTTCAAGGCTAGCTAAAAGTTAGCCATTGTAATCATTTATTACTATTAGACTTTAACCTTTCCAGATAAAAATCTTCGGTTTCAGCTGAGGCAGACGTTGATCTCTATCTTTCTCCGCCCCTAAACAATAGCACGAATCCTAAGCTACGGCACGCCAAGGAATGCTTCCATGAATCATGGTGTATGGAGCTCTCATTCCCCGGTCACCAGTCTACGATTGGCAGTACCGCATCGATTGGGAGACATAGAAAGCGATCGTTTACACAAATTGATCCACCCACCGCCTGTGCAAGAGCAAGAGCGTCAAGCTTGGCATGAAAGGCAGTGACGTCAGAAACCTATTTTCAAAGGTTACCAGACTTGGGGTTAGCTACACGGAGCATCTCTTTCTTACCCTTCGGGTGGTCACAGGGAAGCTCTCTAATAGATCACTTAAGACAAAGGGAATTAACTACAGCACTGGACTTAAACTTCATAATACTTCCCATTTTCAGGAAGAAGAGCATAATGAACCCGGCAACTCTTTGATCAGACTCGCAAGCGGATACCTTCGTTCGGTCATTTAGCACGAACTTCACTGCCGGTACAGGAATGCTTTCTATTTGGGTAATGAAGACAATGCACGCAGGGATCTTTTTAGCCAAATGATAGACCTCTATAAGGATCAAGTGGCTTCTGGAGCTCTAGTGAATTCCCAGCAAGTTATCCCAGATAAAAAGAATCATTAACATTGGCTGGGCCATCTTTCCAAGTTGTCAAACTTCAGTTAGATGCTTACTCTTCGCCCTGTGCCTCTAGAGCTGCAGCCGGTGGTATAGTCAGAGATTGCCGTGGAGATCAAAGGATCTATGTATAACCTTGGTTCAAGGTCTGCCTTATGTGCTGAATTATGGGCAGGGACTGAAACAGCTTTGGTAGCCTAGCTCCCACAAACTCCACATTTTTATCACATATGTGATAAACTGAAGGAATACATCTCCTTATTGCCCAACATTGACTTGCCCCCCAGTTGGTCGATAGAGGATTTTACCCGATTTTCTATCGTCGAGAGGGAGACTGTAGGCTCTCTCTTGCAACACCAAGACACCCAGACACTAAGCAGAAGACTTTAGTCGAAGGACGTGTATGTATCGTGGTCTCCAGCAAAGTCGGCATCACAGTATCCAAGCACTCGGCACTCTCCTCCATAGCAAAAGAAGATACCTTAGTATAGAGTACTGAGATAGTATAGTCTATTTGAGAAAGACCGTTTCCACATCAAAAACTAGCGCAAACATGGTTTAGCGGATTCGGAATTGTAACCAAGCATCCTGGGTTCTATACCCGATTCAACACTAGAAAGCTTCTCTGGTCCTTCACTAACCGGGGCTAAAAGTCCTGAAATCCAAAATGCCAAAATAGGAATAAGGCTTGCTATTATTAGAGAGGGGAAAGCAGAGCTAGAGGTTTCACCGATAGCACTTCCAGCTCGGTAGGCATCTCCTGCTCCTCTTGGTTGACCACCATGGTCTGCAGCTCCTGCCTTTCTTTACCCTTCCTCGACACAGTGGATTGCTTTTTTGCCAGGAAATGAGATGCTTTTCCTAGACTTTGGGCTTGCATCCTTTTCTCTACTTCCTATATTGAAAGAGTGGACTACAGAGGCTGAGCGATCGATCAAATAGGATCCTAGCTGTCAATTTCCTTGAGTAGAAAGGAAAAGAATTCGCCTAAAATGCTTGTTGGGGTAGGTCAAAGAGTATAGGTTTCACCCGGCAGACTGTAAGACTGAAATCCTAGTCTCGATAAAGCGTGTACCAAAGAGTTTAAAGGGAAAGAAGCAAGAGTAAGGGGCTTTGATGAAATAGGTGGCTAAAGACTTCCGCGATCCTTCACTTCCTTAGGGAACAGACTTTCTTTAATAAAGAAAATAGGGAGAAGAGAGAAAACTAGCCTAGATAAGAAAAATAAAAGAGTATGGTCTACTTGCTTTTTTTTTCACAATACCTGTAAATGAAAGAAAACTGACTGAATAGGCCTACAGGCGCACTTCCCCATTCAGTGGTATCGAATATTACAGACGAAGGTAAGCTTGAAAGACAAGAGAGGGCTATTGGTCAAGACAAGCTTCTTCTTCTCCACAAAGAAAACATCTTGCTTGGCGATATCCCTTTGCATGAAAGCCAAAAGGAGCTCACAAGACAGAAAGCAAAGTTCCGCTCAGGTTCTGGAACCGAAAGTCGGTGCTCAGGCAAGGGGTTTCCCTTT
Organism: Olyra latifolia; assembly: GCA_036346145.1. NCBI lineage: Eukaryota > Viridiplantae > Streptophyta > Magnoliopsida > Poales > Poaceae > Olyra > Olyra latifolia. The sequence goes on along the minus strand of JAYEVC010000040.1, from coordinate 133,363 downwards.
CTTTTTAGTTGGCTTTGATCGATTGCTGGGTGTCACGCTATTTACTACTACGGTTAGCCAAATGAGTTTATGACACCGATTCATTTCTAGTTGATCCATTCGTAAGGTCGTGAAGAAGCAATGGCCTACTACTATACAACTAAGCAGGTCAAGTCAAAAAGAAGGTTAAAAACTATCTACTAAATGAGTGCACGAAGGGAATGGCATGTGAACAAACTGGTACTTTTCTCCCGGGCCTGGTGGGTATGTTTTACAATTTTCATGTGCCATGAAGCAAGAAAAGGAAACACGTATCGAATGTTCTAACGAAAGCGATTTACGACGAGTTTCTAAAGGACCACTTTGATAGGAAAGATAATGCTGCAATCACCCTACACTGGATAATAGAAAGGCGAGAAAGACATATATGTATGCGGCTGGTGGAGTCCATGTGGCACAAAGCCCTACCTAATAAGACAATATGCGCTCTAGTAAGTCAATGCACTACTCCATCACTACACGTTCAGAAAAAGAAAGGGATGCTCAAACCAAGGATTTTGAGTCTTATTAGTGCATCAATCTACAGAAAGGTAGGGAGGCATTCCTGTGTGAAAATGGAGTAGAAAGCATATTCTAGATATTTCACTTCGAATTTCTTCCTCTTAAAAGAGTCAAGTCCGCTGGGTTCCCTAAATTACCCTTGAATCAAGTGGGACCGGGAGATCGTTGTTCATTCGGTGGTTGGCCTTCCCCTAATAAGTACCTACCTAGAATTGGGCCAGTTAGTTCAAGCGGTACCGAATCACAAAGAACAGTTGAGTTTTCTAATTCATCTATTATTTTCTCATTTCTAGAATAGCGTTGGAGACGGGACACACATTTCTGCCCGAGTTCCAACAGCAAACCAAATACGTTATTGTGGAAAACGAGTTTCGCCAACACATAAGAGTTTGTGTGCTTTTTATTTTCACATGAGTTTCACATATGTGATGGTTGGTTGGGAGGGTACGGCAAATGACTCTAGAATCTTTCTGGAGACAATCACAGAACCGGAAAATGGCCACTATCGTCACCAAGAAAATACTATCTTGTGACTCAGGCTCTACGTTTATGCCGGGCTTTCTTTCTCCTTACCGTGGGGAGCGGTACCACTTGCGTGATTATAGAGAAGAAGGCGGTGTCCCGACCACAAGAGCGGTTTAATTACTTGCACTCATCATTGAGAAGAGATGTTTTGGTGTCCCGTTTTCCTATTCTCAGGGACATGCCCTATTTCTAGTGGAAGCTGAAGTACATTGCACTTGCCTGCTGTGTTATCAAAAACTTTATTTGAGCAGAACCACTAGCTCGTGATAATTTTGTTTCCGAAGATGCGTGCGACCTTATTTTTGATGATTCGAATGGAGTTGAAGGAGCCAGTTACATCAGCAGAGCATGAGGTGGAATGTGTGAGTTCGGCTGATCCCCGTCGCAAGAATAGTTTTCGAGATCGATTGGCACAACAGCAAAGAGAACTACAATTCCAACAGGATCCAATCCAATAAGAAGAGAATTAGAACACCAACCCTTAATTAAGACAGGTTTTGGCTTGCGTCGCCTTTTCCCTTGCGCTTGATAACTATTCTTACTAAGATGCATGCATTGAAACTGTCTACGTTCAGATAATCAGAACACATGATCTAGTCTCATATGAGATGAAAAGAGATGAGAATGTGAAAGAGCGAGCTAGCCTATCTCTTCATTCCTGGGATAAGCACTCACTATAATCGGGGTGAGATCTCGTAAGAGTTGGCACCCCCGCCGCTGGCTTACTAGATGTAAGAGAACTTGCGGTGAAAAGGCTACTCCCAATTGCTGTAACAGAACTCACTTTAGGTTTCATTTGATACTGTGCTATTTGAATAGCGAGATTCTTGAACTGGCTTAAACAAAAATGGCCGGACTTTCTAATGATGGCACTGGCTCGGCTGGATCGACATGAACTTCTATTAGGACAGCAACTGGCTCGTTTGGAGTCCCAAGAAAGTAAACTGGCTAACCCTCTATTGCTTTCAATTAATAAAGAACAAGAGACTACTTTTTTACTGCTTCCATTGAGCCAGGTACAGATACCGGAAAGGTCAAGATTGATACTCGCTTTACTGCCTATAATCTCACGAACCTTTATACATCCCCGTCAGACCCTGACGATTGCTTGCTAACTGCTTATATAGCTTTTGCCCTAGAACCCCTAAAGCCTGCTCTCTCTAGACCTATCATCTGCTAGATTGACCTTGCCAACTAAAAGAGGGATTCCCAGAGCCTTCCACTGAAGAAGAATACAACTTTATACTTTCATCCCAGCCAGAGATAGACTACCTCTCACCCATTCCCACCTTGGAATGTAAACAAAGAGTCCTGTCTTGGGGAGAATCCTTCCTCATTGCCCTTGGAAATAAAAGAGCTTCAAAACTGGATTGAAAAAGTCTCTTTACTGGGAATGGTCTTCCCCTGACTCGTACTATCCACTATAAGGACCATGCCTTTTGGCACTATATCCTTCCCTCAAGACTTTGACTACACTCTGGGGGGCAACTACTCTTTATGCATAGACAACTACATCCTTGGGTAAAAGGTAGACTCAAAGAGCAGCTCACTAACACAACCTCGACGATTCAATAGCCACGGTCGGACATTGACTTTTTACACTCACTTATCTACATATTGGCAAGTAGCAAGTAATATATATGCTATGCTTAGTACTCGAAAATGAGCTTAGCTTCTAAATGGAAGAGGTGTAAACGCCCAGGAAAAGATCTCTAGTTAACAAAACCAATCCTAGACCTAGCAGATAAAGCGGGTAAGAAGCATACTACGCACCCTTGATCCTTTCCCCTCGCTCTGAACCTGTGTCTGCCCTTTACCCTGCAGCCTGGAGGGGAACAACAACTGGAAACGGTTGCTAATACCCCGTAGGCTGAGGAGCAAAAGGATAAATCCCCTGAAAGTATAGAACCATCAGAAATACCAGTCCCTGCTCCTAGTCCAATTAATTACCTCTGGTGATTCATCTCAGTCTGGGGATATTTCCAATGAAGAGATAACCAGACCACTCTTGGAGTATGCTCGCCGACCGAATCCAGGGACCACATCTCAGCCGGTCACTGATCCAGAAACTCGTGTGGAAGGTCCTTTGACAGACCTGGATTTACCTATTGCCTTAAGGAAGGGTACCCTAAGCACTAAACACCCTATTACCAAAACCATGTCATTTTAGCAATGGAGTCCCCCCTTTTTTGCCTCTCAAACTTCTCTTGAATCTGAGTATATTCCACGCAATTATAAAGAAAGAGGCTTTGAAGTCAGCACCCTGAGTGGAAAAGAGCTATGGATGAAGAGATGGTGGCTACATAACTCGAGGTACATGGGAATTGGTTCAACCCCCAGAAAATGCTGAAATAGTGGGCTGGGTTTCAACCCTCAAATACAAGCCAGATGGCAGTTTTGATCGGTATAAGGCTCGTATAGTTGCAAAGGGCTTTGTTTACCCAGACGTATGGGATTTCCTATTTTGATACCTTCTACTTGAAACTCGATCTATCGGTAAATAGTACACTTCTCATTCTATTCTGGATTCCGGGAAGGGGAAGCAGGCTCCATACCGGGTAACCGTGAATTGTCACTGTTCCACAGGAAGACTAGTATTTCTCAGTGGTCAGTTTAGCTATTCCTTAATAAGGGTCTAGTCTAGTTGCACTGCGAAAGGTTGATTCAAAGAGGCTAAACAATCAATGACCAATAAAAGACCAACGAAAAGAAAAAGGCCAAAAAATGAAAGATGAAATCGGAACGAACCAGTTGAGGCACTGGAGTATGACCCGAGACGACCGCACCTCGAGTTGTATCTGCGACCATGCCACCGGCCGCATCACCGTATACCTTATCAATCGCCGCTCCCACTGCCATCCTTTCAATTTGAAAGCCACCTGGGATACGCATATGCAGTTGTCTTCTCAAATCAACATATATAGCCTGGATGCCCTCGTGGGCCTCCATGATTCTTCTCCATGGATCGTTATCAAGGTCGTCCCAAACTTTATCCTTGGGAATCTCCTCTGCGTGGATTACCACGGGAACCAGTTCTGAGGAACGAAAACCAAATATAGTATTTTAACAAATATATCAACAGCATTGTTTTAGAAATAAACAAGCACTCATCCCTTATGATGAGAGAGATTGTGTGGTGGTCATTATAGCGGTTCCTTCAGATCCTAGTGCAACGTTGACTACTCTCTCTCTCCCCTATTTTGGATATTGCTTTGCTAATCTTTGATGGCCATCTTGTAAAGGAAAAGAAAGTCTCATGTTGCTCCTCAGAAAACGCGTATACAAATCTCATAGGCCCTCGTCGATGGTCAGCTGGCTGTTTCATAAACTCCTTAAATGAAGGGGGAACAGCGGAGCTTAGAAGAAGGTGTGACTCGATCATTTACATGGTTTTGGAAGATATGGCCCCCAAATTGCGTATGATGATGCAGCCTACGGGCCCCTCTCTGATAAGGTTTGAAAGTTTTCAAAACGAAAAGAAAATGACAAATCTGGTCCGATGGCTCTTCTCCACTAACCACAAGGATATCGGTACTCTATATTTTTTGACTTACCACCTGTATCTCAAGAAACTAAAACAGGAAATGACAATCCTTTCTTCTCTAGTCTACAGTAAATTACTTTGTATGAATGCACATCTCGGCCCTCGTCGGGTAGCTGCTCACCATTTCAAAGTCTATATCTGTGGTTCTCGAAATGGAATTGCTATTCTCGATTCAGACAAGACACGGATTTGTTTACGAAACGCTCTTCATTTTATAGGTGATCCCATTCGTAAAAAAGGCCGTTCCCTCTTTTTAAAGACCAATCAAATATTTATATATGAGATCATGTATGAAATGGCGAGCCGTATCGATGATTCTCAATGGAAGATCGGGGCTTTTTTTACCAATTCTTTGGCAAAAAGAAAATCCCATTCAAGAAAGAATAAGTTCCATTTTGGTTTTGGGTGGAACCAACAACCAGATTGTGCGGTTATTCTGAATGCGGATAGAAAGTCTTCGGTCATACCGGAAGCTTTTCGACCGTGGATACCCATTGCATCCTTAGTGGATTCTACGATCCCAGGGGAATCCATAACTTATCCTATCCCAGCGAATGGTCCTATACAATTCGCATATACTTTTTCTAATATGCTAACAAAGACCTCGCTGCAACGGGGGTCGAGAAGATGCTATGCTTCTAGTTGTCAACTTCCGATGAGCAGAGGTGCTGGCATTTTATTTTTGATTAACAACTGCCTCCTTCGCTTTTTTCTATATTTTCTCCTCAAGTGGAGGCAAATCACACTATTTTTTTATTTATTCTCTTTTCTTGCTCACTTTATCCCTTTGGGAGAGATTGCTAGAGCAGAGCTGCATCCGGATTGGGCGTTTGTGTTTCCACTTCCAGACTTAAATGAGGTCCCGGACCTGGAAGACGACGGGGGGCTTCCACCCGTGCCAGGGGGGGAAGGACCCTCTAATGCGAATTGGCCAAGCGCGGCCGCGCTTGGTGCGGCTCAACAAGGGCAGCTGGAAGTGGAAACACAACCACAACCCCAAGCCCTCGATTTACCTTTACCCGAGGAGGAAGCCCGTCAGCGGGCACTCTATAATCAGGAAGTCGAGAACCAGCTAAAGCTGCTTCGCAGACTCATTTACGATACCTCAAAAAAGGTTCGACGCACAGATAAGATGTTTCTTTTTCCCCCAGAAGGTAAGGTGAACCTTCAGACGGCAAACATCCTTATTGATAGCTTTTTTTCAAGCCATTACCCACGTAGTGCCGATGGGTATGACCCAAATGTCCTAGCAGAGCTGCTGAGGGATATTGACGGCATTCAGCGAGATTTTTCAAATGCGGATTGCTTTTGCAGCTTTTTGAGGGAATCTAATAACAATTATATAGGTTATAAAGAATAGATTCCCTATTCTATTAATGGAAACATAAGAATGGAAGATAAGATAAAATTGTATTATTTCATTTCATTTCGTTTCGGTCATCGTTCTTAAGGAAAGAAAAGAGGGATGCCTACAATAAATCAATTGATTCGTCATGGAAGAGACGAAAAGCAGCGCACGGACCGTACTCGAGCTTCGGATCAATGTCCCCAGAAGCAAGGAGTATGCCTGCGCGTTTCGACGAGAACACCGAAAAAACCTAATTCAGCTCTACGTAAGATAGCAAAAGTACGGTTGAGCAATCGACATGATATATTTGCTCACATTCCAGGCGAAGGTCATAATTCGCAGGAACATTCTATAGTCTTAGTAAGAGGAGGTAGAGTGAAAGATTCGCCAGGTGTGAAATCCCATCGTATTCGAGGAGTCAAGGATTTGCTGGGAATTCCGGATCGTAGAAAGGGAAGATCCAAATATGGTGCAGAAAGACCTAAATCGAAATGAATGGAAGATGCCTCTGGAACTTTTTTGTTATTTTGTAATCTTCAGGGTATAGGAAGGGTGTAGGCAAAAAAGTAAGGCTGAGGCCATCCCGGTTTCCTTAAGCAGAAGGTTATTCGGGGATCCCGGGATGGGCGAGAGAGTGGGTCTGTGGGCTCTCGCATGGTGTCTTTAAATATATTTAGTGTTTTGCCGGAGAAGTGCAAGTTATGGGATCTGGGTTGCCTGGTGTGTGTTGCAGAGAAGGGGGTGTAGTTTATCTGTCTTCCTGGGAAGGAAAATCGAGATGACGAGGCCCCTACTTACCTACCGGGTAGGTGGGGGGGAAAGAAGAGTGGGTATGTGGGCTTCTTTCACTTTTGGTTTTGTGTTGGTGAGGAGAAGGACACAGCAGATGGGGATGGAAAAGAGTCAGCTATTATGAGATTGGGTCTACGTTAAAAGCTACTATCGTAGAACTAATTCGAGAGGGCTTGGTAGTCTTAAGAAAGGTCAGGATGGGGAGGGGTTGACCCGCGCATGGAGGAGTCTAATGAGACTTCCCCGGACGTAGCCACTTGAGTCCACTTTCATGAGTGGTGAACCGGGTTACCAAAGGAACACATGGAAGGAGGTCTAGTGCCTTATCTGGTTCGATCCCAGTTCGTTTCTTTTCTCACTCAGCACCACTCTACTGCCATTTATCGAGTATCGATTCAACTGGAACATCGTATCCAATCCTTACCCCGAAGGTCTACCTTTCTTAAGGCCCACTTTCTAAAGAGCATAGGGAATGAATTATTATACGAGATGAAAGGAAAGCAGTAAACGGCTAGTTAGCCACAGGCAGCCATCCAATATATAAGGTTGAATATTTGACAATACGCCCTGAGCGACTGATCCCTCGATAGGGATCAAGAGCGGAAGGAAGGCAATCCGGTAAAGCAGCAGTCTTCCTCGCCCTAGTCCTAAACCATGGGTCTGAGCTTATCTCTGGTGAAAGAAGTAAAGCAGGCAATCCTGAATTAACTAACTCGAGCTATGTTTCTGTTTCTTCTGATAGTTTCCTGAGATCAAGATAGCATCGCGTTTCTTCCTTGTTTGAGTTACGAAAACTCCCGAGACTTAAGTTCTGGGTGAACTACCTATTGAGGAATGTCCAATACAATACACTAAGAACAATACGCGAGGACGACGAATATCTATCTGTCAAACTGGAAAGAAAGGGAAGAACAGGACTAGTACAATAGCAATAGTTGGGTTAGCAACACGGAGTGGAGCAACACCCGGAGCTCTATTTAATGGAACAAACACCGAGTCACTGGAGGGAACTGTTGACTGCAATGCACTGTTGAAAGCAAGGGAATAGAATGCAATGGAATGGTATGGACAGCACTGGGAACAGGAGAAGGATTTGAAGATGAGAAGTATACGCCAGAAACAGTAGTATTTCTTTGCCCTGCGGGGCTTTAGAAAGCTATTGAACAAGGAAGGGAAGTGAACAAGTGAACTATCTGGACATGCAAGTGCAAGGGAACGAGTGCTATCTGGAAACCAAGTAGAGTAGTGGTACGAGTCAACTTCCTCAGGTCTGTCTTAAGTTCAGGAGATGCGGGTTAGCTCCAATACACCCTCTGGGGTTGACAACTATCTGGACACGAGGAGGAGAAGAGCAAGTTCAAGTGCTATTGCTAGTAGTAGTGCAAGTGAAGTAGTATTGCTAGTGCTATAGGGTAGTGACTGGTATTGAAGCAAGGGGAATAGACAAATAGCACAGGTAATAGCAATGGGAGTTGTTTCAATGGATTTCGAGAAGAAGTAGATTCAAATAATTATAGTATAGGGGTTGGCGCCACTCTCTGTCAATAGTGGAGGATAAGCAATAGCAATAGTTCTTGTTCGCGGGGAACTATCTTTAGTTGTAGACGCCACTCCGACCCGAGGGAGAAGCAACAGAGTAGATGAGTTTACTGGGGATGGAGATGCAACTCAAGAAAGCAAGTACTATCTATCTACACCCACTTGCTTGTGGGTTTCTTCCTTTCCATGTACTGATCCTTTCCTTCCCTCCGCTCGTCCTCCCTATCGAGGGAGAACTCACTACCTGTTTTCAATGCAAGGGAACTAGTGAAGCAAGTAAAGTAGAAAGCAAGGGGAACAGCAAGGTGAACGAAAGAAACAGCTAGTGGAGGAGTTGCGGGTTCGCCAGTTGAAAGAAAGGGAAGAGCTATTGAAAGCAAGTGTTGAGTTCAAGTGCAAGGGAAGTGCTAGTACAGGCAAATACGAATAGGTGGAATAGGAATACGCGCCCTATCTCTCCGGGTGAACAGCAATGCAACAACTCCCTCCGGGTGAACAAGATGGACACGGAGCAGGGGATACCGCAGGGGAGGAGAAGAAGGATTTGAACAAACAAAGATGAGAAGTACGGAAGCAGAATTGTGACTAAAAGCAACTAACGAAAAGTAGCATTCAACACCCTCCGGGTGAACTACTATATATCTACTCCGGGAGAATAGGACGGGAACAGTACAAGCAACACCCTCTGGAGGTTCGCGAGGTGAAAAAGAAACTGCCAATTGAGCTAGGGTTGTTCCCGCGCCTCGATCAAATCATATATAGTAGTGTGTTTGACGCAACTAACTCTCTTAAGCAGAGGAGAAGCAACTAACTTAAGTTCCGGAGATTCAACTCATTCCGACCCTGGGAGAAGAGCGAAGCGCACCCGATAAATAACATATTTAGTATACTTGCGCACATTGAATTAACTCGAGTATGTTGATGATAGAAACTCGGGAAAGAAAGAAAGTAGCAGGGTATTTCATCGCCCTCTGGGCTCTGGGACAGAAGAGTAGGAGATTGGAACACGGAAGCTCAAGGAAAGAAAGAAATATGCCCCTGGGCGAAAAGAATCAATAGCAATAGTAGTTCCCCTGCGGGTTAACAAGCAATACGAATAGGTGGAATATACGCCAACCGGAGAAGCTGGGAACAGGGAACAACTCGTCAATGCTACAAAGCCGGGGGTTGAGTGATACGAATACCAATAGGAATACGAATACGAAAAGCAACGGGTTGTTTCTATTTCTCAGGAAAGCAACCGAGTAGAAGTATAGTTAGCCCTCCGGGTTCTGAAGATCCGGATTGGATGGTTTCCGGGCCTGGGACAAGCAACTCAAGAAAGCAATGCATTTTCCCGGGAAAAATGGCATACTTGTTCCCTCGTACGAGCTTTCCGAAAGTAGACAAAAAGTCCTACTTTTGCAGCTATACGAAATGAACTTGATCAACTTTCTTGATTGGCTTTATTAGCGAAAATGACAAGTATGACTTTTGCATATATACGAACAGGAGAATCAATAGCTCTAGTTGTTCTTCGTCCTCTGGCGAACTATCTGTATAACCCCACTCTTCGTGAAAAAGGCGGCTTGCTCGCAGCGATACGCCAGCTGCTGCTGCTTCAGCATACGGAACCTGGGTCTACAAGTATGCTTGCAGATGTACCACAAATTATAATAGTGCAATGAATGACCGAACCTGTGGCTTGTGCATCTTGTTGGTTTAATGCAAAAACACGTCCTTGAGCTGGCTTCTTCTGCTGATCCAACTCCTTTGAAGCAAGGGCTAAAAACTTTATTGTTATCTTAGAAAGAAAATCTAGCGTGGCTGACTGAATAAGCAAACTGATTGCCCGATTGATTGTTTACCCCGGTCACTGAAGAATAGAGAGCTGACTGAGCAGCCCCATTTGCTTTCGCATATTGACTAAACATTTCCAACTAGTAGGCCTCTTTCTTTGTGCGTAGAAGACATAGTTCTTATTTATCTAGAGCACAGCCGGGCGGAAGACTTGAAAGGAAGACGTGATCTCCTTCCTTTTTTTTCCAAATCTCTCCCCTCCGCATAACACTTCTGTCTACTCTGCGTGGTTAGCAAGCGTTTCCGAATCATCTCTACCTTCTCATCAGCCTCCTGGACAAGATCCGGACCGAGTAACTTCTTCTCTCCGACGGGTGATCTACACTTCCGCCCGTACGTAGTATAGTGACTGTACGGACTTCCGCCCGTATAGTGCCTGTACGGAGCCACCTCAATGGTAGCAGTGTTGTATGCGAACTCGACTAAGTGTAGATGCGACTCCCAACTCACTCAATAAGAAAAAAAGACGTTGATCCACTTCAGATTCTTTTTTATGAAAAAACAAGAAATGATGGAACCTACTTCCACCCTCCTGTGGATGCGGCATTAGCGGTCAACGAACTTTCCCTCTTCTAAGGAGGAATCGGCTCAGGCTAGATGGGCATTCAATAACAGATTAAAAGGTCTGTTATTTCAGTAGGGTTATGAAAGCAGTTTTGTACACATCTTCCTCACTCATCCTGATCTGATGGTACCCAGATCTGAGGTTTATCTTAGAGAAGTACCTTGCCCCATGTAATTCATCCAAAAGATCATCAATGATTGGTATAGGGTACTTGTTTTTCACTGTACTGGTATTAAACTGCCTATAGTCAATGCAAAGCCTCCAACGCGGAGCGCCTTCTTCTTCACTAACAGCACTGGGCAAATGGGCTGGTGGAAGGTTGAATGAATGATTTCTGCTGTAATTCCTCCATGATTTTTTCAATGGAAAGTTTCTGAAAATAAGAATATCCATAGGGCCTTTGATTGACAGGTTTAGTGCCTGGTAGTAAGGGTATTTTTTGGTCTATTGTCCTCCTAGGAGGTCACTCTGTAGGCTCAGCAAACAATTCACTGAAGCCATTCAAGACCGGTTGCAGGGCAGACAGACCATTGACTTGACATGACCGTAATACATACAGAATAGGAAGGATAAGCTATAAGATAGAGATCCGGATTGTTGTGCTCCGGAATAAAGAAGAATACCATCTTGTCTAATCAAATACGAATACCATCTTATTGATTTAGTCAGCTTGCATCAACACATAAGATGTGATATGAGTAGTGGGAAATAAACTCTTCTTTGATCACTTGAAACATAGTAGAAAGCATCCAAAACAGAATGAAATGCTGTTCAAAAGAAGAAGCTACCTGGCCCAACCACTACACCATTTTTCCTAATGTGTGACTACCCATATCAGTTACAACATCTTCAGTTTCCAAGTTTTCAGTGCCTTTTTCTTAGAGTATACAAAATAGGATTCTGGATTGCTCTTCATTTCGTTCAATTTATCCCCTTGCTTTTCAACGTATATATATTAACCCGCCTTGTTTACCTATTTCTTCTACAATTCACATAACTCATTGAAACCAACTTTCTCCTTCCTACATTTTATCTCTACAGCAGTTATCCTGTATAATGATTTCTTTTTGGTCGCTACTCTCCTAACCGACGAGTCGGAGAGGATACGAATGTCCATTCACCCTACCACCCATCTTCCTTCTAGCTTCCTTAATCAACGACGAGTAAAGATCCCGGAAAAGATCCAAGGGAGTACAATACACTTTATATTCACGTCTTGAATAATGAGGGGGTAAAGAAGAAAGTCCGATTTATCTCTCCTTTGCGGATATGCCCTTATTCAGCTCTTGAAAGAAAGAGAGAATGATCAAACTCAACTAGACGGCAGTTCCTCTTGTTCAAACCTCTCTTGCCGAGTCTTCTCCTCATAGCAAGTTTCGCTCTCGCTTCGCGTGTCCTAAACATAAAATAAAAAGAAAGAATTGATTGTGAAAGACAAGTGTTTCATTCCCCTCCCTAATCGTTGAAATTCGAACTGTCCGCTAGCTCCTCCTTTGTTTGGATTATAGCCCTTCCTTGGGGATTTACTATCCAAAGTAAATCTTTCCAGTTTCAAATGCTACTATTTCTTCGTGGGCAGAAAGTAAAAAATCTTATTTTTACGGTACTCCTTACTCTTTTCTCCCGTCGTCCTACTTTCACTTCTACGGACCTTCTATCCATAACGAGTTCCAGGATTGGTGAATCGATGTGGGAATAGATAAAACGATTTTAGAGTACACAGTATAACCGTGTAGCTCATCCAGAAGATCATCAATGACCGGTATCGGGTATTTATTTTTTATGGTTTTCGCATTGAGTTGCCTATAATCCATAGGCGCCACGAACCTTCTTTCTTCTTTACAAGAAGAGCCGGTGAGGCATGAACTAGGTTGTAGAGTACCATTCTGGAGTAACTCCTTGATTATGGCTTCAATTTCATCCGGTGGTGTGAATACCTATAAGGCCTTTGATTCACTGGTTGACTATCGTAAGGTGAATCTGATGGTCACATGGTCTTTTAGGAGGGAGGGTAGTGGGTTCTAAGAACACATCAGAGAAAGAGGAACGAACTACTACTTGTCGGTAACAAACCTGCGGCCTCTATGAAAATCCGACTCCCGGTAAATCGTGCTTTTCCTCACTCATTCCTCTTTTGGCCTGCATTCTTTTTCCTTGGAGTACGAATATCAAAATAGATATTGAGATCCGATCACAAAAGCTGAAGCCAACCCTGTATCAATAGCTTATGAACTCTCAGCAAAGCAAGTCAGATTCCTATATTCAATTACTCGCTCTTTCTGCTCAGTTTCTTTCTTTTTGGTCCAAGCCGCGCTCGCTGCCCCTTCTACTCTACAATGAATGCCCGGATAAACCTTAATCCCGGAGCAGGTTTTTAGAAGGAATTTGAAAGAAAAAGCAGAGGTCATAGATGGGGTAGAGATTGTCAAAAAGAATTGTTTTGGAAAGGGCGTCAGCCTACGATCTGTGGAATTTCATACTTTACTATCGAAGAGAAGCCTTGAGTAGCTATTCAAAGTGGATAAACAGAGGAGGACGGGAAGCAATAAGCCAAATCCGCTTTTCAAGCAGTAGGTTGTTCAGCTTCTTTTTGAAAGAAGAAAATAGATAATGTTGATTGTCTTTCTTTTGGTTAAGGATGGCTGTACAGATCAGGGAGGGCCAAAGGCATGATCGGAGGAGGCAATGAGACTAACGAAACTATTGCTTTTACCCTAAAAACCTTGCTTTTTCACACGGAGCATAGGAATTTCCTTCCATCTGGAAAGATAAATGAAAATGAAAAAAAGAAAGTAGCAGAAAAGCCTATGAAAGAAGAAAAAGAATTAGATTGACTACTGTGCTCTAGCCCCAGCTTCCCTATCCCGAGTTACTTACAACGCTACGCCGCCCTCTTCGCTACCGATCTAGCACAACGCTTTACTTCCGCCGGCCGCAATAGCAATAAATAAATGAAGAAATTGAAATGAATCAGGAAAGCCCGGTTGGATTGGGTGAGTCAACGTCTTCTTCCCATTCAGGTTCGTTGTCAATGTTATTAATCAAATGATCGACCCAATCGATGTGTTCTCCTGCAGGCTCCCTTTCTTCATCTGAAAATTCTTCATTTACTGGTTCTCCTTGATCAGGCAATGCAGAACCTCCTGAAGTTCCTATAGCACGACAGGTTTCATGCCGGGATTCTTCTTCGCCATCTGAATCCTCTGTAGATTAAATCGTGGTTTCAGCGTGGCTACGAGCACCACTGGTATTTTCTCCTTGGTTCTCATTTGAACGGGTCCTAGAACTCCCAGGCCCGGTCCCACTTCTGTTCTCCTCAATCATTTGATTAAGCATCTGGCGAACAATCTCGCTAAGCTCTTCTAAAGTGAATTCCGGCTGTCCTGGCTCGTTATCGATATGAATGTCCAAATTGACAACTCTTGGGGTTACACCGTTCCCAACTCAGATGGCTGGACTTGGTATCTGGGATCCAGAACAATCTCATACTCCGGTACTTCAGCGCTTGTCGATTCAGTTTCATTTTCAGCCCTAGGCTGTGCGGGAGGTGTTTCATTACTTCCTTCTGAGGATTCATCTTCATCTTTATTTGTGTGATTGATCCGATGACAAGATTCCCCACCTCGAGATGATTCACCCTTCTGGGGCTTACTTTGGTTTTTCCTTCTCCGTTGATACAAAAGCAGCGGTCGTGGGACCTTTTTCTCTTCATCCTCGCTTTCTTCTTCTTCTTCCGACTCTTCTTCGCATTCTTCTTTTGCTCGGCATACAGCGGCCAAGCGATCATAGGTACGCCGTTCATAATGCTTTCCAGCACCTCGTTCAATCCACAGTGTGTCAATAACCCTCCAGTTAGTTGATCTGTGACGTAGAACAGTGTGAAAAAGGAAGGGTTACAGGGGGCGGAGGCTTAGCCTCCTGTCGGGGGCTACTAAACTAGTCCTGAGCGTCATGACATGTAACTAGGTTTGTTAGAACTGTTTCTGTTACGGATCTCACGAGGCATCAGTACTGGTCATTTTTTTAGAGTACTTACAACCTCTGAGGCGGACACTTATGTTCAGAGTGTCTTCACTCTCCTTTAGCTAGTACCTGAAGGTGCCACTCAACGAGGTCACAAGATGACTCTCAATGGCTGCAAGTAGAACTGCCATGGAACTATATGGGTAGCAACTCCCGCCGGAGGAGGGAGATATCAGATCTGTGATTTCAAGCCTATGCCTTTCGCTTGCCTAAGGTTAAGGTAAGAAAAAGAGACTCCAACGGGAACTAGGCCTTCCTGTATACCGTTAACTACTTCAGAGGACTGATAAACCCTTTACAAAAGGGAAGATCTCTGGAACCGCTCGATCGAATAGCAAAACCAGGGCAGAGGGTGGGTAAGTAAGAAAGGAAAGGGGCAATGGTCGCGAATAGGTTTGCATAAAGGTACGTTTCAACGAATCTTGATGTTGGCCGGGAGTCCCCTCTTCGGAGAGGGGAAGGTATGGAGATTGGAATCAACAATAGCATCATCCCTTTCTTAAGCATATACGCGGCTAGCATCCCATTCACTCAGCGATCTTTTATCGCTTCGTTCTTCCCGTTGTCGCTCAGGAGAGCTCTTTCAGGAGCTGATTTTCTCTTCACTCGTTGTGGAGCGGGGGTTGCAGTCTACCTCCTATATCGCGAGTTTTCTGGTAGTGACTCGGGGTGCTGGATGCGTGTTCAATGCCGCTCTATTGTCCCCTTGTCGGTAGTGGCCATTGATTGAGCTTCCGCAGAAAGTGATTGGTGGGCGCAGAAATTCCTTGAAGAGAAGGGGATGCCTACAACCAATGCCTAAATAAAGGCATATGTCGAAAAGTTCCACTACTAATAGATTAAGTAAAGGAAGGCCCGGAACGGGCTGAGCTACTGCCCGAAATAGAAGAGGACGACTAGAGTAGAGGAGCCTAATTCCAATCTAAACAATTGACGAGGGAGTCTAATTATTTATCCGTTCTTGATTGTTTCAATTGCACTTTCTTCATTTACGGGTTGCTTGGAAAGTGCGATAGTTACGGCGCTTGGAGTATACGGATTGAATTCTTCCTTCTTCTATAGGTCTTTCTGGGCGGCGAGGCGGAATAAAGGTGTAGAGAGGGAGAAGGTACATAAAAAAAAAATTTAATTAAAAAGGTAGAAAAGAGGCATCCACCAGTCATTGAGAAGAGCAAATCCCGGAATTAGCAGGTCGGTATGCGAAGAGAAGTCTTTCGGTATTGAATCCGCGAGGCCAGGTGAAGAAAAGTCCGATATGGGTGGATTACCTTTTTTTGAAGGATAAGTCTCTGGGACTGACTGAACTGAATGTATAGCGTCAAGATAAGAAGCACGGTAGTCGAAGATGTACCTTGTGGGGTGGGGTACAAGTAGACCAGACCAATGATGAAAAGCATAGATACGAGCATGGCCTCCCTGTCTCAAAAGCAGGCCGCCAAGGGTGTTCGCATGAAGCATTTCTCACTCATAAATAAGTAGTTATCACTAATTTAGAAACATGCTCTGATTTCTCTTATCGAATTGCATTCAGATTTTCCAGTATTCGGAGTTGCTTGGGAAAAGGTCTAGTCAGGGTCGGTTCTGTTCGGAGTTGCGGGTTGATCGGGTTGTCTGTACACCCTAATTAAGACTTTTGTATAGTTTGTGTCAACCTGAGTTTGGTTAAGTGCCCGCCCGCTTAGATAGATACATAAGTGTCAGTTTGAATGAAGTCAAGTGTCAACCGTGTCAACAACGAGAAATTGAAGTGTAAATCTGGATGGTTTGAAGTGGAAACCTTAACATGCAAAAGTGTCTACCTCATTAGAAAAGCAAGTATCTACCGGCGATATATTCACTCGAGTATCAACCGGCGTCAACCAGTTGTCAAACTCAAAATATTTCGTTCGTAGGGGCATGAAGAAGTTGCTAAACCGGTTGTAAAGTGGCTCTGATAAAAACCATCATTGCTTTCTTTTTTACTTTTTCATCGAGTAACGTGCATGAATGGATATGGTGGGTAAGATTTGAAAACGTTTGACATCAACCGGGCTCTACTTAGCTTTTACTTTACTTCACTTGCCAGGTCATTGTTGTCGATATTGAGGTGAGGAAAGGAAATAGAGCTGATACCGGGATAAGCTATCGATACTGAAACTGAATGTACCCAATACTTTTCCCTTATCCTAGTTCCGACAAGTCAATAGCACCAATCAGCAAAGCAACATATCTGTTTTGTTTATCTTTTTCGAGCTCGCCCTTCGGGAACGCCACTCTTCCTATAACAGAAAAAGCAATATCTGAAATCTTTAAGCAACTAAAAAAGACGTCTAGTAAAAGATATGTGTTGTGCCAGGGATGGTCAATAACAAGATGAACCCAATGCCAAATCTTCCCTATAGTATTCCTTAACTCATGAATTGATACACTTGTTCATGGCATCCATTCTCTTTCCATTCCAACTAAACTAAGTGAAAAAAGGGGGAGAGCAAAACAGAAACACAAGAACAAAGAAACTATGTCCAAACCAACGAGTCCTTTGGTCGACTCTAAAGAATGTATCGGGAGTTGGGAGTTAGCCGTCTCATAGGAGTGATAGCTGGGTTTTTCACGGAGTTTCTTCGTACGATTGAAAAAAGAGTGCTCTAGGTCGGAGAAAACAAGAAGAAGATTGTTCACCAGTCTGTCTCCCAACCTCTTTAAAGCAGCTACCTACCGTGATCTGGTCTTGGGACAGCATTGGCACCCCCGTTTGCTGGATCTTCTAGGCACTCTAAAGCGCTTCCACGAGAGACAGATGGACTTTGAGTTATAGACGGAGAAGAGCCTTTAGAGGATCAAGAGTGATTCCTCAATAAAACAAATGGGATTTTGAGGGAGGGCTGAACGCGATGTACTGAAGGGTTCGCTTTCGCTGATCGGCGCCAGTCTTTCCTGCTGTGAATTTCCCAGGTCGAGAGGGGCCCTTTCCTTCTACCTTACTGAACCCATTCACCAATGATTGGATCACTCAAAGCCAAAGACCAATTCCTTCCTTTTAGGTGGTCTAGGTGGCTGGGATACTATGCCCTTCTTTTTAGAGGCTCAAAGACAAGTTCTTTGAAGGAAGCAAAAGAACCCATGTGTCTCGGATGAAGTCTACCCTCTTTTTGTGCCGGGAAGAAGAATGAGATCCAACTCAAAGTCAAGGAAAGCGGCCTAGACCACTGACTTTTGATGGAAGGCTTCTGAACATGGATTGGTCTGATAAAGCCAATTAATTTTTCTGCGATTCAAATATTTTCTGAGAGCACTAGACCTTCTCTCTTTCAGGATTGATTCCCACTCACTGCCTGATAGCAGGCTTGGCCCATGAGACCTATTGTCTTATTGTCCTGGCTCACTTCACTACTTTGGAGGATGGGTTTTTCCCCTTTTTGGTTCGCAAACGCTCTAACCCATCGAGAAGCTCCATCCAAATTGGAGTTGATGTGAGCACTTCCCCAGAGGCAGAGGCTGAGTCTACAAAAGGGTGGGAGCATAAAATGTAGGTGAGTCAATTGCGAAATGTAGGTGAGTCAATTGCGTGTGGCCTTCAAGTATTTCGTATTGTAAAAATATTCGATCGGCATCCAAACAAAGGTGCATGTACGGTTCCTAAGGGATACAATTTTGTCCTAATCATCGATAAAGATTAAATAAGTTGATAGCGCAATCTCGTACTAACACATACTCTCTAAATATTGTATTGAAGAAATTGACTGACTTTCAGCGATCGCTATAAGAAAGACAAAAAAGTTCTCCTAAACCTGTTCCTTTCCGTTACTACTACTTGGAATTGGAAGTCTAGGAGCAGGACTAACCTTTTTCTTTCGTTTAAATAAAGTCGAGATGTAGCTTTCTCTATCTCAAGAAATTATTCCACCTCCATTCATTGGAGAACAAAGCGTTATCAGATTAGGTCCTTGCTTCAAACTCAACCGAATCAAGTTTAAAAAATAGATGTGGAAGAGGCAAAGGGAAGAGCGGGGTTGCCGAATTGTTTCTCAGAGCCGGACGAAACATCTATCTCTATTTACAATACCCTTACCCCCAATAAAACTTTGTCGAAAAAGGTTGTCATCGTAATAGGGATTGCACCTCAACATGGCAGCCCTCAATTCTTCCAATTGTGACTTGTACTCTTCTAGGCTTCCTCTTTGCCTCAAGTGATTAAACTCATCAACTACACCAACCACATTTCAGACCTCAAACCTCTCTACAATCTCTTGAATTCACTCTTGCCAAGATACTTGTCCCCTATTCACTAAGAAACAGTTGTACCAGCTTTCAGCTCTCCCCTAAGGTGCATAGCCGAAAGTTCTACCTTGTACCAATCCGTAACTTGGTACACCGAAAAGTAATGTTCACACTTTTGTATCCAAGACCTGGCCCCTTCAACAAATATTGGAAAATCTACTCTAGGAGGTTGATGTATCTGCTGCCCATATTGATATTGATTTTTTCGGCCTTTGTTTTTGCAGGTATTGGTACGGGTCATGCTGTTGAGTTGGAAGCGGTTGGTTAAGGTAAGTATATATTGGCACTTCTGGTTTAATGGAATGATCGGCTTAGGCGAGGATGCTTTTTCTTGGTGGTAACTAGTACGTATGGGGCCACTTCCTGAGTTTCAGGGGCATTAGCGGGTCCAGCGGCGGGGAAGAAGACTTTTAAGGTCTCTCGCCTTTGCGTGAGGACAGCCCTTTTTACTGCTCCTACGGTGGTGATGGCTCACCTGACCTCGGATTTTCTCCTTCTCATA
The DNA here is from genome assembly GCA_036346145.1 of Olyra latifolia. NCBI lineage: Eukaryota > Viridiplantae > Streptophyta > Magnoliopsida > Poales > Poaceae > Olyra > Olyra latifolia. Next base: position 113,889 of record JAYEVC010000040.1, on the reverse strand, counting down.
AGTAGTTTTGTTGGGTTGGTGTAGGAGGTCAATCTCATTGGTGCTATATTATGGTTTGATTTACTAGTAGTCCAAGTCTGCCAGCCAATTGATGGCCATAAGAAAAAAAAGGCATACCCTTATCTATAAAAACTGCAAAGAAAAAACTAATAATAATCTTTTTTTTTCAGTCTTTATTTACTTAACAAAGAAAGAAAAGAGTCAATCTAATGGATCGAATCTATTCGTAATTAGAGGAGGGGCTTTCTAATTCAATAAAGTAATTCGTACCAGTACTGCACGTAAGTCATTCTTTTATTAACTGACACATCTGTCCTTTACACCTTTCTATATGTTTCTATATGTATGTGCTTTAACCCTGATTACGTAATTTCTTATAGAAAGAAAAAGTCTTGCTTCTTTGGATTGAAGTGTGTGCTACATCATCTTTTTCCCATGCTTTCCGTTGGTCAACAACCAACAAACAACAAAAACTCTCTCTTTACTACTCCTACAGGCTTGACGGAGTGAAGCTGTCTGGAGGGAATTTCATTGTCTCAATCAATCCATATGTTTAACAACTTTCGACGCATCTTTAGCTTTGATGAGAATAGTCTGAACTAAAGTTCCAGTGATAATACAGCCTCTAGTAGAACTCCGAGTCAATCCACAACGACTATTAACGATTATAGTGTTCATTCGTGGAGTGTTCCCCTCGTTGGTTAGTTGTTAGGGAAGCAGGGCCGGTGAGAGAGGCATCAAATTACGCTTCGCCGAGCAGAGGCAGAAATATGTGCCTTTCTGCCTTAGACATTCAGTGCAACCCTAAACTCCCTTTACTTTACGTACCCACCCTATCTTATATCTTAGTCAAAGAGAGTTGTTCCCGGATTTAACAAGAAAGAAACTACTACTACCTAAGCGAAGATTCTTCTCTAGGCCTAGTGCTACTCGCAGTAGATTCAACCATCCGCCTAGATCGGAAAGAGTAACAGCTTTTCCTCCCCTTTCAGATTGATTGAGTTAGCCGTAGATCCCACTCTTTTGACCTTCCCTACCCCTTTCGACGCAGCAGGGACGGATTCATCTGTTGAAGCGAATGACCCCTCTTCTACGCTAGCACTTTAGTTCGGCTACCTTTTTCGCAGCTTGGTTCGCGTAAGCTCAATGCTTAGGGCAGAGTTATGGCTTTACCTATAGCATTGCTACTCTTCTTACTATGTATAAAATGGGACCAGACCGACAGCCCACCACTGGAACTTGCTTTGCTCTCGCTCGGCTCACTCCCACCTGTCTTCTTCCAACCATAGTGAACTTGAAGAAAGATCCTTCATTTCACTACAGTTGGCACCTCACTGACCTTCTCGGGCAGTTACTCTAAGCCGGGGTCTCTGCCAGCTTGTCTTCATCTTACTTGGTCGGGTAGCTCTTTGTGATGAAGGAGTTGGCAGGGTAAGAGAACGAAAAAAGGCAAAAGATAGTGGCCGTGGTGGATTCGAGGATCTTACGCGGCGGAGCGAACTCTTCTATCGTCTTGAATTTCCTCTGGAAAAAGGAACCTCTGGGCGAAGACCGCTGCACCTCTTGAACCGGACCGCTCTTTTTCTACACAAATCGGATGGCGGGTTGGTTTTCAAAGACTTCAAGGCTTTCAAAGTGTAAGGGAGAGATAAAAATAAGACATTGCCGAGTCCGCTGGCTGGGTCGCCTAAGCAGTGGTCGGGGATGAAGGCTGACAAGCAATTCGTACTGAAATGCCACCAAGATCAATAACCAAAGATCAGAGTTTATTTCAATCCCGCCATCTCATCTTCCTTTTCATATTGAAAGTAGCAAGGCACTCCACTACGGGTACGGAGGCCAGATAGAAGGATTGAAGAATCCTGATGTGCAGTTCCGGGGAAGTGAAGAAGGAGACGATGGGGAGGGAGATGGTGAGGAGACGATGTTCCAATGCAGTAGGGTTGCCGTTTCCCCCGCCCCGGGGAGGGAAGGTTTCCTTTTTTTTATGTACTAATCGAGCTTTACCCAGGGCTTCTTTGGGCCAACGCACAAGCTATTCTTGAGGGTGCCGAAAGAGCCATTTTTCTTGGTGCAGCTGTTTAGCGGGTCTACAGTTTCATTCTTTCTGCTGATCAGAAACCCTATTTCTTGAACTTTGACCGTGAAAAAGCGATGAGGCTTCTAGAGGCGCAAAAACGCAAAGGCAAATAGGAACATTTGGACCTCCAAGACACGAGTCGAGTCACTAGAGGTACACAGGAAGAAGAGGAAAGCCCTTCCTCAGCAGAGGGGGTGAGACCGGCACCACAATGGTGGCAAGGAAAGAACGGGCAGGTAAAGGCGGAGAGCCCCACCAAACAAGGAAGAAAGCTAGCCCCGGAATAGAGGTTTTCTTTTGCCTGTCAAGGATCGGCGGCATATGAAGCTGAAAGATTAGTTGCTAAAGCCTCTCCCGTCCCATTTCCAGTTGTCCTAAGGTAATCCCTTACAGTTGGGAATGCTAAGGTAAGAAACTCCATTTGCAGTTGTGCCTAACGGACTTACCTTTCCGTTGTAAATAAGTGGCTCAGTTGGTACGTAAGAGAGCTTAGTTGGCAACGTGCTGCAAGGGAAAGCTGTTGTCGGAGTTCATTAATCCAGCCATTGTCCTTAAGTGCTTGATCTAATCAATCTGATGGGAGAGCATCAGCAATACAAATGTATTTATACACCCTGGGAAGAGAATAGGGTAGCATCTGATTGTACTAATATAGGGATGAAAGTAAGGCAGTCATCAGCGGGCCGGGGACAAATCCAGCTTCCTGCCTGCTGTGGTTTCTGCGAGGTCTCACTTCCCGCATGGCTTTGGTCCTCTTTGGCAGTTCCTGTTGTGCCTTGGGCTTTTCAAATTCTCATAAATAGAGAGATTGCATAATAATTTATGTGAAAAATTCTTGGAGATCAACTAGAAATTTGTCTATTTCAGGAAAAGCAGATTTGTTTCTTACGTGAATCATTGCAGGATGCAACTTTCTAATGTGAAGTTTTTTCACTTTCTTACTCTTTGTAACGCTCTCCCACCTAGCTGAAGAAAAAGGAGGATACCTGCTTAATAATACTGAACCAAGGGAAGATAGGACCAGCTCGTCAATTGGTTGCATATAGCAGCATTCTTTTTCAAACTCCATCGAGTTCCACTCTAGGTTGTTTATTCGTGTAAACCGGAACACCTTTGAAATTCATATTTTCACCAATCGAACCTACCCGAAAAAAGATAATTAATACGGGCGTGAGCTCGTATGTACCACCTTTTATTTGATCAACTGCGTTATTGAAGTCTTCCAAGGTTACTGAAGCGAATCTTTCCTGAAATCGATTTTCAGCGAATGTGATTTTTAGTTGATTTATCCACTCATCAATTATTCAAGCTAAAAAGAGGAGAAAAAGCAACAGGAAAGAGGACAACGAGGAGAAAAAACAACAAGAAGAGTCCCACGCAAGAGATAGACCGGCAGGCACTCCTAGTGTGATGTTTAAAAACAAAAGAAAGAGGTCTGTATCGCCTGATGCAGTAGAAAGAAATAGCGTAACTGGTAAAGAAAGAAATCCCGTGTCTGCTACAGCAGTACCGAAAAACGAGTAGTTAAAAAAGAAAGCTACATCTCGAGTTCGTAGTTACTCACTGGGCAGAAAAAGAAGTTAGGTGACCAGCTGATGTACTGATAAAGAGACAATACATTTTCTCTAAAATATTTTCATCCCCAGCTATCTTTGACTTGCTACATTGTTCAAAAGTTGGAATTCGACAAAAGAAACTCAAGTGAAAGAGGCCCACATACCCACTCCTCTTTCCCGCCCCGGTATGGATCTTGATCCTTTTCTAAATTCAATTGCCTTCAATCTCTTGTTTTTGTACGGGGAATAACCCGTATAATAATAGGATAACGAAAGAGATCTGTAAATGCGAAACTATAGTCTTTGTATAGGTCTACTAGTCATAGGTTGATATAAAGTGAACTCCACCGGAGAAGATAGGTATGGCAGCCACTATGGATATATATCCAGCTACGCTTTTAGATAAGGAACTTAACCTCAGTCCATAAACTCCATCCCTATCATCTCGCGAGGATCCGGGAGAAGAATGCCAAATCTCTGGAAATTTTAATTAGAGGCTCTCTCAGTTCAAACATAGGAGATTACTTATATTATGGAAGTCTTGAAGCAAGATGTCTTTCATCCAAATTCGAATTTGAGGCCTATTCCACTTGACTCACGACTGCTCAGAAACTAGTTCGTAGATTTCGCTTCAACAACTCGATCTTTTAAGTCGCTACTCTCACACGGAATCCTAAGTTCGGGGCCTTCGTTCTTGTGAAGACATACCGCTTTGACAGTTGGGAGTCAACCATCCTTTACCTGACCAAATTGAATAGCCTTTTACCACTCAGCCCAATAAACCAGCTAAACCAACCCAACTAACGTATTTCCTTTACAACAGTTGTTATCTTTCTCAAGATTCTTTTTTATACAACAAGCTTGCCCAGGGCTACCACATGCACCATCAACCACATGATCTGGGGACTACTTTTGCACATTTTATATTGTACCTTTGGCAATAGGAAGTCTGAACCGACACCCCCTGTCCCTCGGTGTGAGTTGCAGCAACACTCTGGTGGAAGTTATCCACCTATCGATGGTTAGAAGCCGATTGAAGCGTTCTTGAGACATTATTGCACATCTCAAGCACAAATTGGATTTCATTGAGGAAACATTGCTCCACTGAGGCGCTCCGCGGACGCTTTTTATTTCACTTTTTTTCTATGGACGTTGAGGCTGAATTGCACAAATCATGATAGATATTTATTGTATTGGGCTGACTTTTGCAAAATGGAGCGGGTACGAAGCAGATATGGATAAGACTTGGATCGGATAAGGCTGCTTCGGATATTCTTCAGTTACCAGTACGAATCGGATATTCCCAACTAAAGATATGGATACCAGTATGTTGCGGATAGAATGTAGGTGAGTCCCTTTGAAAAGCTGAATAACTGAACTAAGTAGAATTGATTGCTAGGGATTGTGTTCTCAAGGATGGCTTTAGCATTGATCCATAACAACCCAGGATTCAGCTCAATCAGAACATAGAAGTAAGAAACATCCGTATGCTTTCCTGGAACAGAAGCAATAGCTACGCGACTACATCGGAAAGTCTTTGAAATCAGTTGCAACGCGCCCTTTTCCTTGGTTGCATCACCATTTGGTCTTGACAAAGAGATAAAGAAGATACGCTTGGGGGTCTTTGACTTTCTCATCCTGCGAACATCCGGCTTTCCGAATGGGGCAGGAATTCCATTTCCTACTAGGTTACGAATTCCATCAAAAAGATGTGTGGCTGAGGGGAAGATTCCTTTGGCACTGGTGTGTTAAGCTAACATTTGCTCGTGCGCTCTTGAGGTTTCTACTCCTGGCTAGAAAACATGAGGTTTGTGTTGGTTCTACCAACGAAACAAAGAATAGTAGGAGTGGCTCTTTCCTTGTACCCAGAGCCGAGGGAAGGCATGAAAAAGAGGGAATGACATCGGAAGTGTACAGTTCCGACAGCACGGCACATTATATACGAGACAAATTCCGCTTATCATTTCCAATTCCCCTCCAATCCAAGAGCCAGCCTCGAGAGTTCTAAGTGTCTTGTGCGGTAGTTTGGGTATCAGTTCTTCGGTGTGAACTTGCTGGGCCCCGCGGGTACGTACCGTACTCCAGAAGAAAGGCATCCATGACATTCACACTATCCTTCGGAGGCCAGAGCAATTCCTTACCCTTGCAGAGTTAGATCAGAATAAGGATCGCATCACCGGGTCGATCACCACTGACACCTAATAAATAGTTAATGAAATCAGACAGGCTAACGAGCGAGTGTAGTTGCTTCAAAGCGGGATATGAAAAGGAACCGCTGCTAGGATAGTAAGGACTGCCCTCACAGAACCAACAAAGATATGAATCTAATTAACATAACATAGAGTATCTTCACGTAGTACAGGTAAAGAGAGAATGTGGGGCAAAATGATGATTGAAATAACTTACAGCAAGAAGAATCCGTCTTTCCACAAGCCGGGCGTTCTTTGGAAAGTGGAGAACCATTTCTAGAAAGACCTGGGTTTTGGCTTAGTGAAAATAAGGAAAAAGTCTTTAGAGTAGCCAGTTAGAAGTTCCTGGGGATGTGATTGACCTAAGAAGCCCGTGTTATCGATAGATGTAAGTTCATAGTTGAAGACAAGGGAGTTTTAGCTTTTTCGTACCTCGCCCCGGTGTCACTGACAGGGGAAGCGCAAGGTTGATTTATCTGTTTTCGACTCGTGAAAGTTATCACAGCTAGCCAGCCTACAAGGAAGATTTATGGGAAGTAAGTTACAAGACTTCTCCCCAAGCTCTATTTCCGGACCTAGTTCAAGGACAGGAGCAGGGGATTTGGCCAAACCTGTTGTTGAAGTCGAGTATGAGCTTCTATCCAATCTTCCTTGAAGCCTCAATTGCTATTGGTAATTGGTTCTATCGAGATATACTGACTTGAAACAGGAATTTCTTGGTAACTGCTTCTTCTTTGAAGCAAGTGCTTTCGGGTTGGCTCTTCTGATATGTGTATTTGCTACCCATACGGAACAGTTTCATTGATGAAAGATGGATGGCTATTCTCCACATTTGCCAGCACAGTGAACTTTTTCTTCTATTTCGTGATTCCTTTCTTTCTGTCGCCATTTGAAAATGGATTTCTCCTCTTAGTCACACACGTCTTTTCCACCTAGGAAGGATGCCCCTACGATCATTCCATGCTCTGCCTTCGCCCGAGCGGTCCCCAGGGAAGGAAGCCAATAATGGGAGTGGCGGAACTTCATTAATTAAAGGATTTGCACTGCCCCACCGTGCCGCAGGGACGAACTTCAATAGCCCATCATAGCACTCTCAGTCAGGGGGTTAGGGAACTCTTGAAGATATCGATAGAATAACATTTATTTTTCATAAGTTTCAGTGGACGCGGAGCCAACAAGTGCAGTTTTTCAGCGTAAGGTCAGGTTACAGAAAGGCCTATTTTGATAAGCAAGGCATTGCAAACAAATAGGTAGAGCAGAGAGCTGACCTAAGGAGCGAGCTTGTTGTAGTTGGTCTAAAGGGGGAAATAAAGGACTGTCCCGCTACTACTTCCTTGATTCCCGGGAAAGAAGGAAGACCGAGGGTAACTAACTCTTCCTTCTGAAAAATCTATATCCCAGCTCGTTTTCTTCGAGCCTTCCCCCCGTTTGGAGTATAGCCAAGTGGTAAGGCATCGGTTTTTGGTACCGGCATGCAAAGGTTCGAATCCTTTTACTCCAGATTATGAACCAAAAGTTAACTTTCCTATTATTTTATTCCTCTAAAGGTGCTCCAATAGGTGTATGTGCTTGGGTAAGCTGCTACTAATAGGAATAAGCAGTCACAGGTTTTTGTTTAGCGTAATAACCGAAAAAGGAGGGCGCCAAGCGTAACTAAACACGGCTTTATTCACGGATAGTAGTTGTTGCCAAGATATATGGGATAGCTACAGGGAATAGACTTTTGAGGAAGAGTCACAAGGCGTCGGTTGGATAGGGCTAGGGTTAGTGACACGGGATAGGACGGATGCGTAACGTTGAGGCGGAAAAGTCTAGAAAGAAGCATGGGACAGACCTTTGAACGAGAACGCTAGGTATACACCGGTATATTCGTATGTCGATAGAGCTAGATAGGCGAGCGAAGCAAGTAGTAGTTGGTAGTTAGAAATAGCTGATAAGCGTTTAGTCAAGATACGTTTCTTTAAAGGATAGGCATGGGAATAGCTGATAGACATTTGTGCAAGGGCTACTAGAAAGATAAGTAGTAGTTGGATATTCCCCACCCACGGATAGCCGGGAATAGGACTTGCAAGGTAGCTTGACATGGTTTGTGAATAAGTACCCTGAGTAGGTTTAATAGGTGTTTGAGTTATCCAAGGTCGACATAAGCATTTATGTTGGGTAGTATCGGTAGCTTGGAATAGGCCTTTCTGTGTGATAGTTACGCCCCAAGGGAGTAGAAGTTGTTCTAAAGATGCTTTTTTAAGCTCTTGGTGACAAGATTCCGATAGCAAACGTCCGCTCGGTTCCTAAACTTCTGTTCTACGAATGGAGATCTAACCGCAAAAAGACAGTTTTTCAGGAGTCTACACTCAATGTGGTCTAAGAACAATCGGGCAACATCGGGAGCAGTAAATGGGTGCGACAAAGGTATGAAATGGCTCTATTTGCTTAATCTGTCTACTCAAACCATGATAACATCTTGACCACCCGATTGAGGAAGGCCAGAAAGACAATCCATACTGATTTTGGTCCAATGTTTTTCTGGTATGGGAAGAGTCTGCCTCTAAATAATTGACACAAAAATATGTACTTGATTTCAAATACGTTAACTCTTTTTATTTGCTTCTCTTCTTAAGGAGCAACTCCAGTTTGTGTGCTCTTCCTTCTCTTCGAGATCGAACATCAATTGCAACGATTCGATAGACATCTTATTGGGATAGATGTAGTTAAACTATGCCCCATAGGAAACAAGTCTTGACCACTAAGCCAAGCCCAAAGAAAGAATAGGGTTGTCGCTGATACGCTGTTTGGATTAGATGTCGCAATATCGGTTGTAGTATTTCCGCTCTTTCTATAAGCTATGAGAGATGTCGCATAATCGGTTGTTAAAGAGATTCTCTCATATGTCGCAATATCCGCAGTTCATGATCTTAGAATTCATGGACCAAAGTCGCAAATCGCTTGTTCTCATTCAAGCATGAGTTCGTTCAAAGTCGGCAAGGGGAATCAGAGAAAGGGCAGTTTAGTCAACAATCATGACCATGGGAACATTAGTTCGCTTTCTAGGTACCCCGGATCTACTAGTCATCGCCTTGGAGCTGGTAAAAGCATTTACCTGGAGTCGGCTATTCCTGATTCAGCAAAGGAAAGAAGAATTTTAGCCATCCTGTCCCCGAGAAAGAGTTCCAGCTAGAACAGACTTGTTGGTACCAGCTAGATAGAAAGATAGGACAGACTCGCTAACGCTCACACATCGTTAAGGTTTTGCTCTTTTACGCCCACCAGAGTCATGTTTTCTTCGCCCTCTCCGACCAACCAATAGTAGCTCCACCACTCTTCCCCAAGTCCGTACTAACAGGACTCGCTTCCGCTCCGGTCGACAGACTCGCTCTATCTTCATTCCCGAGCTCAGACATTTTTTGATTCGCCACCAGGACGCTTCGCTCCGAGAGTTTTCTTCCAGCCGAAAGAGGCTCAACCCGTGAGAAAGAGGTATTCATTTGCACCAGTCCGGAATAGAGATGTTCGCCAGTCCGTGAGTTGCTTTCCCCCCTCAAGCTCAGTGTGGAAGGAAGAACTGTGAGCTTGGTTCGCTGCAGAGAAACCCGAGGAGAGCGGAGCGGTTTGGTAAGGCCATCAGCCAATGGATCATGTTCGGAAATAAAACGCGCACACAGTTGCTTATTAGTCACGCGTTCCCGAACATAAGTCAATCTCAATGTGTTTAGTGCGGGCGTGAAAGAGAGGAATAGCGGCAAGGTATTTAGCTCCATCGAATGGGTGGAGTGATAAGAGGAAGGTATAGCTCGCGCAATAGAGATTGGATCCACAGAAGTTCAGCCGTAGCCATGGCAAGAGCCCTTTATTCAGCCTCTGTACTGGACTTAGCTACTGTTGGTTGCTTCTTAGAGCTCCAGGAAAGAAGATTGGGTCCCAATAAAATATCCTGTTTACGACCGCCAGCCCAATCAGCATCACTAAAGGCCTGAAGGGAAAGAGTAGAGGATGTGCAAAGCGGAAGTCCATGAGTAAGAGTGCCTTTGAGATACCGTAGGATACGCTTGACAGCCGTCCAATGAGTTTCAGTTGGTGCATGCATAAACTGTGAAACCTTATAGACAGCATAAGCAATATCTGGACGAGTAATTGTAGGATACTTCAGACCACCAACCAAACTACGATAAGCTGCAGGATCGATCAGGTAGAAAATCTCCATCGAGAAAGACAAATGCAAAAAGGTGAATTGAATTCCGGATCTTTCTTCGTGCACGAAATCGAGAAAAGTGCTTTCTTTCACAAGCATGATCACTCCGTTTAAAGGGATTCAATCCCCTAACCGCATTTGAGGCGGACGAGAAGAAGGATGTAGGAATCTCCTTTTGTTTATTCAACATGCTAGCAGCGGATTAGCCGCCATGAACCTGTCTATAGGAGCTAGGCAAGGAAGAAGACGTCTGAGAAGGGATGCCGAAAAGAAATGGAATCTGGTGCAAAGTCAGTAGTACTAAGGCCAGAGAGTTGGAATTGCTTTATATAAGCAAGTGTAGCGAAGTCACCTCCATTCTCGATTTCTATTGCGACAGAGGGAGGTAATATCATAATCGATAAAAAATCACTAATTAATTCTTCCTTTATCCATCTCTTTCTTCTTATGGGTTACCACTAGCAACATGACTACCTCATTGAGGAATTCCACTTGTGGCCGAGACCCCTTCTTCTGACCCGTATCCTGCTGGCCGCTAAAGCCCCAATTTTACAACAGAACTCTTCGGACCAAGCCCGGAAAGAGGCGCCGAGGAAGAACGTTGATCACTCCATCATTGGTGCCCCGAGAGTACGTGAACAGCTAGTACGGAGAGTAGATTCATTTCACCGATGCTTCGATCACTTCTCGACCGGGACATCATCCTATATATACCGGAGATTAAACTGCATACTGTAAATTACCTATTGGAAATCCAATCATTAGAACACCAACTTAGGAAGACTATGGTATAGGGGAGTTCTTCCGGTTGAACTAGAATAAGACTATGGGAAGGAGAACCATTCCTACCGGACTAAGAAAGTGAGACCATGTGAGATCATTCAAACAAGTTTTAGCCGAGGATAAAAAAATGCATTCCTTCGCACTGTGCTTTAGCTCTTATAGCACTCTTTTCCTTAATGCCTGTTGGCTCTAGCACTGTGCTCTTTGCTTTTAGTCTCGCTAGCTATGAAACTTCGCCCTCATGATAAAGCAGAATATTTGATGGATGAACTGGTATCCACTTCAAAAGAAACTTCTCTCAAACTACCGTTTCTACTCAACTGCAAAGATGTGCTGATTTGTTCTAAAGAAAACATAATTGGATTTCCGCCTTTTCTCTTACCGGTCTGTGTTCTATCATGGAGCTGTATTCCGTTCCTCGAATCGAGAGTTTCTTTGTCGAGGATCTCTGGTTTAGGGTACTCCATCGAGTTTCAGTTTCTTCTTCTAATGGCTGTGTCCGTCTAAGGTGGCTTTTTGAGCGATTTAAGTATTGCGGTTGTCTTGAGCTCTGGATTGATGGACGGAAACCTGGGGCTGGGTTCGATTTCAACTCGGAGATAGCCGGGTCTATAGTAAGAGCCGCTTTGTGAACAGCATCGGATGACATAGCAAGGGTAGCCGCTATAGAGCAATTATGCCTTAAGCCCAAAACTCTTCCTTCTAGTCTACTCAAGAAGGGGAGTAAGCAGCAATTCCAGAGGCATTACAAGAAGAGGTTGTGGGACTGTCCAGGATTCATTTTATCTCTGATAGCCAATGAATCAATGAGCAGAGAGAAAGATAACTTAAAGCTGCCTAAACTAGACCAATATCATATCACATGAATGCACTCCCCTTATGCCGAAGACCCCGTAGTTGCTAAGGAAGGGCATTGGCAAAGTTAGCATATGAAAGGAACGGCGGTTCTTCATCGGGGGTAACTACGCTAGCTTGGCACTATTTCTAGTCAATATCCCATACCCTTTTAGAATTTAAAATATTAATTAGACCAGACCACCTTCCTCATTAAATGGCAGGCAGACCTCCCTGTATACTTCCTTCATCCTAATCGTCAGAGTGAACAGAAGACCCCCATGTCAAAGTATCAGAACAGATGCTTCTAGGAATTGGTACAGCTGAAATATCTCGCCTCATCAGGGAGAAAAAAGCTATTAAACTAAGATGCCAATCCCTATTAGGAATGAGATAGTGGGAGAGAGACAAACCTTCCAACAGCTCTGACATGTTCATAGGAATAGGCCTTCTATTCAATGCAGTCCCACCGAGCCTTGGGTCTTATAACAATCGCACCTAATTACCATCTCCAATCAGCCACTGGAAGTTCTCTTTAATAGAATGACTGGCTTTACATATCTCCTTATTAATAGGAAATGAATGGGCAGCAACATAGAACCCATCCCTAGAACCCTCAAACCAGTATTTACCCCGGAGAACACGGCTCCACAACGTATTTGGTAGCGGATCCACTTTTCCTTATCTGTTAACGAGACTATACCTTTCCTCTGCCTATGAGCTAGCTAAAGATCCATCGTTATCCTTTCCAGCAATGGAGGCGGAATCAATGGTCATGTCAGGTTTCAGATTCTAAGAGAGATGTCAAGCAAGCGCCGAATCTGAGTACTCAACTTGCCCGACCCGCCTCTTCCACTAGACCTCGTCTTTCAAAGAGCAGCAGCCCAGCAAGCCTAATAGAACCTTGTTTCCTGGGCCAAGTCAGCCTATAAGTAAGTAAGTAGGGCTGAAGACAATTTGTTTGTTAGTTTTTCAATCTTCTTCCTTCTATGCTTAGTGGAAATGACCTCCTTGATCGGCAAGTAAGCGAGCGGTAGTTCAGTCTCCGACAAGTGAGGCCGAATATAGCCCCTGGTGTCCTATTCCTTCTAAACTAGCTGCTCTCGCTTGACTCTTCTAGTGAGCAAGCAAACTGGTCGGGGAACAGGGTCGGATCAAAGTAAGGAATGGGAATAGCACTCACTCGTTGAAGGTAAGCCAGAAACAGGGGTTGTCCTCTCCCTTACTTAAGTCCTACTCCATCTTTTCGTGCCCCAAAGGGGAAGTCAAGCAATAATGAGGGAACTTGACCCACACCTGACGAAAGAGTTTGGTAGCTCGAAGGAAGCAGAAGCAAAACCAGCTTTCTTTCAGTCCCAACCTCCATAGGTTCCTCCCTGTATGACATAGTCCATTGGATTGGGGCAATGGTACGCACCTATGTTTGGTGTCCCCTCTCACACTTTCTCGTCAGATCCTTGTCCCAAAGGGCAATACATTGAGTCGGAAAGACGGGCTTTCGTAAATTCCATTCAGTAGCCGAACTAGCCACTGGATCAGCTCTCATAGTGGGGGATTCAGAGTCAAGTTAGGCGCAAAAGAGGGGGTTTACATCATTCGTCGTGATTGGATCAATCAGACTCCCCCACAGGAAATGCCAAGGGGCGCCCTTTCTAATTATCATCTACCGCCCATTTCTTCATCATCTGCTGCAGCCTTAAGTGCGTAAAGTAGGCTCAGCTTCTTAGGTTTCTAAATATCTTGTAGTAGCCGAAGGTAGTCCAGTCCGCATGTTAGATTGAATTGAATCTTATATAACCTACGTAGCTAAAGAGAAAATCATAATAGTCTAAGTGGACCTCTCAAAGGTATAAATAAGTAGACATTAGTCTTACTGGTTCGGTCTTTTTCTTTTTTGTTATGATGCCCACATTTCATACTTCTCAATTCTTATTTATTCAAGGGTTCGTATGTACTTGAGCGGAGTGCTTTTTCTACAGCTACTTGTCTTGAGCGAGCGTATAAGCAATGGCCCTCGCGGATTTAGTGCACCTATATATCCTTTAGATTGAACGTGAGAAGTTCTGAACTCTTAGGCGCTAGGAATATATCTACCTAAATTCGATATTCAAGTTAGAACTTTCCTAAGGCATCCTTACTTATATCTTCAGGAGGTAGTTCACTTCCTAACACCACCGAGTCAGTGCCGGTGTAGTGACAATCCTCCCTGCTGATGCAGGCTGGGGTACATCTTGATTCGGGCACAAGCTGTAATGCTGCTAGCTGAACAGCACCAAGACGAGGAATCCTGTCTTGATCCAACTCAGTGGACTTATCCGCCCAGTACGAGCAGAGAAACTTGTTTTTAGCCATCTGATCAGCAGATATCAAGCCAAGCTTCCGCATAATTTCCTTCGGATTGAGCCAACATCCGTTACGGTCGTTCGTTCTATTCAAAAAATCTCCGTTCCAAAACCGTACATGAGGTTTTCATCTCATACGGCTCCTCCCTTCTGTACATAGTACTAAGCGAAATAATCTAAAGAATAAAAATAGAATTAGTCCCATCTCATTATGGACCGAAAGGGGCTGGTATTTTTCCAAGAAATCTCTAGCCAACCTTCCCGCAAGAGGTTTTTCTTAACACTAAGGAATTCTATTAATGCTAGAGGAAAACGATAGCTGCAAGAATTTCTTTGTTCTCAACGCCTCCTATTTAGAGGAATTAGCCACTTCAACGACCTTTGATGGTTATAGGGGTATCCAAAGTACAAACCTGATGGCTGTTTGTTATCCGAACCATTCTTCCCGGCCCTGATACCGATCAGGAAAGGGCCAATTTCTAACAAAGTTTTTCTCTTGTTGATTCCTATTTCTAGGTGTAGTGCTTTTCTCCCCTATGCTGCCTATTGGTACTAGTAGAGTAGGATTGGCCTGTAATACAGAACCTATCTTGTAGGTGTAACCTTTCGCTCAATACTCAAATCTACAATTGAAGCATCTGAGGCCGCATCAATCGAGGATACACGACAGAAGGAATTGTTAGTTCACCTCACCTTCTCCAAGCGTGGGTTTCCTTTACTAATTTAGTTTTCTCTATGTGAACCCCTTCTCTTTCTCGTAAGACTGAAGCGTAGGTAGGGCTAAAAAAAAACAAAAAAAAGAGTCAAATCGCACCATCTCTATAATAAGTAAATGCCCTTTTTTCCCCTGAGGTTGTCGGAATTATTCGCAATAAAATATTGGCTACAATTGAGGAGGTCTTATCAATGAAATTTCCATTTATACGGGATCTAGGCATAATTCCCAATCCATTCTATATAGAATTGTTTTCATTCCTTCACAAAATAACATAAAAACAAACACATTCGATTCTTATAAATCGACCGATCCATATATATGCTCTAAATGGATAAGAGAGGTATGGATTTTCCGCTCAGCTCAAATTGTCCCGACAAGGAGAGATATTCAATATTTGAATCAGATTGGATTTCGTAGTATACCAATGAGCCAAACTATTACTATTTCATCTAACTTGAATAACCAAGGACTGAATTTTACTATGGATTCTGATAACTCGATAAGTTTTGATTTGGTTATGATCCAAAGATAAAAAAGAAAGGTTTAACAAGCCATGAGAAAAAATAGAGTAAAGTAACCATACGTTCTGTTTGCAGAACGTGTATACGCCACGCCATACAATCAAAATAGAAACATGGGACGATTCCAGAATTTTGAATAGATCCGTGGGGATGAGAGAAGTTGTTGTTGAGAAATATTAAATTGGAAAGGAAGTAAAACTCCCTATGGAACCTGTGATCGGTTGTACCTGTACTTTAGTGATACGAAAACTCGCTATTCACTCAGTTTCAGGTCAATAATAATAAGATTATGTAGGAGAGATGGCCGAGCGGTTCAAGGCGTAGCATTGGAACTGCTATGTAGGCTTTTGTTTACCGAGGGTTCGAATCCACCACTTATTCCTTCCCACCCACAAGGGGGGGCTGCTCAAGCAGCTCAGGAGGCGCCAACCCCACAACCACAGGTAGAAGGAGTTCCAGGTGCGGCGTCCAGATCAGTTACTAGTGGCACTATTTCATTGAGTGACGTTCTAGTATATTCTATTTTAAGATTGTTGAAGCAGATAGTGTAGTTCATTGGTTGCATCTAGTGTAAATTGCTTCCTTATAAAATAGTATATAGCTAGCAGTAGTAGAAATGGGGTAGTGCATTGACCTTACTCAGTTTATTAGTGCGCTTGCTTGCGGAGAGTAAATGGCTGTAGTGAAACTCTGTGACTAGGTGATAGCTTGAGTAGGAGGAAATAGTGGCATGGGACTAATATACTAAAAAGTGTAAATAGTGAGTTTCTAGTTCCGTAGAAGAAGCTGTTTTTTATCGAGGAAGCATGTTTTCTCGGGGAAGACAGGCTTTCTCGGGTAAAGTAAAGAGGATTTCCAACAGGTCGAAAAATAGCTCTTAGTCATCCAACAACGGTTAAGACTAGAGGAACGTAAGAAGATCAGTCCCAGAGCTGATTCAATAGCTGCTCCCATCCGTTTAAGAAAGGAAAGAAGGGATGGCATTCAATCAAGCCTTCGTCCTTAGAGAAACTTCCTTGAACAGCCACCGCCCCTGGCATCTCCTCTGTAAACTGGATCTCTTCTCTTAGGTTAAACAACCGAATCTCCTAGCTCTCGATCAAACCCTTATCCCAATCGACATCCGGAAAGGAAGCCATCGAAATCGTCCGATTTTTGCATGAAAGGCGATATTAATCGTTCAATTTCATTCACTCGCAGATCAGCTTCCAGGTCTGCTTCGGCCAATGGTGCTGTTTGAAGCTTTCTTTCTAAGGAACCAAAAGAGGTGGGTAAGACAAGCTATAGAGATGTTCCACAAACATCTTACTTGAAGCTCTGTTCCGAGTGCACTAAGCGAAGAGGCAACTCGAGGACCTACCAATAAGGTACCGGCAGTACCTAGCCAGATGAACAAGCTCCTTCCAAAGGCTATAGCTCTTTTCCCACCCACATCCCTGGATAAGGGGTCTCTCACTCAGCTTTCAAAATGTCTGTTTACACAAACAGCTTCTTTAGTGGTGCCATTTGCAACTAAAATAACAGATGATAGGATCAAACCCGCCTTCCCCTACATTCAGGTCTTGTGAACGGAGTCGAGATAGGGTATGGACAGTCTCCCATAACAAGAATAGGAATAGGCGAGCCTTCCCGATGTGTTTGATTTCCTACTATCGAAAGAAGGCTTCTATCACGAGTTTAGGTCCTTTTCAACGGGTCATAAAATCTTCCATTTTTAGGTTTGAAAACGAGCTTCTGGCAAAGCATCGGGAGGGAGTGTCATTGACCCATTCCTACAGCTTCTTTGATTCATCAATTCCCATCTATGAATTATGGATCCAATTCGGTATCTTGCGTAGGAATTCATGTTGTCAACGAGGATCTTAGCCCCTTATTGTTGTTTTCCCAGCCAACTGTCAAATGCAAATCCAAAAAAAGGAATGCCTTTGAGAGAAGAATGTAGGAACGAAGCTTCCCGGAGTCCTTCGATTCATCCCAAGTCGTCGAGAAAGACCTTGTTTTCGTTCTCTCACCAACAACTAGGCCGAGTGCCTTCCTTTTCTTGTGCCTATTGCTTCTGTGCCCGTTCGTGCTTCTTGCGATAGGAATTTCGGGCTTTCCTGCGGGTGTGCCGGTGTGGATTCTGTGTAGTTCGATTACAGTCTGGACTTTTAGTCTTTACTGAAACCGCCAGTCGTACCCTTGGGTATATGCCGTGAAAGATAGAATATAATGATTTTAGGATACGGTGTATTACGAAAGTTGTATGACTTGGTGAGAATGGCTAAGGATCCCTTCCTTTCGGCCTGATCTTAGGCCCTTACATACCCTCCTATCAATCAAACCTATTCATAGGGATTCCGCTACCTTTATTGGACTCATATCTGTATGGCTTTTTCTAAAAAGACAATAACGTCAACGGATGTTCGAATTCTACAGCATCCTCCGTCATTGTCTGGAACGAGAATGAATTATTCTGACTTATTCGTGAACCGGAAAGATTGAGGGCTTATCCTAATGAAATTATGGCATCGTAGGAATCAAGTTCACCAGAAAGAAGAGATGATGTCAGGTGCGTAGACCAATGATGGAACATGGGCTGACGTCGAATGCCACATACATCTGGACGAGAGATTTGATCCACCAACTTGACCTGGGGATAAGGCACTCCGGAGATGTTACGCTGTGCCCTCTCCCATAGAGCAACCCAAGCTCGAGAGTTCGCCTATTACCACCGCCCTGCTATCACTTCTGAGAAGCGAGCACCTGTTTTTCTAAAAAGGAAGCGGCACCCATGGAGTAAGGTGACTCGAGCAACCCCAACCCAACTCCAAGCCGTAGTGTGAAATCCCAACCAGATTACTTCGATTCGCTTCCGATGCTCCGTCTCAGGCCGACCTGTAGAGCTTGACTCCTGCATGAAACAATCCAGGGTCAAACGAAGATACTTGTTAGCCTAGCCCCATGTGTATCCGTAGCCTTCCCTGTTTTGAGAATCTCCTATTTCTTCGTAGCACGTGTGTCCTTCGTATGTTCCGTCGCCTGTTCCTGGATAAGTAGATTTTCTACCAACCAAGTAGAATCAGCCTGAGAATCAGCTGCTGAGAATGCAGGGCACCCAGCTTTTGACCTCTGCCCGTGTCATCGCCTTATGAGCAGTCGAAATATACGTTTTGCTTACTGTCACGTGGTCCGTCTCCTCACTCAACTTCAGAATCAAACCACCTTCCGGCTTCGTACTACTACTACCTCCTAGGTCGTCGTTCTTTCCATTGCTTCATTTCACTTAGAAGCTAGCTAGACTTCTTCATCCATCTTCCCTATCTATCTGTATGTAGGCGGGGATTCACTAAATCCTTCTTTTTTCCTTATGACCTGCAGCGTCCCGTCTCTCTCGTCTGCTTGAAACGGAAACAGAAACAGCCCCCTTCTCTCGAACATCCATCCCTCCCAAAGCAAAGCCTACGCCTCCTAATGTGGAGTGGAATCAGTCACTCATTCCACTCCTGCTGATCCTGAAGTCGATAGTTGTCTTTCGCGCTCTTTCATCTATCTTTGTTTGTAGGGCGACCAACTAAAGAGTCTAATTCCATATCGACTTTCACTTTAAGGAGGGAGCTAGATAAATTCCGTAACACGGTAAGGAGCGAGCGATAGCAGCGAGTCGATCAAAGCGATCTAGAGTGAAAAAAAACTACTACTTAATATTGGGCTTGCATATTCTTGAGAGTAGTATATAGATTCTTCCCTGGCTTGATTATTGTTTTTTCAGCTTTCCTTTGGTCTTCAACTCTAATAGGCAACCCTCGCCTCATTGAGGAGGAACTTTGGTCGGAGCATTCTTGATCTACAATCAATCGGAGTGAGGAAACTTCAAGTACTGTAGACTGAACAAGAGTGATAGTAGACAGTGAATAAATGAGATGGGCACATCAGGTTGCACGCCTGCCCCGGCTAAGAGGTACTACCTTCTCCCATAGCACTATCCTAAAGAATCAAGAAAGCGGATAGGTGACTAGTTCCTTGTACGTATCAGCTATATGCTAATTATGGATGAAAGGAGAGGAGCCAATATACATCCTAGTTCATGAGGAGTCAATATACATCCTAGTTCATTCGGAAATGTCTAACAAGGGACTCTTTGTTCACTGCAATACATCCTTGTGCCAAAGTGCACAGCTAAAGTCAAAGGAGCGTATCAGCCACACGTCACCAGTCTCCAAGAAGGGGAGAGTTGTTGATTCACATTGCTTCCTTGGGTGCTAACTACATCAAAGCACTTGTTGAGTGACTACTTCGGCTATGCGAGCTACATGAGATAGACGAGGGAATGAGCCCTACAGCGGACCACACTCAGAGACCATTTGGAAAGAATAGCTGCACTCTTACACATAATCACATACTTGAGCATAGAGCTTTAACAGATAAACGACACAATACTTAATGCAGTAAAACAAGAGGAAAAGTGCACTATAAGTCTTGGTATCGATTAGAGGATTTGATTGAGCGGGAGTATTTCAAGGATCCATATCTGGGGTTGAGAATAGCAGTAGTGGAATTTCAAGAACCTTACCTCAAATGTCAGGACACTCCGGTTATAGCTTTGGCCGTAATGAGACTACTCATAAAGTACGTGTACAATACTGGATTTAAGTATGGGAAGTTTACTATAGGATATAACATAATAAGAGCAAGCGGAGAACCTGTGTCCTTTATCATAGGTCATGCTATTTCATTGGCAAATTCAAGTGGGAATGCTGTGCCCAAGATGGATGTCTATGCTATGATTGAGAAAAATAGAATTCAAAAAGCTGAAGAATACGAGAAGGATTTATTAAAGGGTGTATACATTCGAGTCTACCTGCTTGGTAGGCATGAAATCACTGACAAAGAGTTGCCTAGCTCCGATGAAATTGCAAGCTTAATTTGGAAATTAATAGAAGCTGGCATAGGTAGTGGTGAACCACGAGAAGTTAGAGCAAGAGCTCTGGGTAGGTATCGTAGACATCCTGAGTGTATCACGGCATTGAAGCTGAAGAGACAGAAATGTCTTCCTTTCATTGTAGCCGATATAGAGACAGTTATACTCAATAATGTGCGTGTACCTTATGCAGCTGGGCTCTTAGTGGTGAATCCGGGGGATGATGTGGCTACCATGGATGATCAAATAGACACATATTTTTTGAGGAATACAATTTGATAATACCTTCCTTTGAAGAAAGGAGTACTAAAATGTTGGTAGATTTTTTAGAGCGTATAGCCAAACTGGGATTGAGCTTATGAGTAAGGAAGAGACGAATGGTTACGTATCCTAATCTAGTAGCAGGATCGACAGTGAAAGTCCTTTTTCACCCAAGCAAAAGACGGACCTGAGAGTGTGCTCTATGCGGCAGAGAATGATCATGTTGAGGAAGAACTGAGCGAAAAGACCATAAGGCCTATTCTCAACGTCCATCCTACTATGATCACATCGACGTCATATTTCGAATCCTTCTTTGCTTGTGGGAGCACGTTGCGTTTGCGAATGGAGGAAGGAAGCCTGGCTGGCGGTGTCTGAAAATAGCAATTGAGATCAAAGCCATCGCAGTTAAGAACAACCGATGCCTTATGTGTATTGGATCCGCTCTTCTGTTAGCATGAACACATGAATGAGATTCTATTCCTCTTCCAAAATAGAACCCCCCACCTTCACCTACCCCCCAACCTAGGTGCGGAAGTAAAATCAATCCTTGTTTGTACATCGCTGAACTTACATACCCGGGCCCGGCTCAACATTCTTTTAAAACAATCGAATAACGGCTTTTCCATGGCTTGGCCATTCAATCTTGTGAACTAATCGAGACCGAAATTGGATAAAGAGATACAAAAGGAGAGGAATACCCAATCGATGAAAGAACATGAAACCCTTCTGTTTCTATAGAGGTACGGGAAACGGTTGGGGGCAATAAAGTAGGTGAAGTGGTTGGATTTTGCGAGCTGTTCCAACCACTGCTGGATGTGATTCCAAGAGCCGAACGAGAATGAATACCACACAGAAGAGTCAAGACCGGGCTCCCTAATAGAATGTTTAACCGATCCATTCCGGATCGATCGAATTGGTACGGAAGTTGTAACATGGGAAAAGCACAGAAAACACGACTTATTTGAATAACCCGGTGACCTACCAATTGTAGAAGTAGGATTTTTGGCAAGCAATAAGCACTTAAATAATACAATTCGAGTGTACCTGATTCTTTATCATTTCGAGGAAAAGGTTCGGGAGGAAAGGGAAACAACAGAGGGATCCGAATCGAACCTAAATGGGAATGACATGAAAAATCTTTTTCAAAACCTATCATTAAGGGCGTGACGACGATATACGAGAGGAATAAAAAAAAACTCGTGATTGGTGTGGAGGGGAAGATCTGCTTATGAAATTGTTCAAGAAAGAGTCGTCTCATTTCCTTACTTCTTCGTTCTTTCGAATTCATTCACTTCGACGGCTGGCGCTACGCTAGCTTTGCATGATTAGCTCCGACAGAACAGGTACTGCATTTCCTTAGTTGGATCCGCTCTTTCTCTCTCGTGCAGTTGTTGCTTCCGGCTATTTATTCAGTCGTCAATCAGCATTGATCCGGGTAGTTAGTCAGTCTCTCTCTTTTTTCCCGTCCTTCTCTATCTATGAAATTCCTAATTAAGGGAGTTCGCTTTCCAATATCTAAATGTTCATGCAAAGCAACAAACGAAATGCAAGAACTGTGGTTGGGGAGAGGGAAAAGCTATCAATCCAATGAACAGAAAAAGCGGCTTGGCCGAAGGGTCAGGAAGAGGAAGAGAGAACGACTATACTTTCTTAGTTAGAACATTAGGAACCTTACACCCATATGAAAGAAAGCAGCCAAAAAAGTAGAGAAGATCAGAGACGGGTTTAGCGAGAAAAGTCTTTAGCTCACACCTATCTTTGATGAAAGAAGCAAGAAATTGAAAGTGTGATTAAAGCCAGAGAGATGACTTCTGTTGAACTCTTCCTGTACATGAAGGGAATGAATCGCATATGTTGGTTGAGAATTGCTCGGGAATTCATTGATAAGGCTAAGTCTTTCTTTTTCATTCTTATCTTACAATTCTATGAGTAAAGCCTAGATAAAGATAAGACTAGATTAAGAAGATTGAACAACGTAGCTCCTTAGCTCGATCTTGAAGAACGAATGCCGAAATGGCAGCTTAACTATCAGGAAGTAGCCCTTTTCAGCGCTCTTAATCAACAATCGAATAAATATAGAATTTCGTTAATTCAAACCCGAAGAAATTGGAGGTCCCATAATCGAATAAAAGTTAGCTCGGTCAGAACGGGTCCACGGTATCCTCTATTAGAATAGAAGGAAATAACCCTATCTCTGGTGAGGTTACTTAGTCGAGATCGCTAAGTGAAATCGAGCTGCAAGTGGCTACCAATACAAACAAAGGAATTCCTTTCAATTCTTTTTTCTTTGTAGTTCACTTGTTTTCTTTCGAGGTGGATTTGATGTTCATCCGAAACCTTTGAGGTTGGGGACTTCCCTCCCATCTCTTCCTAGCTCTTGACCTTCTGCTATTGTTGATGGTGCGTGGGTAGCATCCTTCTAGTCTTTCCCTTTCTTGGGTGCTTCGACTCGAGTTAACTAGGCCCGATGGAGGTTACGCGAAAGCCCAGAAACGCGTGCCAAAGATCCTCCGGCTCTGACAGAAGAATATTCTTAACACATGCTCTTTGAGCAATTTTGGGAAGAAACGAATAGCATTTAGTTTATAATTCTAAAGTAGAAAGGGAAAAAAACAGCAATTATACTTGACTTGATTGACGCGACGACATCTTAACTTGCGATGCGATCAATTAGCTTATAATAATAATGACTGGGGAGAACCCAACCGAACCTTGAACACTTCATCCCGTCCCGAGCTAAGGGCTAGGAGCGGGACGCCCTCCAAAACCCGAAGTCCGTGTTGCAAGAAGCAGGTGGGACCCCTCGCACCGTCATGACATAGGTCTGAAATACCGATTCCAGGCGAGTATCTAAAGCTGCTGCTGCAGTAGCTGTTGTTCGCTGAAGTGCTACCGTCCTGATGACTTCTACTATTAGAGTGATTAGAGTCTCGCGCAAGGGTGAAGCAAGCTTTACCCGACCGGTAAGGTCTTTAGTACCATAGACTGATAGCGTATCAGTTAGCCATCAAGCCAGCGACAAGGCCCCAAGGTCGGGGACGCCGAGACCTTTGCTGATGAAATTTGGTTTAGTTAATCCTTTCAAGGGCTAGCTGGATCCGAAGCTCTCTTGGTCGGCTTGGCTAGAACAACCACGATCAAAGTTATTGGTCTCTATCTTCATTGCTCAGGACGAAACTCTGCCTCACTTCGATCGCCTCGGATTGAAGGATTCGGCCGCGTAGCCCTAATTTAGGAATAAAAGGAAATCGAAGGTGCTGATGAAGGAAGAACATTACCATAACTCTACTATTCCACGCTCTTCCGAAAATAGGAGATTTTGGTCTTTACTTCAGACCCACCACAACGAAGTTTTTGAGTATACTAAGGATTACCCATATCGAGAATGGGCCCGCCCTGGTACCGTTCTCTACTTCCGCTCTAATAGATTGATTCTATTTTTAACTTAGATTTTTTTCTTATCTCTCATTCCTGTTTCCTTTGTTCTGCCGACTACATTGATTGGATACCGTTGGGCCTGCCTACGCACTAAGTATACCGATTATCCATCGAATTGCCTTTGGTTGTCCTACCCATTTTGGAGATCTTATTCTCACCTTGTTTTATTGCTCTTTCTCGATGGTATTTCGGAGTGCTAGACCTCATTCTCTTTGATACGCTTATTCAATTGTTTCTTACGAAACCTTACGTTACTTTAATTCGATGAGGAGGATGGGACTAAGGAGCGGGTACGGGAGCTTGACCAGGAACAAGATAACGAGAAGTGGATTTGCCTGGGGTGGGCTCACCTACGACCACTCTTCGATTATTGAAGTTCAGAATTTATCCGTTCCTTTAGTCGGCCGGTCTCACTTTACTTTATAAATTAGGAATAGTCCGATCTTCCGACATGAATGAAATAGTAGGTTTTTGAAAGCAAAGCTCAAATCTTTTCTTTCAAAAAAAGTCGCTTATTTCTTCTTTTTCTAGGTAGAAGATAATTCCCATGTGTTCAGTCGTGTAAGAGTTTGTCTTTTCCGCTTTTATCATATTATAGCTTGCCCGATAAAGCACCAACCTTGCCCTTGCTCTGGACTTCTTTCTTAAATAGAGGCCGCGTTGGAAGAAGAATTGGCTATATTCTAAATTCATCCTAAACTCTCAACCTATGATTAGGAATTTACCTTTGGCTTGGCTTTATTAGTGCTTCTGGGTGATCTTATTGCACTAGGTTTGTTTATAAAAGCAGGTGTACCACTATCTCCTCTTCTGTGCAAAAGTGAAATATAGGAAAGTTCAAACCAGTAAAATTCACGGATTCTTTAGAACCTTGGCAAAATAGGGCGATTTCTTGTTTAAAATGAATGAAAGTGATGCCGCTAAGTTATTCCAATGCCATTAGAATCTAAAAGCATCTCGCTAAGGGTTGGATCAGCTGGGGCAACTACTGTGATATGGTAAACATCAATATTAAGAATGCATCATACAATGAGCAAAGAAAAGAGAAATCTGACACTTGTCTGTGCTTGGTACCAATACTCTCGGTATTCGAATTGGCATCGTTGTATAAGCAGAGATTATTCTATTTAGAAAGTCTTTAGTAACAAAACAAAAGCACAAGTAGGGTAGGCACATGGTCGGTATTTTTGTTTGGAAAAAATTCATCAAATACCTGGTTTTGAGCTAACAAAAACAGCACAGAAATAGATTTCTATAAAACGGAACTTCATTTTTGGGTTCTCTGACTGGAAACTAAGGAAACAAGGGGAGGAGGCACAGGCAAAGGGCGGAAGCGGCTAGAACTTATCCTCCAACGTAGCTGGTAAGGCTATTGAGAGGGCTAGTGTCATACATACTTTCTGCGGATCAAGCTCAATGAAGATTCAAAACTCATGGTAGCTCCGTTTTAGGAAAAAACATACTTGCTATAAGAATAGAAAGAAATAAGCAACTCCTAAGCGAAGAAGGCTGTGAGTGATGTAGCAGATGGGCCTATGGCCAGTTTTGCTTTTCATAGCCCTGGCGAAAAAGCAGCAAACTCTTCATAGAAGGGGATTTTCCCTTTTTTTGCTACTTCCCTAGGTGGAATCATTTTAATTGCATGTGTTAAGCATCTCGGTTGAGGCAGAATAGAGTGGGAATTGGATTATGGATCACTTACGGTTACGGTATCTTGTATCTTGGTTTTTTCCTCGATCTACTTTTCCCGATCCCGATTTTAGGGGGCTTCATTCGAAGTCAAAGCAATGCGAACTACGATGCTTGCCTGACTTTATTAGAAAGAGGTTTCAGTGCCGAATCCCTTTAATGGTAGAGCTGGGGTGAGCAGGTCTTTAACTGAACCCAGGCCGAATCCCTAATTCGAGAAGTGCTCCGGTGTGAGTCAGTGCCTAATGCTATAGTAGGGGCGAACTCCGGCTTTCGAATGAGGTTTCGCGCGAATGCATGACTCACAATAGGAGGCACAAGGCTTTCATTCCTTGACAGGTAAATTACATCGAGGACAACTTTCAGGCGGGTGCCCCTTCTGTCTTGAATTTCCGAGGGGCAAGGTGGGGAAGGCAGAACTAGTCTAGGACTATAGGGAGTTCCCGGTGTAGACCAGAATCCCAGGGAAATCGTTCTAAACAGAAGACGCAAGCAATAAGGGCAGTTAACCCGGCATCGTGTGGATTGGACATCGGGGCTACCAAAGTGCTTTTCTCACGCATGCTGTTAAGGTCTTTTTCCTTTCTCCTGGACTATCTATAAGGGACTTGGGGTGCCTTCTTTTGGTCTATAGGGTCAAAGAGGGTAGGTAGCAACCTTCGATTCTCGTGCATGAAGCCGAGTTTCCTAGGCGGGGGTTTTCTATAAGAAGGAGACAGATGCTCTCGTATAGAATAGAAGTCCACTTCATCTTCATGTGCAGCTGATTCGAGAACAGTCAAAAGAGTAAGAGCGCATTCCTTGTCCCATTCGATACACCTTTTTGTGACTGATAGCCACACTTTATGATTGTATGGGGCGACAAATGAGAAAGGGCAGAGGCACTATCTACAACCATCTCAATGTACCCGGGATCCTCATCATCTTACTTAGTTTTTGTCCCTCCCGTCGTGTGACTCAATCAAGATTTTACTGGCCTTTACTCCACTTCGTTCACTACGTTCATTAGTAAAGGGCGTTAGCTCCTTTCCTTCTTTCTTCACAACTGAAAAAGAGTGATAATAAAAACTCTGGAAAAATGAAATGGCTAGAGGAATGAATGAGAGCTATGAGGGACTTACGATGTGCAATGCTATAGAAAAGAATGAGAGTAGAATTGGGCATGCTAAAAAAAGCAATTACAGGCCACCCCCTTAGACTGTGAAAGAAAGAGTCCCCGTAAAGTCAAAAAGCAGCGGGCTAAGCGCGCGCATATCAAAACACTTAAAAATAAATAGGGTTGGTTGGTTTTTGCCTCTCTTCGACCGGTGGTATCTCATTCTCTACTCTACGGGGAAAGACTCTTTTTGACCTTTTGCCTCTCAGTTGGTTTACCTACCTTCTGCCTCTCAGTTGGTTTCAGACAGAGGGTTGTGGAAAGCTAATAGCATTGGACTTCGACTTGCTTGAATAAACTTCCCTCACTGCCTTTTCGGTCGTTGAGTCTCTACGGTCAAGGATCAAAGTCAAGAATTTCATAGGACCGCCAAGGGATGAGGTTAGTAGTTCATACTGATTTTATTTTTAGAAGCGGATTTTTGAAATCAAAGCCTCTCGTATAAGCGGAAAATCTATAGTTTTGGGTGCAAAATACCTGGTCTCTCATGTCAGATCGCAAGGCTTACACGGCGAGGAGAAAGGAAATCTGTCTTTTAGATCACAAATCTATCTTCTATAGAATTAACTACTGGACTAATGAAAAAAAAGGTGCCTGTAAGGCCAGAGGGACAAGTAGTAGGTTATCAACCAAGTTTCCAATTTCCTTTTAAAAGTGCCTTTCTTCCAGAGGTATTCGGGAATATGTTAGACGTCTTCATCCTATTCCCCTGAGGGCTATTTTCTCTACTCCCGCATAAGGGCTTCCAGGTTTCAAACAGCAAATCGAGTATAAAACCTCCCCCGCCTCTGGGAAGGAAAGAAGAACCCATAAATCTAGAATCGTTGCTATTCTCTATACAATGTAAACGCTTAAGGCGAAGTTAGAGTTGCACCCGTGGACAGGAATTGCAATCAAAAGGGGGAGAAGATAAAGTTCAACCAAGCTAAGGCTAGCCTTCATTGATTCTATTCTATTTTTAACTTAGATTTTTTTTATCGCAGCAAATAAGACTTGAAGCGGATTCTCTACCTAGAATTTATCTAATACAGACAGTTCTTCGGTAGACTCATTTCATGCCCTTATCGAATGTTCATATAGTCATAAGAAGAGCTCCTTTTCTTCTTTGCTATTACCTTGAAGCGAGTATTCCCCAGCTTTGTATAGCTTTTAAATATTATACAAGATAGAGATCTAAAGCTTATAAGCTGAGCTAGAGAGAGTGAATCTCGTATATTTCTTCTAGCTAGTTAGAGAGTCGATCTCTCTTCTCTTTCTAGTGGAAAGTGTCGATAGACAGAATCCAGTCAGTTTGAATGACTCGGAACTTAACTAATTGCCGAGAAGCCTATATAAGCTATTCATTGTCTAGATATATGCTTAAGGAAGAGAAGGATGAGCGAATGACATCATGTATGAAATTGACTTTGGGGTCGAACCCTTGAGCATGTTAAATCAGAGCTGCAAGCATGGAACAAGTAATAACCGACTTCAGGCAGATAAAGCTGCTATAAAAGCTATGCCTGTCAATCGAGTAGGCGATTAGCGACATCCCTATCTTTCTTCAGTTCATATAGGTCTACTGCTTTCCTTTTTGAAAAGAGTATAGGCTTCCAAGCTTGACTAAAGGGGGTATGCGCGAGAATGCTTGTCCTGTGCGTCTTCTGCGCAAGAAGTTCAATGAGTGCGAGTCCCGATACTCCGACTTAGAAAGAACCTCTTGTGCTGCTCGCCGACTCCGTCAGTACACGCTTTATCATAAATGGGATTCATTTTGGGATCATGTAATTGATTTGTATAGGAGGATCACTATGACTATAGCCCTTGGTAGAGTTACTAAAGAAGAAAATGATCTATTTGATATTATGGACGACTGGTTACGAAGGACCGTTTCGTTTTTGTAGGATGGTCCGGCCTATTGCTCTTTCCTTGTGCTTATTTCGCTTTAGGGGGTTGGTTTACAGGGACAACTTTTGTAACTTCTTGGTATACCCATGGATTGGCTAGTTCCTATTTGGAAGGTTGTAATTTCTTAACCGCGGCAGTTTCCACCCCTGCCAATAGTTTAGCACACTCTTTGTTGCTACTATGGGGCCCGGAAGCACAAGGGGATTTTACTCGTTGGTGTCAATTAGGGGGTCTATGGACTTTTGTGGCTCTCCATGGGGCTTTTGCACTAATAGGTTTCATGTTACGTCAATTTGAACTTGCTCGGTCTGTTCAATTGCGGCCTTATAATGCAATTTCATTCTCTGCTCCAATCGCTGTTTTTGTTTCCGTATTCCTTATTTATCCACTGGGACAATCTGGTTGGTTCTTTGCGCCGAGTTTTGGCGTAGCAGCGATATTTCGATTCATCCTCTTTTTCCAAGGATTTCATAATTGGACCTTGAACCCATTTCATATGATGGGAGTTGCCGGAGTATTAGGCGCGGCTCTGCTATGCGCTATTCATGGTGCGACCGTAGAAAACACTCTATTCGAGGACGGTGATGGTGCAAATACCTTCCGCGCTTTTAACCCAACTCAAGCTGAAGAAACTTATTCAATGGTCACTGCTAACCGCTTTTGGTCCCAAATCTTTGGTGTTGCTTTTTCCAATAAACGTTGGTTACATTTCTTTATGCTATTTGTACCCGTCACCGGTTTATGGATGAGTGCTATTGGCGTAGTCGGCCTGGCTCTGAACTTACGTGCCTATGACTTCGTTTCCCAGGAAATCCGTGCAGCGGAAGATCCCGAATTTGAGACTTTCTACACCATAAATATTCTTTTAAACGAAGGTATTCGTGCGTGGATGGCAGCTCAGGATCAGCCTCATGAAAATCTTATATTCCCTGAGGAGGTTCTACCACGTGGAAACGCTCTTTAATGGAACTTTCGTTTTAGCTGGTCGTGACCAAGAAACCACCGGCTTTGCTTGGTGGGCCGGGAATGCCAGACTTATCAATTTGTCCGGTAAACTACTTGGAGCTCACGTAGCCCATGCCGGGTTAATCGTATTCTGGGCCGGAGCAATGAACCTATTTGAAGTGGCCCATTTCGTACCAGAAAAGCCCATGTATGAACAAGGATTGATTTTACTTCCGCACTTAGCTACTCTAGGTTGGGGAGTAGGACCGGGGGGGGAAGTTCTAGATACTTTTCCGTACTTTGTATCTGGAGTACTTCACCTAATTTCCTCCGCAGTCTTAGGCTTCGGTGGCATTTATCACGCGCTTCTGGGACCCGAAACTCTTGAAGAATCTTTTCCATTCTTTGGTTATGTATGGAAAGATAGAAATAAAATGACTACAATTTAGGGTATTCACTTAATTTTGTTAGGTATAGGTGCTTTTCTTCTAGTACTCAAGGCTCTTTATTTTGGCGGTGTATATGATACCTGGGCCCCAGGGGGAGGAGATGTAAGAAAAATTACTAATTTGACCCTTAGCCCCAGTGTTATATTTGGTTATTTACTAAAATCCCCTTTTGGGGGAGAGGGGTGGATTGTTAGTGTGGATGATTTAGAAGATATAATTGGGGACATGTATGGTTGGGTTTCATTTGTGTATTTGGCGGAATTTGGCATATCTTAACCAAACCCTTCGCATGGGCTCGCCGTGCATTTGTATGGTCTGGAGAAGCTTACTTGTCTTATAGTTTAGGCGCTTTATCTGTCTTTGGTTTTATCGCTTGTTGTTTTGTCTGGTTCAATAATACGGCTTATCCGAGTGAGTTTTATGGACCCACCGGGCCAGAAGCTTCTCAAGCTCAAGCATTTACTTTTCTAGTTAGAGACCAGCGTCTTGGAGCTAATGTGGGATCTGCCCAAGGACCGACAGGTTTAGGTAAATATCTAATGCGTTCCCCAACGGGAGAGGTTATTTTTGGGGGGGAAACTATGCGTTTTTGGGACCTTCGTGCTCCATGGTTAGAACCTCTAAGGGGCCCCAACGGTTTGGACTTGAGTAGGTTGAAAAAAGACATACAACCTTGGCAAGAACGACGTTCGGCAGAATATATGACCCATGCTCCTTTAGGCTCTTTAAATTCTGTGGGTGGCGTAGCTACCGAGATCAATGCAGTTAATTATGTCTCTCCTAGAAGTTGGTTAGCGACCTCCCATTTTGTTCTAGGATTTTTCTTTTTTGTGGGCCATTTGTGGCATGCAGGAAGAGCCCGGGCTGCTGCAGCAGGCTTTGAAAAAGGAATCGATCGTGATTTGGAACCCGTTCTTTACATGAACCCTCTTAACTAAGATTTTCTTATTTATACCTGTTCTACTGTTTTTTTCTGTTCTGGCTCGGTTATTCTATCTAGCCGAGCCATTCATTCCTTTTTATGAAAGAAAGATAAGGGGACAGAACAAAGAAAAACAAATAAAGAAACAAATGTATTCAATAAGCAAAAGGAGAGAGAGGGATTCGAACCCTCGATAGTTCCTAGAACTATACCGGTTTTCAAGACCGGAGCTATCAACCACTCAGCCATCTCTCCACAGCCTAATCCTTATTTTATTCCTACAAATAGAACATAGCCATATGAAATGATCTACTAACCTCTAGAAACATCTCAGATGCAAGTCTCCCTTCGATAAATCTCTGTATACTATACACACGGATACAGGATCTGCTATATCCGCTTGTGAAATAAAGACTAAAGCCCCTCCCCTCAACCCCATATCCAAATAAAAAAGTGGTAAGTAATAAGTTTTAAAGAGAAGAATCAATGGATTCATGATTAAACCCCTCCTACTTCTTGTATTTTAGTACAATTTTGGTTAAGTGAGGGATCAAATATGTAGTCAACATTTGATGGTAGCTTGGAGGATTAGAAATATGACTATTGCTTTCCAATTAGCTGTTTTTGCATTAATTGCGACTTCCTCAGTGTTAGTAATTAGTGTACCTCTTGTATTTGCTTCTCCTGATGGTTGGTCAAATAATAAAAACGTTGTATTTTCCGGTACATCATTATGGATTGGACTAGTCTTTCTGGTAGCTATTCTGAATTCTCTCATTTCTTAAATTTGTTTAGTATTTAGTATCCCGATACAAAAAAAATAAAAAAAAAAGGCCATTTCTTCGAAAAAATTCGAATTGTGAGACGGATTAAAATGCAATTTACGTTCCAAATTGCTACCTCTTCTCTTTATGAAATTCCATTCCCATTAAAATATTGATTGACAGACAGTTAAAAAAAAAGAAAACTCTAATATAATAGAAAATGAAACGGTCGACCCAGGCAGATATACCCTATAAAATATATCCCGTAGCGAGCGTAGTTCAATGGTAAAACATCTCCTTGCCAAGGAGAAGATACGGGTTCGATTCCCGCCGCTCGCCAGCTTAATTTAGTTAAATTACTACGAGAAAAAATTTAGTCTAGTTGACTACCTAACTAATTCTAATAAATTAATTATTATACTAAATTAAGTAGGTGTTAGTCTAGTACTGTATCCCTTACTATCTTACCCTTCCTTTGCACCCCACTCAAAAAAAAGGGTGCTCCGGAGGTAGAAATCGAACCCGCCAAGAGGGCTCCCTAAATTGGGGATTCACCGAGAAGAACAACCGGCAAACTGCTTTTAAAGGGAAGAGAGGTAGACTGTGCCTTTCTTTCATTTCTTTTCTACAGGGTAGGAAAGAGCTTTGAGAGTTCTTCTTGTAGGGGCAAGTGACTTCGCAAACTGCTCAATTCGGCCCTCTAGGGCCGGGAACTAATGAATAAAAAAGGGTTGGATACCGCCCACAGCCCTCTACCATATCTATACAAATAGAATAGTCCTTTTATACAGACTGCTAAGTGCGGAGACGGGAATCGAACCCGTGACCTCAAGGTTATGAGCCTCGTGAGCTACCAAACAGCTCTACTCCGCTCTGGAGGGTCGGAAACTGGTGGACGAAAAAGGTTGAATACAGACCTCTACCATGACAGGCCTCTACCATCTCTAGACAAATAGAATAGTCCTTTTCTACAGAAAGGAGCGGGTAGCGGGAATCGAACCCGCATCGTTAGCTTGGAAGGCTAGGGGTTATAGTCGACGTTGGTTGATTCTTTTTAACGTCTCTAATTCAAAACCGAACATGAGATTTTTATTTCATTCGGCTCCTTTATGGATATTCTCACCACTTAACATCTATGTCAGCTTTTCTATCTGAATGGAACCAAAGCTCTCCGCTTTCTAGATGATCCCCATAGAATAGGAAATAGAAATTCTACTAAATCTATCTAATCTACTTACTTCGTTCCCTAATTTCATTCAAGAGATCCTGAGGAAAAGAATTAGGTTTCCACCGAGCTGAAACAATATGCTGATGGTTCTAGTAAACCAAAACTACCGTTTTTTAGCTATTTGGCTTCCATTTCCTTTTTTAACAAAAGAAGGTTTAGTTACGATTGGAAATAAACTTTTTTGTATCTTCATCCATAGATCCTTTACTCATATTTTATTTCCAAATATGGAATACTTAATCCAATGCAAAATTATGCTTCGCGACTCTGTACTCATAATCCAATAATCCAATTTGTATTTTGGATGCAATTTCAATTAGTCTTTGGATACAAATCGCGAAAATGTATATTCTTCCTCAATATGCTATTGAGAGGAAAAGGATTAAATCCTTTATAAGAATTAAAGTTTTCATCGGAATATAAAAAACTTAAGAACGCCTTATTAAGTATATCATTTCAAATTCAGTTATTAATAGAACGAATCACACTTTTACCACTAAACTATACCCGCTACATGTAGATTATGATACCTCACCCTACCCTATGTAGGAACAAAAGTACCTTACCCTACGGTCAAAGTCCTACCCACATCAAATCCCTTACAAAAGATGTGCCTTATAGAATACCCGCAGTAGCAACAACTATCAGGAAGTTAATGGTTTCGATACGGGGTATAGTGAGCAGGAGGTAGGCACTGTTGATCGGTGAGGTGAAGTCGTAACAAGGTAGCCGCAGGTTCCAGTGCCGAGGGCCTTCTTCCACAGCAGCACATATTCAAATTGAATTGCTCTCACAAAAGAGAGTTGACCTAATTCAATATTGGATGACAAAAGCGTTTACCAACTTGCTTCCTTCCCTCTGTCTACCACCACCATTCCTCTGTGGGGTGTGCCTAACTCTACTACGGTGCCTTACAATCCCAGAACTAGCGCAGAACTCTGCGAATTCACCACTGCCTAAAGACCATTCATTATCAGTCCTGAGGCCCTTGATCTCGGTCAGGTTCTCAACTAAGACTTTCTTGAAAGCTTCAAAGAAGGTAATAGAAAAGTAAGCTCCTCAAGCAGAATAAGATGGTGAAAGGTCTACAACATCACCTTTCAGAAAAGGAAGCCCTTCATCAATGTTAGGAAATAGAATGCACCACCCTTTTCCTTAGACGGAAGCGGGGCCCCCACAAATCAGAATGGATGTCATCCTGTCTACTCTTGGGTACTTAAAGTCACTCTGCGCTCTCCTTAGTGAAAGTCTTCTCGACTGGGTCAGTTGACTTAGCCCGTCTTTTTCCACTTCAACAATCAAAGGTAGAGCTAATGATTGATAAAAAGGTATGTGAACGTAGGCACCCACAAGCCCTTTCCTTCATCGCCCTTGCCTTAAAGGTTGATCCTTTACTCTATTCTTCCTTGCTTGTTGAACCAACCCAGAAGATCGATGTGCCATCTTTCTAACCACGTTCATTTGTTGTATGATCAGTAGGGAAGGGAGCCTTTGATAAAGGGACCCCCAACCAAGAAATCTACTGTCTCAGAGCGACAGTCAAGCTCGTATCGCGGAACTAGAACATTTCTTTGATTGATAGGTCAGATAGGAAGCAGGCAAGCAAACCAAGTTATAGGTTTGGAAGTTAGAACTCGGAAAGGTTGTCCTGTGACTACCTTTGAAGTCTTTGGGTAGGACATCAGGCTAAGGTCTTATGATGAGCCACGCGCATATGAGGTTTACTGCAGCCCTAAAGCTCTGTCCCCTATCCTACCACTAGATCTCCTATGCCGGAACATGAACAGAGAAAGCTGTGAGTGTAGTCTTAGGAACGAACCCGGGGTTGCTCTCGCAAAAAGATTGTACTAAAGAAAGCTAGAAAGCCCAATTCCAAGCAAGCAACCTCTGGTCCACGGGTCGGTGAACGAATGGGTTTTGGGAAATAGAGAACATGGACTCGATTGAACAAAGGTGGCACCGGAATGAATAGCCCACTTGTTTCGGGCAAGAATGAATGGGACTGATCGACTCGAGTTACCGAGCGACCTCCACTCTTCGACTCGAGCTTTCGCTTCTGCTTTTCTCTTGTTTTGATTTATTAGCTTTTTAGGGAAAGAAGAGGGTCTGAAATACAACTATGTCTACGAGTGGTGCCGCGAATGAACCTTCGGTTCTTCCCAAGAACAAGGAGACACGAACTAAATAACTCGTATCAGGCTACGGGAATAGTGAACGGGAAGAAGGAACTAGTGAGGCTTTCGTTGGTCAAACAATATGCCCTCCTCACTTGAGGAGAGTGAAGGTCATGACTTATTGAAGCAGAACGTCAATTGGCCAAGAGAAGGGAACTCCTTTCGTCGGTAACTATTGAATTGCCTATCTAACAGTGGAGCGAAGCGGAACGTTGAACGGGAAACTCGTGTCGTCGGTTATCCAATTTCCCTCCTTTCTGTTTCGACAAAGAAAACGTTTAGGTATCGGTAATAGGATTCCCACTATGATTTGAAGAAAAAGATAGATTCTATAATAATATAGAAATAATATATTGAATCAGGCTCCGTAATCAAGTGCTCGCTGTGAGAAGAAGATCTACAGGCATGTACCCATTTAAACAATGAAAAGGATAGCGCGGGATAACCTTGTGAAGGCACGCAAAGAAAGTAAAGCTTAGTTCGAAAATGAATAGAGAGGAAATTGAATTAGAAAGAAGGGGATGAATTGGTTACTTGGCAGCTTGACTTGCTCTCGGCCTTTACTAGGCTAGCTTTTGCTATATGTGATAAGGAAAATGGGAAGAATTGGGAGTGCTTCGCTCTTTAAAGGAGTTTTGCGTGATAGAAAGGTTTGCATTATATCTGATCGATTCTCTGGGAATAAGGAGTGCGCAGGGTATTTTTTTCTCCGGATGATGGTCATGCTCACCTTTCCTTTGGTGCTTGCGCCACATAAAGGCTAATCTAAAGAAGGCAGGGTTTACTAAGTGTTTTTGAACTTGTTCAATGATATTGGTTGTGCACATGAGGTTGTATAATTAAATAGGTTGAAGGAGCAATGGAAAGTTGATTGTGAGGATGCTTGGCGATGGATGGGTGGAGGAGCATATAGACGACGCTGACCTTTAATTAATAATTGGTATTAGCATTTGATGGTGGAAGGAGATATGGTGTCATGACCACTAATTGGTCTGAGAGTCCTAACTCAGTACTTAGAGGTATTCAAACACTACCTATTACTGCATTTGTTGCAGCTTTTATAGAGTAAAGAAAGTTTTTGTAGAGCTCCGTGAAGAAGCAAGGAATTTAAAAACGACCCTCAAACGTTGAATAAAATACGTCCTCCCTCGGCAATTAGTGGCTCGTGGCCAGCCATCAGGTCTGCCGGTTTGGTCCTTGTAGGTTTTAGGTGTTTACTGGATCCAAGTATGCAGTGACTTTAAAAGGGAGGTTGTCGGAATGTGTGTGCCGGTGACATACATAAGATAGGTCAACATCTACAGGTCAGGGATCATTTCTTCATTCCTCATACATAATAGAAGTCGTCCGGGCTATCAGTTACTTCAATTTTGAAATATGTCACTCACTGCTGGCCATATTGATAGTGGAATTAGTGATCTCCTCTTTCGGATAGCACATCTTGCTTTCTCAATAATATCGTACTTCCTTATTTAATGCCTTGGCATACCGACTTGGTTGCGGTAGCCGAACTTCGTCCGCCAGGAAAGCTTTTTTCATTTCGCGTCGAGACAGTGAAAGAAGAAATCCTGAGATGAGATTAGAAAAACTACTGGCTGCGGCAGAAGTTCTCTACATTCCTTGCCTACTGAAGAAGCTAGCCTCTCCTTTCACAGCCAACCCAGTTGAATACATCAGAATATAATGAGACCTTCCAGACAGAATAGATAGAATTGACCGCTGCGCGCCTTGATAGATAACACTTAAGACGCGTAATCAGCTTCAAGCATATAGAGAACTTGACTTACTCTCCTACTTTAATGCCTGCTTTTTACTACTTGAAAGCTGGCTTGGCTCTCCTCAGACCAATTAACTTGACACCTGCTTAGCGCCCTCACTGCTACTTCTCTCATTAAGCTGCTCTCTCCTTCCGGAGGTGAGGGGTGCTTTGAGTCTTCGTCTGGTTCTTTCTTTTCTTCCTTTTCTGCTTGATAGAAAGAAGGGCCCTTAGGCTTGTTCCCGTCTCAGGTATAGACAGAGAGAATCTTTTCCTTCTTCAAATTATATAGCCGATATCCTTTCGTGCCATCAGCATAACCAACAGCTCACTCTTGTCATCCCATTTTGATCTTTTCTCGGCTGGTACATGTGCATAGCAAACACAACCAAATACCTTCATGTGGCTGATTACCGGCTTCTCACCTTACCATGCTTCAAACGGTGTTCGGTTCAGAACTGCCTTTGTCGGACTTCTGTTCAGAATAGAAACTGCTGTATTAACAGCTTCCGCCCAAAACAAAAAAAAAGTATCAGGCATACCTTTATCCTTAAGCATTGACTTCGCCATCTCGACTATGGTCCGGTTTTTTCTTTCAGCGACACCATTCTGTTGAGCACTGCATGATGCTGTCAACTGCCTTCGAATACCATGTTCTTGGCAAAATTCTTT
This sequence comes from Olyra latifolia, assembly GCA_036346145.1. Classification (NCBI taxonomy): domain Eukaryota; kingdom Viridiplantae; phylum Streptophyta; class Magnoliopsida; order Poales; family Poaceae; genus Olyra; species Olyra latifolia. Next base: position 76,439 of record JAYEVC010000040.1, on the reverse strand, counting down.
GAAATCATCCGAGTAGAATTCACCACCTCGGTCACTTCGCAACACCTTCGCAGAACCTTGGAACTCCTCTCTTAAAATCTCCCATGCTTCCTTCGACTTCGTGGCGCCAATAATTCGCGGAAACAAGCTCTCCGCAACACCCTGCTGAATCAGAAACAGGGCTCTGGCGTCTCTCATCTGATCTTCTGCCAGAGTCTTCTTCTGCTCCGGCGTGAAAACTTGGTCAGCGGCATACTCGGTATAGCCGTTCTCGACCACATCCCACAATCCTTGCGATAGTAGCAGCGTTCGCATCTTTATCTTCCACATATCATAGTTTTATCCCGCAAACACGGGAATCATCGACTGCGCCATACTGGCGCCAACACCTGAAGCCATCGAATCAAGTGGCTTCAAACTTCACGAACGCGACTCGCTACTTCGCTACGCCCGACTCGAACCTGGGGCTCTGATACCAGTTGTTGGAGATAATGGAAGGAAGCAACAAAACAGAGAGAGGATCAAGTGTAATCTTAACTACATCTCAGCTCTTATACAAAAGCTTATGTTACAATACATGGTACCAGTAAAATTTATAGACTCTAGCAAACCGACACAAAGTCATTATCGACTCAAGTAACAACTATTTAGATTTTGTTTACAGCTCATTCCTAGCTAAGACATGCGGATCTCCATACAAAATTTGACACGTCTTCTTGTGTTTTACCGCCATTGACCATCTAGCACATAACCAGCTCATTGAGCTATTAGCAGTGTTCAAATCGTATTTGTTCTCCTCAAGAAAATGAATTAATAATCCAACACCTAGAACCAATCAGTGGACTTTGTCACCAGAGACCCAAAATAGAACGGCCGTATGAGAGTTGACCCACCCTGCCATAACCTAAACTCTCCTATGAAAAACCAATACCCCACAGAATGACCTATCTTTTGATTAGGACCAACCAAGATCAGATAACCAAATAAACCAGGACAGCATCCTGAAAAGTGAAGTGACGGTTCAAGTCCGTTATTATCTCAATCCGTATGTACATTTTGCTTTCTTTCGCGCGGGAAGCGCAAGCCCTTGCTTGTTGCTTCAGGGGACTGATCGAGCAAGACTACGTCCTATCTATCTACACCTCTCCAAACACAATATCTTGAGTACCCGGAACCATGTTCAGTGCTGCAAAAGCGTAGCTGTAGCCCCCTATAATCTTCGGCTCCTCGTTTTTATTCAATTATGAAATTACTCATTTTGATGGAGATTTGTAGCATCATTCAAGTAAATACAAATTGAGATCGTAGAAACATGAGCTTGTGATATAGCTACACCTAATTCCAGACCGGTTAATGCTAGAACTATAAATAAGGGACCAAGATCTCCTATGAAATAGAAAATATTATTCAGAAATAGCATAGTCCAAGCAAACCCACTTAAAATCTTTACTAAACTATGACCGGCCATCATATTAGCAAATAGACGTATTCCTGAGCTTAATGCACGAAAACAATGAGAGATTAGCTCTAGGAGTACTAAAAAAGGTGCTAAGGGCAGTGGGACTCCTGCAGGTAATAAGAAGCTAAAAAAATGAAGCCCATGTCTTTGAAATCCAACGATCGTAATGCCTATAAAATGGAAAATGAAAGAGCCAAAGTAATGAGAAAATGACTTGTCACTGTGAAGCTAAAGGGTATCATACCCTGGGGATTACGAAATAACGAAAAAGTAAAAGTGACCAGGATGCAAGGGAAAAACCTTTGTTTCACATTAGCAGAAGGACCACCTATTTGTTCGTTTACCAGGTTCAGCACGAAATCATAAATAAGCTCTACCACGGATTGCCAAGCATTTGGCACTGACTTTCCCCCTCCCTTTTTCGTAACAACAAAAAGAAGAAGTAGGACCAAACCGAGAGTGAGCAGCATAGACAAGGATGGATTTGTGAATGAGAAATAATAGTTGCCTATATGAAGAGGAATTATTGGGTGAATGGAAAATTGATCCAGTGGGCTCTCCGATAAACTCCTCACAGCATCCTGATAAGTCTCACTTGCAGTCCCGTTGTCCCTCAAATCCTGCAACAGTCCCCTCATAAATTCAACGTTATCGCTTTCCCCATGTACACGTTCGGCCGCAGCCAGAACTTCGTGGGGATCCCGGCCAATCATCAATCTCTGCATTTCTTCGTGTATAGACGCTTGATATTCTACGACTCTTTCTGAGGAAGGATTAAGACCTGGATGGTCTTCAATAATTCCAGTTGAATCCCCCTGAATACCATGTTGATTGGTTGTATTTCTTGTATTAGATCCAGCAGCCATCATCGTTCTAACTCTAACAGTAACAGAACCTTCGGACGGATCCGTATTAGATTCTGACGTCATCGTATGAACGGAACTCTCGTTAGAATTAAGGCTCTCTTCATCGAATTGAAAGATACGGCGCTGTCTTTGGCGATCTAAACTATCGTTAGAACCCTGGCTTATTTGATCGAATTGAAGGGTACTGCGCGGACTCAATCTCATCGTAGGGTAACTCCATCTTTTTAAGCTCTGCTCCCGAAAAGAGAAGGGATCCAGAATCTCAGACGGCTTTCATTAGATTATGCTTCCTTGCCCGTGTGGAACATGTGTGAGCATTATGTTTTTCCAACAAGTGATCCGACTGGAAGAAGTGTTATATGAGGACTTCGAGATCAAATAGAGAAGATTTAGCACCCTCCAACATAGAAACTTGAGGTTTTACTACTAGACTATGGCCTACGGCAATGGCATAGGGAAAGGGGTTATTCGAACCCCAGCCCAGGCATACTGGAACTCTAAAGGGATCTTTAGAGCCATGTTATGGTCAATAACTGATTGCATTACCTGCACGTAAGTTATTAACGCATACCATAAGTATACGCCGTAGATCATACTGACGAGAAGTAGTAAAAACAGCAAGACCCGGATAGACAGCATCCCCTCCAGGGCGTCTCCGAGTTTTGAAACTAGAGCCTTTGTGGCGCTAAACATAGGACACTCATTGTCTTTCTCCTCTCCCGCTTTTCTTTCGCAGCTCTTTCCCTCATTATGAGTTGATTACTCGAACCGCGATCCATAGTTGAATAATAAACCCTTATTAAGGAATAGCTAAACTGACCACTGAGAAATACAAGTCTTCCTGTGGAACAAAAACAATTCACGGTTACCCGGTATGGAGCCTGCTTCCCCTTTAGAGATAGATTTTTTTATTCTCTCTAAGCTAGTTAAACGCCCAAAACATAATAAGCTAAGCCTCCGTCGATTTAGCCAAAGCAGGCCTGGAGAAAATAATGGGAGTCAGTGTCCCTTAAACGCCTTGTTTCCTCTTCTTTACGGTGGCTTCTTCTTAAATTAAAGAAGATCTCTGCAGCGCTGATGCCTTCAAACCCGAAAACAGTGGTTATTACGACACCAGGTGAAATAGCAGCTTTTTCTTCTCTTCCTCCCCTCGACCTATTGAAGTTGCGCTCACCCGCAGCCCTAAGCCCTACAGTTCCTTCGCTTACCGCCTAATCTTAATCTATTGCCCTGCCTCCAAGAGAAGAAATGGCACCAACCGATACAATGGCAGCTAGTTCCAGGGAAGCTGCTTCAATGGAAGTTGGATTGCCTAGTTGCTTTTTAGTTCGATTTGAACTAGTTTCCAAGGTTCCACACTGGGCTAACTGGAATCTGTTTACTTGACTTCTATTTGAAACTACTCCTCATCCGAGGTGGAATGATTTGGTGCTGTTCAAAGAAATGCTTAAAATTCGTTTTAAGTCAAAGCAAAAGTATACCGCATAGAAGAGGGGCTCTCATGAAAATGAGAGAATCGTGGAATCCTGTCCCAAAAGGAAGTACTAGTTCTCCCACAAAGAGAAACTTTCGTGTCCAGAAAATTAGTGAGTCAGGGCTTCACAAGTGATTCCTCCAGGGGAGCAACCGGACGGAGTACAGGGGAGAAACCATCCTTCCCCGCAGCCCCCTATTGGTCTTTGACTTCCACCGATTCCCGGGTAAAAAGGTTAGTGGCAACACCACCATTCGAAAGAATGAGCACCTGTCATGCACGAAAGGAGCAAGCTGGCGGACTGATTTCGCAGAGGACCAAGAACCTCAAATTCCCCTCCTGCTGATCCCGGTACGGAAACAGAAGTTACCCGAACCGAGCACTTCCCGTCGACAGGAGAACCCGAGTGAAACCAGATAAGAGTTCGCTTTCGAAAGACGACAATGGCAAGTCTCAATCAACTGTCATTAGATTAATAGTAAACAGGAGATTGCTTTGCGTATCACGGATCGAGCACACAATAGAATGCTCGAACTACACTCTCCTAGCATCAGGCCTATGGTCCATCCAAGGACAGAGCTGTAATCAGCGCCTTTCTCAGATCTTCAGATAGACAGAATTCATCGTACACGCTTAGCCATCTCGCCCGAGGGACCCTTCTCCATAGTCCCGGCATTTCTAGTTCCGGCTAACCAAGGCACGAAAGGAAGCACTCTCGATCAAGACCTAAAAGCACACCCTCGAACTGGCATTCGAGATACCCAAAGAAAAGGAAGTTTTTTTTTAATACAAGAGCTCCTGCCTTTCACTTTCATAGGAACCCAGTCTTGTTCGAGTCAATCTTATTGATGGTTAGAAGCAGAGTTCACGCTTTGCTCTAAACTGAGGTCTAGCCAGTAGATAGTAGAGAGGAGGGCTAAATCCAGGTTAATGTCCCGTCGCTCAATCCATCTATTTTTCTTTCGCGCTAGTGAACTCTGGCAGTTGGAGGAGGGAAAGGAGCATACTTTTCTTACGCAAATAGAAAGTGCGAACAAAATAGTCAACTTACTGAATCACCAGTGCTCTCATCTTTGTCTTAACATCCTTCTGTAAAGAAAGAAGAACTCGTCTATCTAGACAGAGTATGTGTATTATTCGGTCCATGCTTGCCCTTCTAGGCCCTTTAGATCTATATCTATCTTACTATCGAAAAGGGTTTTAGGAGGAGCAGAGCAAGTCGCGTTTACAGCCTGCAGTTCTTATGGGCGTAACTCCCTCTAGTATTCCAATAATCTCCTTTCCTCCAATATGTCACTAGTATTCAAGTATGCGGCTCGTATTAGTATGCCAGGCGTTCGAGAGACCAGAATTCTTTTCATAGCCTTCCCTTCAATATGCCATCTTGTCTTGCGGCGCTCTATCCTTCCAAGCGAGCCTGTGCTCGGGGAGCACTCCTTCTATCATTCATAAAATATGCTTATCTCTCCTTGGTCGTAAAGCTTCGCTTTGCTTTCATTTACCGAAAATTCCATTGGAGTTTCCAGCCGGGAGGCGCAGTCTCGTACAAGCAACTTCTCTTCCTCTTTCGAAAAGTAGCAAAGCGGTGTCAGGTTGGTAACAGCTTGTATCTCGATAGGACTGAATGTAGCCAGGAGTTGTCTTAGGTTAGTCTAATGTGCCAAAACGTTAGTCAAACCACCTAGGTTGTGTTTGTTCTGGAGAGTTCAGCTAGTCCGAGTGATCTGGGTTATCCTACGTTTTATCCCTGTTTCGATCTTATTTTCAACTATAGGGGTTTTGTAGCAGCCCAGCAGCATCCGTGTGACAGAGAGTCATATTAAGGATAGGGCTAATGCTTTCCCCTTGAACCCCTTGCAGAAAAAGTAGGAAAATGGACTCAAATTGTTGGATAAGTGGATTTGCAGTATCTCAACAATCAGAACTGCGAATATTCCATCATCCAAACTAAGCTTCCTCAGATCCTAACCCATTGGTCATTATCGAGCCTCATGACTCCGGCTGTGTTGATATCTTCGTATTACCTGTTATCATTCTATCTATCTGGTTATTGCTTGATGTGTTGGTTGGTATTTCACTATTTAAGTAGAAGTGATTTCTTCCTCATTAGCTCCATTTTTCTTATCATTTGCATCTTGTGATGAATGAAGTGAACTTGAGCTCTCTAGTTCTTCTATTTTCTGTTCGAAAGCATTTACTAGTATTCGATGAGATTCTGAAAGACCAGAAAGACAAGTGATATGAACTGGTTTTGTATCCACCCACTTTCCTTCGTTATCTTCAACTCTTTCTCTTTTGGTAGAGGAAGGCATTCCCTGTATAAATGATGATTCTTGCTTTCGTATTGTTAATGTTTTCAATTGTACACGGAAGGGGTTTGTGACCACTACCATTTTAGTAAGGGATTTATCCTCATATTGTTGGAGAAACCATTCTTTGCTAACATGGCTCAGCCTAGCAATGGCTGGGAATTTCTTGTCCCAGAATTTTTAGAAAATGTCCGCCACTTTGTTGCTTTCAGCACGTTTTCTAATGAAGTCAAGCCCCTTCTGGATGTCCGCTGCTGCACTATGCTGTGTCTTACCATAGACAAGAGGCATATACACCTTCTTCACCAACTTTCTGTTAAGGTGACGGCTAACGGCTTCCTTGACACTTGCTTCCAGAGATGATGATTGAATCTCCTCTTTGAAGTCCTCTAATAGTGAGGAATATAGGTCATATACTTGATCCTCACCATCAACCCGTCAAAAGTTAGTACACACTGCTAGATCCTGGAAATAGCTCATTATCTGGTAAGCAGACGAGGATGCATCACATATATATGTGACATCCGCAACCTCAGATTTGGGTTTAGCATTTACCTGTTTCCTTCCATCCAACCTGGGAAGGGATCCCTCCATGTGCTCTCTACGACACTTGGCCTGATTGTTACCACCGGTATCTCTCCTCGCATGCAGTTGATGACCATCTCACCCATGGCCTTTGTGAACACATAAGTGTCTTGCCAACCATAGAGTTTTGCCCTATGAATAAATTGCACAAATCAAATACTTCATGTGTGTATTCGTATCTACAGACATGAGAAAGTAACAGGAAATACTAGAATACCTCGACTACCTAACTCTTTCATTTCTTGAGTAACAGAAGCAGAAGCATCAGAATGCCTTCTGGAGTCAAAAGCCAACTTGATCTCAGCCTCGATATCCAACACGGTATTCTGATGTGCCGAAAAATCTGAGGAACCTATCCCCTTTGTTAGGGTATCCCCTAAGCAAAATGGCTTCTCTAGTATCAAACCTTGCCTCTGCCCATTCACATATGCTGTTTGGCCAAAAACATGACATGCAAACATACTGCTAAAGCTTGTAAGCTTTTGAGATTAATAGAAACTGGTTACCATTTGATTTCGACCACAAGAAACTCTTATTTGGCATTCTGACCTGTTGATACTTGCAAGAAGAGCTTCAGTCTTCGAAACCGCTGCGCGAAACTCATTATCCGGAATGGCCCCACGGTGTTGATGTCTAGTGCTACATCATACCTGCAAGTTGCAATACTTTTATTGCTATGGAATGTGAACTTACACATTTAGTAATGGAAGCAATCCTTGGTGCAAGACTAGTATAGCTTCACGAACCTCTCATCAAAAGTGGTATTTGCTGCAGAGTTTACGATAACATCCACTTCTTCCGCGATCTCTTTGGCTAACTCAGGAGCAATGCCAATGTTGGCTTCCCTGACATTACCAACGACTGGAACCTGCTTGCTTAATACAAAGCTGTGGTAGTTTTTCCCATGGATTTCCTGTAAACATCTGAACAACTCAGTATCTTCTACCTGTATTGCAGACGGAAAATATGGTCATTTGCATGAAGAACAGAAAGTAGTCTGAAGTAATCATCATACCTCGTTCTTCAATCTTTTCATGGCTGCTTCATTGTCCTTGGCCTTGATCAACACGTATATTTTACCAACATCAGGATTTGTCCTTAAAATTGGATCGATAAGAACTGATGATCAGAATCCGACAAAGTAGAATGGAAGAACAAAGGAAGGAAGTCAGGTAGCTTAGAGCAAGACAAAGGCAGAATAGAAGAACAGCCTCAAAGTGGGGGCCAGACAGAAACTGTCTCACTCAAACTGGCATTTGAAAATGCTACCCGCCCTTCCCTATTTCTGCATTTCATTCTTCTATTCCTTCTGCTTGCTTTTCTAGTTAAGCTGCTCATAAACTAGATCCATAAAACTCACTCAGCTACTGTCTTCTTTCTATAATTGGTCTCTAAGTCCAAGTAATCGATAAAGTCTAATCCTCTTCCCAGCTCCGCCACCTCCTTTCTACCGAGTATGCTCTACTTGAAATGAAAGAACATATTTCTCAATAAATAAGTGCATTACTATATTCACAGCTACAAACTAAGCCTAATTTCCAATATGTCATATGTATCACTTTGATGTTGTGGGATCACTGGCTTCTTGCTCAATGGATTGCTTACTTTATATCTATCTTCAAAGTCGACCTAAGAGAAAAAGGATGATTGATGTTAGCGTGGCCGGCGCTGATGCCGGGAAGCAGAATCGACGCTGAGACACGAGGAAGCGAAAGTGAGGGCGCTAAGCATTTCTAATAGAATAAGGTTTAGGAAGATCAGCAATTCGGAACTTGCTGGATAGTCGTAAATTATTCAATTGTCAATTTTTCACTTAAAAAACGGAAACTATTCACTTTATTGATTAGGCGTATCAGAGTTCAAGGTGGTATTCAAGCTTTCGAGTAGCGGCTTCCTTCGTCAATAGGACGTCTGTCTTCAGCTTGAGTTGCTGGTCCCTTACCCGCATCCATCATTCATTTCATGAATAGTCATTGATTTTATTTGAACTGACTGCTTTTTTGTTTAGTAGTTGAGTGCAACGCATTGGCAGGCATCATCTATCTGTTCTGTGTAAGGTTCAAGGCACAAGGAAGTTTCGTAAGTCATACTATGCACTAGGAGAAGCATAGTTGCAGTAGTATAGGTATGTAGGGTTTCTGCTAAGAATAGGGTATGGGCATATGGATAGGTATATGTACACGAGTAAGCTAATAAATAGGAGTATGTGATTAATAAGAATAGGTAAAGCAAGTTGTCTGCAAGGGCGCTAAGCATGATATGTCAAATAGGCTTGTGAGGTAAAGGAGTAGTTGGCTAGGTCAGTCACAAGGAAGATCGAAACTGGAATGAATTCCTTGCTTTCATGTCAATGCATGGGCTGGTTCATAGCTTTTCCAAGAAGAAAGACGCTCACTTTCCAAAGCACCAATTGACTTGCTTTCAGAACAACCCTGATCAGTTATACCTGAAATACCACCCGTACTACGTACGCCATTCCCAACGCGGGGCGCCTTTATTTTCGTATTGAACTCCGCTAGGAAGAAAAAGTTAGACCGTAGCCTTGTCGAACAACCTCGTTTCTCGCTTTTGTCGATTGACTCGTGGGACTCTACTGAATTCCAGCATGGGTGTGGTAGATTACTGACGTGAAGCCGGACCTCTATGAGTGCTCTACATGGCCGGGTCAAAGCTAAAAATCGTAATGTCGCGGCATACATAATCAGAAAATAGGATTCGTGAGAGCATTTTCTTTAGCTGTTCCTTAAGAAAGCTATCGACTTAACCGCTTGTGTTAAACATATAGATTGTCCTATTCTCTCTTTTTTTCTCAAATGACTTATTTCACATAACCGATGTTGATTACAGATTTTGCCTTGCGTCACATTATCGTGGTGATCGATTCCTTTCGTGGATCGATTGAAATAACCGATTTTTGTGTATTAATTCAAGATAGGTAATTTTCCTCAAGGTCATAAAGATCGGTCATCTAGCGTGGACTTCTGACTCTAAGTGGAAAGTCTTTCTCATCTACCTCTTCCATCCAAAACCATTTTTCCGCAGGGCCCGCTGCCAAGTTACTGAAATCTATATCGGAGCTATAGGATCGGTAGACCCGTAAGCGAAGATGGTTCGCTCCCACATAAAGAGACGGATATTCGATGTGTTTAGCATAGTGACACTTTTTTGGTGCCGAAACTGCCCCAATCCCTTTGGTCATTTCGCTTTTCGTGCCGGCCTGTATTCGGAGTTTCTTGGATTTGCGGTGCCTTAAAGCCTTTCTCCTTCTTTTTGGTGACGTCGGATGCCCGCCTTTGGCGCTCAGAAGTGGATTCTCCTTCAAAGAGGGCTTTTCCCTGGGCGAAAGGGACATGGTTGTACTGGATTTCTAGTCCTATAGTGGAAGAGCAGATAGGATCACACCTACACGTAAGTTCGTTCGTTGGGTTAGTGGCCACCCGCACTCCAACCTATCTATATGGCAACAAAGCGAATGACAAGGCCAAAGTAGCTGACTCTTATCGCTAACTTGACTCGGTCTAAGGGCGAGCTTGAATACAACTCACAGAACGACTCCTCCAGGGGCCTTCAGGCACTCAAACAGATAGTGAGACAGACACCATCTATAGAACTTGAATGACAATACACCCATATATTCTAGCTAACAATCTTAAACTGTATCCAAATGGAGGGGGCACTCTTCCTGAAGAAAGATGCCTTCGAAAGAATTGAACGAGGAGACGAGCCTCCTCTTTTTCTTCTTGTTCCCAATTCACTACTAAGCAAGTTCGAACAAATTGACTATTCGTGTGATAAATTCTTTGAGTTAACTTGCTATTTTCATGAGAAATAAAACTGACAAGTCGAAGTTGGAGATTATCCTTTTCTTGCAAGAGATCCGGCGGGAAAAGTGTTGCTAAATTTCTCCCTTCGTCCATTTCATATGCGACTGCAGGTCGAACCGAAACAAAATACTTTTCCTTGCTCTTGAGAATTTTTTTCCGTTGAACATAGACCCAATTTTTCCTTTTTTTTGATTCCTTAGAATCTTTCTTTTCTCTTTCTGGTGGTATCAAACTACCACCTAATATCTTATCCGCTTCTTCAGGAAAATGAATATCTCCGGATAAAATTTTGAGTTCCGTATGGCTTTTTTTTCTATTCACTCGGACCAATCCACCTAGTCGACTTCTTGTATTTTTTGTGAGTTGTGTATCCACTCCAATGATACTATTATCAAGTACCTTTAGGGATGAGGATCTCGGCAAGATATGAAGTTCTTGAAGAATGAAAAAAAATCGATCTAGTTCTTTTTGGTATTTTAGACTAAATTCTTTTGTTCCTCGATGCTCAATCAAACCCTCTTTTTTTAAGATGGAATCTTCTTCTGGGCTCCCGTATTCGTCCTCTGAGTCTTCTTCTGAGTCTTCCTCTAAAGTCCCATATTCGTCCTCTGAGCCTTCCTCCGGGCTCCCATATTCGTCTTCTGAGTCTTCCTCTAGAGTTCCGTATTCTTTCTCTCGGGTCCTATATCCGTTCTCTGGGCTCCCATATTCGTCCTCTAGGGTTTCATATTCGCCCTCTAGGATCCCATATTCGTCTTCTAGGGTCCTATATCTAAATTTAACAATTCCTGAACCCTTTTTATCCTTTCTGTATCGTGGATCGTCAAAATAAGCAAAAATAGTATTTCTACGTAAAACACCCATAAAGGGTATTTCAATCGAAATCCCAAAACTGGATATTAGTTCTTTCTCTTGTTCTTGATGATATTGTAATGGAATGACGAACCTATTTCTTCGCTTTTTCGCCAATAAATCCGAAGTATCTTGAAGAATAGAAGGATAGACTAAATTCCAATGGCCGTTGGACATGATTCGATCCGGCGTTGAATAATCAAGAATTTCCTATCTTTTTTACCAAAAGTATCCAATAGTCTATGTCTTACTTGATCATTAGCCATTGAGAGGTCAAAGATATATCTTCCGTCAACAGAAAAAGAATAAGTATTCATTTGATCTTGGTCCTTGTGGAGCGAAAAAGACGCTATACTGGATCTGCACATACTTACTGACAATATCCATAAATGGCTTGTTTTTGGTAATCGACGAAGATTACCATATTGATATTCGGGCGCATGGTAAACATCAGTACTCCAGTGCATTTCCCCATCTGATTCGGAATAAATATACTTTTGTACCTTTTCTTTAAAATGCAAAGTGGACGTTCCGGCACGAATCTCCGCAATTACTTGTTCGGATTCTACATATTGATCATTTTGCACTAGAATCAAGCTTTTTGAGGGAATATTCACACTATATAGAATATCCTGACTCTGAATAGTTACATGCAAGTCTATATAAGAAAGAAAAGCAGGCTGCCCATGACGGGTACGGGTGGGGTGAACCAAACCCTCATTGAATTGGATTTTTCCATTCGAAGGATCGTACAAGGTCGGCAGTACCTCCTGTGAATACTCCACCAGTATGAAAAGTTATTAATGTTAGTTGAGTCCCTGGCTCCCCAATTGATTGACCCGCAATAATACCTACGGCTTCCCCTAATTCGACCAGATCGCCATGAGTGGGACTCCGACCATAACATAATTGACAGATCCAAGATGTGCTCCGGCAAGTAAAGGGGGTTCTAATATATATTGGTTGTGCTCGAAATGGTTGTGCTCGAAAGGCAGTTATGAATCGGTTGACTAATCCAATTCCAATATCTTGATTTCGAGCGGCAATGCATCGTGAACCAATATATATATCGTCTGCTAATACACGACCAATTAGTGTTTGGACAAAAAGTTTTTCCGTCATCCCATTTTGAGGACTCACAGAAATACCTCGGATAGTACCACAATCTCTTCTACGCACAATAATATGTTGAACTACTTCAACAAGTCTACGTGTAAGATATCCAGCATCCGCTGTTCGTACAGCAGTATCTACAACCCCTTTGCGGGCTCCGTAGCAGGAAATTATATATTCTGTCAAAGAAAGCCCCTCGCGTAAATTGCTTTGAATAGGTAAATCAATCATTTGTCCTTGAGGATCCGCCATTAATCCTCTCATACCTACTAATTGGTGTACTTGAGATGCATTTCCTCTGGCTCCTGAAAAAGACATTAGATAGACTGGATTAGAAGGATCCGTTATCCGAAAATTCGAATTCATTTCTTGTTTCAAATATTCACTTGTAGCATACCATATCTCAACGGATTGGCGTAATTTTTCTACCGCGTGTACAGCCCCATAATCCTCCACTATTCTTTATTGATGAGGAGGAGAGGAGGTGAAACAGAGCTTTCCTAGAAAGGAATGGATGCATGAATTAATGAGAAAAGAATGGAGCACATACCGTAAGAACAAGCCTTCTCATCTGTAGGGGGATAGAAAAGAAATCCCCTCTTTCCAAATCAAAAACTTTCTTCGAAATAGCCCTTTTTCAAATACCCGGGGACTAAGAAGAATGGTTGGGACAACAAACATACATTGACTTTCTACTTTGGATACCCATATAACCATCAAAGATCGTTGAAGTGACTAACAGAAATAGGAAGCGTTAAGACTAAATCAATTATATGGCTTTGATCTTTCATTACGTGCAACTATCTCTACTATAGATAGAACTCTAATTCAATTAGCTAGTAGATACTAGATAAAATAGGCTTTATACATCTGTCGAGAATAAAGCAAGGATTCTTATCAGCTGTAGCAAGTAAAGAGACTGAATGAGAATAAGAACCAAATATATAGCTAGGTCAAGATCCATTAGCGAGCTATTGTGTCGATACAGTTAAGAACTGCTTACTTATGCCATGATATGGGACTGAAGTGAGGAATCCACTTATGGTTTCTAGTTGAAACACCTTTTTGAAACCATATCCACCACCAGTGTCTTTATTTTCTTTCCCCTTACTAGGACTCGATGCCGAACATGCATTCTTTTATCGGTTGCGGTGTACATCGTTGTAGTGATTCGAGGGCGTTAGCGTGATGTGTTGTAGGCCAGGTAGGTGAATCACTGACAGGAAGATTGTCTTAAGAGAGAAGTTCTTCTTGCTCATGATGGGTTCTATTCTAAACGATCAAAGCTAATTACAATAAGGAAAATGCGTCGAAAGCACGCTACGCCCCTTGGTTCCCAATGTAGTTGAGAGAAAGGGTAGGTCAAGAGTATGTATAAGTAGTTATCCGCAGAATAGTCGACAAGCCCAATAGTCAACAATTGTGTATCTTTATGATCCATCTGTTCTAGGGCTAGAGAAGAGAAGGAAAAGTCCCCAGTCTAGTTCCCTGCGACGAGCCTTTATGTTACTTTTTCAGCATAGTGGCATATTGAAGACTTTTGAAGTTCCAGCCATCAGCAAGCGCAGCTAGTTCTTCGAGTACCAGAGATATATTCCTTCGCTTATTCACGGAGAGCATTCAAAATATCCATCCATTCCTTTCGGAGAGCAAGTACTACTAGATCAATATAAACCTGATCTTAATCTTTCCTTTCTTATTTATTTTGGCATTTCATAAACTCATATATAATGTATATTTAGTTTTTCAAGCTTAAGGGCGAGTAATCAATGTTGCCTCTTTTCCCCTTTCTTTCCTTCTGGGTGCCATAGATCTTTTGTTACCTCTGCAAGCCGCTGAAAACAAAGACATTGGGTTAGCCGCATACGCTTAGAATGGTTCTAGTGATTCCACATGCACCTAGGAGATTTGAAAGCCAGGAGTGGTAAGGCTGCAAAGTTTTCCTTTCTTTTGAAAGAACCATTGCCACAGAATGTGATGTCATAAAAGAAATATGCTTCCTCGCAAGCTTCCCTTTTCTAGTTCTGAATCCGATGTGAGGAAAGGAATCCTACCTAGGTAAACAACAATGCTTAGACCGATCGAAGCACCTTTTTTCCTATATTATGTAAATATTGATGGTTGAACCTTAGCAACCATACATGGGCGACATTCTCTTTCATGGTCTGTCTTTATCCGACTGACTGTTCAATTTTGGAGGGCGTAGCGCATAAGACTTCCTCAAAGCAGCCTGAAGTTCATGAATTCTCTATTGAACGTTCTGCTTAATCACGTACATAGATTTGACGCAATAAAAAAGTATGTTGAGGAGGGCGAAGCTAAAGTAGGACTTGGTGTTGGTGGTACCACCTCTCGATCGGAGACCCCCTTCAGTGGAGCCACCGACTGTTGAGTGCAGCGGCAATTCTTTTTCGGTACGCAAGAAAGTGAACAGAAGGGAACGCATCAATCAAAGCAAAGGAGGAATCTGCCTCATCAGGTACGCATTCTTTTTAAATGCCTTCCTTACTTACGCTAGTAGGGAATCAATCAGTACAGCCGAAGATGATTCACGTGGCAAAGAAGCCCATCGTGGAGCCTATCTATTGAAGGTCATTGCTTCTAACTTTATTGGTGGGGTAAGTATAAAGTGAGTCCTGGAAAAGGGGAAGGCTAATCGAAATTAGACTGTTTCCTATTCTATTATCTCCTATCCAACTCCAACTCCAGAGGTTTAGGCTTATGCAATTGGCTAAGCTATTACTGCTTCTGTATTGCTGTTTTCTTACACTGGATGGATAGCGCCTTAGGCACCAGAATAAAGTCCAACTTAAACTGCATATGAACCTGTCATAGTTAGACCGTGGAAAGGCCATAATTCTCTCAGGAGATAGACTGACTATTCATTACTACGCTGTCTTGCTCATCCTCACAGGATCAAGAGCTACTTTGCTAGCTTACACAAGAAATGCCTAAAAGCAAAAGTCAGGTATGCTCTCTTTTCCGGACCACCTAGCCACAAAGAATGATGAGCAAGCCCCAAGTACAAATCTGTGGTGTGCTGTAGTTAGTGATTTTTCACGACCCGAACCTCTTGAAGAAAGAACCTGTTTGATAGGCATAATCTTATTAGGACTTTTTTCATTCTGATACCTATCACTCCCAATTTCTCTTTCCTCTCGATGATTGAGTCACTAACCACCCTGGACCCATTAGCAATGGTGACCAAGAAAAGGGTGTTTTTGAATTGGCAACTGTACCTCCTGTGCAACCCTTCCACTCCCGAATCCTTCAGCTAACAAATCCACACCCTCCAAATCATACGCACAAGCTCGATGAAATGGATCGATAAGAACAAACCGAACCTGACCGGCTGAGTTGGATTCCTCTCGTCGAAGTTGGAGGGCTCTACTCTCCTCTCCGAACCTAACGAGGTATTAGGTATTCACAAATCAAAGCGAGCTAGCTCCATGCTGAAACGAAGTGATTCTGTGCAGCTCTCTTCTTCACTTCCTCCCTCGGAGATGGAGATATTAAAGCTGACATAGAGTTTTCAGTCTATTGGGCCGGGTGATATAGACTCTCCAACGTATTACCTCTAAGAAGAGGAGGAAAGAATCAGAAAAGCAGTAATCTTCGTGCTCGCATTGCCCGTTGGCATATTAGGGTGCCTAGTCCTCTGGCTTCCTAAAGAGGAGTCCGTTATCCTTGTGTCGTCAGCTAGCCCACCAAGCACCCTTCTTTCATTTCAGAGTCTCATAGAAAGAGAAGAATTGAGACTGAACTCATCTTTTTTGATCCCTGTTGATAGCATTTCCCTTAGGAAGAACCACCCGCTTGATAGCATCGAAAAAGAGGATTAAAATCTACACAATTGATAGCCCAGTTGGAGTTTGAGATGTATTTCTCGTTAGAGGTTCTAGTTTCTATAGAGTTGCAGAAAAAAGAGTTGCATATCGAGCATCTATAGTGGTTCTCTCTTCCCAAAAGTGATTATCCCCTAAGAAAGAAGCACCACTTCTCCCCTGAAAACCCCTCGTGTTTTGACCCAAAACTGCATTCCGAGGAAATTCTGAATGGGGATAGCTTTTCATTTGTCAATGCAGATTGTCATATAAAATCTAGATTGTTTTCTTCGCGAAAGAATTTCTAGTTCTCTTTTCTTCGGTACCCAATAGCGCCCTACATCTAGTACCTTGCGGGGTAGTAGCGGACGGTCACTGCCGGATGCAGATAGAGATGCTCGCATGGTTTTCGCTATAAACAAATAGAAGTAAATTTCGAGTATATCGTGAGAGTTTTTTGCTTGCTCGGGGGAAGGCTGGCTGCAGCTTGCTTTGTTCACTTTCCAATCTGCTTAACAATTCCCATTGGCCTTTCCTGCAAGGGTGTATCCGGAAGACGGTAGGATCCCCAATCCCATTCATTTTCCTTTGGTAAAACCAAGGTCAAGCATCAGTCAGTCATCCAACAGCGTGATGTAGGCAACCAAATCAGAAATGTTCCAATATGATGACCAATGTCGAGAAGAGAAATCAATTGTTTAAAAGGTGGGTGGATACTATAAAAGAGCTTTACACGGATAGTCAGCACGAGGAAAGGTATTCAGAGATCGATATGAATACAATCAAGCAAGAAAACGGATGCGCGTGCGTTAGCGCAACGGCTTTCGCGCTAGTGCGCTCAATCCGTTGCTTGTTTGGTTTCTAAGCTGATTTTTCGCGAAGAGTACCGTTTAAAGCCCGTTTCATGTATCTTTTTGGATGGTGCTCACGTGGACGAAGCCAAAATGCTTTACAAAGGTGTGAACGTCAGTGTCGTTTCTAACCCTCCTGTTGATCTTGACATTCAATATACGTGTGTATATAAGGACCCTATACAGGAATTAGTGCTGACGGCTCTGGGCCGTGTGTTATTGGAGACTTTTTTTCCAAATATGTTTGATAAGTCAAGGGTCGAATCGTTTTTCAGGCATTTTCATACACACTCCAATGCGAGCGAACTCTTAATCATTCGATACGAGAGAAGCCTTACTGGTGTGGCACCTTCATCGCTCTTGGGCTTTTTCGAGGATCAACTAACTAATGTAGATGGGATCAATAACTATATGTGGGGTTTGCTCAAAAGCTTTCTACTAATGCCCTACGTGAATTGCTGGAACTCGCCCGAGAATAGGCTCCCCCCTTTTAAGGAGAACGATTTTTTCGGTGAACGGAGACCCTTTGCCTTTCGGCCAGTATTTGCTGGATAGTTTTTACCCAGTTTCATATCTTTCCTGTTCTTTTTGAACATCTTTCTTTGCAAGAAGCTGAAGCCAATAATGGAGGATTTGCGGCAAGGTATTTTGCTCCGTTCGCACCATCGAATGGGTGGAGTGCTTTTTTTCTATCTGTTTCTGATTTCCTGATTTTATTAGTGCGAAAGAAATCGTTGTTACACAAGTATTCACCCTTGCTTGCTCTCGTAAGCGGTGCTACAGGTGGAATAAGAGCTGCTCGAGAAGAAGCTGTAGCTGTGGTTGAGCTAGTGCTTCATACCTTACTGGACAAGGAAGGAAAGGCAAAGAGGATCAGTACGGGAGAGAAAGTGATTTAAGAATGTGAATTTTTTTTTATAAGTAATCAAGGCAATTGCTTAGTGAAAAACTAAACAAAACAGATTCAAGTTAGCCCAACCCAAGGGGTAATCCAGCTACAAATGAAAGAGTAAAGCGCATTATCTTCATTCCACTTCCAATTAGATGTGTTACGCACAGTGACATTGTATTTTCCTGTTAGGAAGAAATGGAAACAAAAATGGACAGATATTTCAATTTATCAAGTCTTCCACGAGCTCTCTCTTTCGTAAACCGCCTCTTAAGGTCGAAGATATCAAAAATCATACTAAATATAGTAGACAGAACCAACCATTAGCCCTGTCTCTTGCTGTGATTCCATTCCCGGCACCAAGCCAAGTTAGCTCGAAAGCAAGTAAAGAATTAGCTCAAGTAAACAGAAACAGAAAGAATCAAAAGAAAAAGAGCAGCAAAGCAGGAATGAACCTTGTCTAATAGTATACCTTCTTCGATCTCACGACCCAGGTAGCAGTAGGCAAGTAGTGAATCATACCCCATTCTCTAACTAGAACTCCGAGTGAGCTTTTCAGGGCTATGACGAGGTGCGAAGCAAGGGAAAGCGGTCTTCTTTCCTTTCATGGACCTTTATGAATCGATAATATGAGGAAACGGATGCTCCAAAGAGACAGAGTGGCAAAAAAGTAAAGGTAGAAGGGGCAGTCGTCGCTGAGACACCGGACCGGAAGAGACAAAAAAGCATTTAGTCGATAAAGATGAGTGCTTTCGATCGGCTTGTTGCACTAAAGCTGCGAGGTTCTTTGATCGAATCAGCTCTTTGCGTTTACTTTCATCCCATCCCACTCTCTTTCTTCTTTCGTTTTAAGAAAAAAAGAAGGAATTTTAAAATCCTTCTTATCCTTCTATACAATCCAATCGTGCAGTCTAGCTCTACTTTACAACGATATATCTAGCTTTTAGTTTAGTTGAACTGCGCTTATCTCAGGAAATGAGGATAACTTAACGGAGCCCAAACTCATTGGAAATAGGTTTTCTAGCCAAAGGCTTAAAAAAAAGATCCAGCTAACTTGTGAGATAGAGCTGTCTTCCTGGCTGGAACAGGATGGTACCTTATAACTTCAACTGGAAATGGCTTGCATGGATCCAAAAGAAAACAAAAACCAACTATTCAACAATTAGTGGGACCTAGAATGAAACTACCATTGTCTTCCCATACTCATCTACATCAACCACCGGCTACAGAGGGAGCTAGCCTGGAAGGAAAAGGAAATGAATGGAGGGTAATACATAAGTATTTAACTGGTAAAATCCCTTCATTAAAGACACACTCAAAAATAGTTTGTTTCAAAGACTCGGAAATACCACAGAAGAAGATCTTACTTTTTTGGCATTAACTGAAAGCCCAGACACTCTGTTAAAATGAGTCATGATACTAGTAAGCTCTTGGATAGAATTCAGATCACCACCGCAGAATAAAAAAAGATCATCTGCAAAGCACAGATGGTTGAGTCTGAGCCTCAACCAGCCTTTGTGAAAAAACTAGATTGCAGCTGATTTTTATGCTTCAAAGCCCTATATTAGAGTTACGACCGTCCACCAATAGAATAGAGACAGCGAAAGAAAGGGACAATATATTTTAATCAAAAGCCAGGGAGCTTCTAAATAGCCGGGGAATTAAGAAATAAATACTTCCCATTCCGATTCTTTTTTGAGTTCCCAAGATAGAATTTCTTTGTTTTTGGCAAGAGCGGTGGGTGACAACGTGCAAGACTAGATAGGTTTGGCTTTGATCTGATCAATAGGAATAGGAGGAAGCGGGTAGGGCACAGGTATTGGTCTTGAATTCCTTTCTTTCTTGGTCCAATTCCAGATATCGGAACAGAGACTGGAAGCAGCAACCTATTATTCAAACTCCATAGTGGGAAATCCCGTGATTTGAGCCTATCAGTATGAGATATCAAAGGCTTTCCTTGGCTCGGCTGGTCTCACTGGAAATTAAGGGTTGGAGGAAGGGCTACTACTTTAAGGGGGGCGTTCTCATACCCAGTTAACTGATTTAGGAGTCTTCCTGGAGAAAAGGCACCGATCTTGACTTATGAAGAAAGCTAGAAAGAACTATGAGTAAAGATTTAGCTATGACTTTGTAAATAGCATAGCCCTTTCTTGCCTATCCCGATCCACTTCCCTAATATCATATAAGTTTAGAAAATGACCTGTGTTCAGAGCAGAGGGAGACTACTATAGAAGCGCCAGGAATGCGTCTTTGCTTGATTGACGGATATTTCTCTTAATATGAAAATAGAGCTCTCGCATTGCATTTGGTGGAAGGAAAAAGCGTAGGATGGAAAAATGCCACATAAGAAGCTTTTATTTACCTTTTTACCCGGCGCCTTTAGTCTTCGCTTGGACTGGCTTGGGGACGGCTTGCGAGCGATGAGCATGAAAGAAAGCTTTTTAAAGATGTTTTCATTTCATTAATATAACCACAGGTTCCCTATCTATACTCCCTCCCGCCTATTACATCCCATGCGATAAGATCCAAAGAAAGTCCTCTCTCTCTTTCCCCCTCTTTCCTACTTTTCCTTTCACTTATATAACTAACTCTCTACTCCACTTACCTACTTTGACTAAGACTTTCACTTTAGACTAAATAAAATACAAATCAATCAAGCTAACAAAGCGGACTACAGCTTACTTGGATGTGACTACTTCTACAACGGGCTGGGCAGCAAATAAGGTGATCTTGCCCTAAACAACTAATGAACATTCTTAGAGAATGTCTTTTTCGAATCCATTCATATCCTAACGTAAAGGCAGTCATCTCCTCTTCTTACCTCTTGCTGTATTGAGGGTAGGCGGGGTACAAGGTTGGGTTAGAGGATAGATTCCTACAGCGCAGAGTACAGGGAGAGACCCCGTTATAGAGCTCAAGTCAGGAAGGTTTTCGAATAAGTCATCGAAGCCGGAGCTGAAAGGTTAGAGAGTAGTTTTAAACAAATTCCCGGGTAAGCAAGTAAGGCAGCCAAAGGGAAAGGACTTGAGAAAGGGAGTCCACCCATGGGTGGTATGGATGGTGCGCTCTTTCGAAGCAGATTGGGGCATTCATTGATTGATTGATCGTCTAACTCGTCTGCGAACATAGCGAAACACTATTCCAATTGAGCTGAAGGTAAAGTAAGCTACGTTAAAGAAAGCCTATTTTCTCTTCCCGTACTTGCACTATTAGCTTTTCCCAGTCGGAAATTCAATTCATAGGTTAGCGCACATCCAACCTTCCACACTTAAGAAAACTTTTACAACTATGCGTAGAAAAAATCAAGAAGTTCTTTCTTTTCCGATTCCAGTTAGTTAGAAACCTCCCTTGGGGCTCCCTATCGACCCGAAGTTACTTCTGCGGCGATCGGATTGCACTTTTACCCAATTTGGGAAGCTGCATCTGTTGATGAGTGGTTATACAATGGCGGTCCTTATGAGCTAATTGTTCTACACTTCTTACTTGGTGTAGCTTGTTATATGGGTCGTGAGTGGGAACTTAGTTTCCGTCTGGGTATGCGTCCTTGGATTGCTGTTGCATATTCAGCTCCTGTTGCAGCTGCTACTGCTGTTTTCTTGATTTACCCTATTGGTCAAGGAAGTTTCTCTGATGGTATGCCTTTAGGAATATCTGGTACTTTCAACTTTATGATTGTATTCCAGGCAGAGCACAACATCCTTATGCATCCATTTCACATGTTAGGTGTAGCTGGTGTATTCGGCGGTTCCCTATTCAGTGCTATGCATGGTTCCTTGGTAACCTCTAGTTTGATCAGGGAAACCACTGAAAATGAATCTGCTAATGAGGGTTACAAATTTGGTCAAGAGGAAGAGACTTATAATATTGTGGCTGCTCATGGTTATTTTGGCCGATTAATCTTCCAATATGCTAGTTTCAACAACTCTCGTTCTTTACACTTCTTCTTGGCTGCTTGGCCTGTAGTAGGGATCTGGTTCACCGCTTTAGGTATTAGTACTATGGCTTTCAACCTAAATGGTTTCAATTTCAACCAATCTGTAGTTGATAGAAAAAAGCCAGAGCCCTCACCAACCAGTACTATAAATGATTAGACTCTTACTTATTTAAGTAGTGGGCACATCAAAGCCCAAGGCGAATCTCCCCAGAACACTCTAGGAGGTTATCCCGGAACTCGTTACCTGGAACCTGGTAACCGATTAGAGGTGGTCATGATCGGGCGGTCAATACTCAAATACAACTAATTGCCCAGAAAAAGCAAGCGTCCTTCCATCCAAAGAAAGAGGAATACAACTGCGAATTCTACTTCTTGTCATGACAATAGCATTGTATTAGAGTCTGCAGAGTGCAAAGCATCTGAGCCATCAAATGAGGTAAGAGCGCTTTCTCCTCGGTTATAGGAAGAAAATTCGGTGTTGGAGCTCTTACTGTTCTCGCTTTTGGTCTCGCCTCGCTCCTTCCTACGAATCTCTTCGTTTACGATGCGGTCACGGACATAGTAGAGAATTATTCGTTGCCACATACATATAAGTAAGGTTGTGGACCAACTATCCGGCATAGAGGGCAAAAAGCAGTGTGCCTTCTACTCATCGCCCAATGGGTACTCGACCGACTTCAATTGGTTCACGATGTGGTTGAACTCGCTTATGTGCTCGGCGAGGTACTGTAGGCCATTTTGAGGTGAAACAGCCGACGCAGGAGATGAAGTTTGTTTGAACTAAAGGGCGAAAGCTATATATAAATATACCGAAATGAAAGAACTGCGCTCTTGTAAAGGTGGGCGTTCCTACGCTCAAAGCCCATATCTCAGATGCATGCCCATTGGAATAGCCCATCACCAGGATGAAATTATCCATTTAGCGCAGTTCCCCTTTCCTCTCTTCTTATATCAACTTCACATCCTAAACACCAAAAGGAAGGGAGAAGCGAACTCGACCTGGTGGTTTTTTTTCTTTTTATTGACGCGATTTTCAATGAAAGCTGAGATGGGGTAAGTGTGAAGAGTCAACTATTGCCCTACTTTTCTTATTTCTTAGAAGAATTCGCCCAGTATACTCCTTAAATTTTGATTATCGCTCTACTGAATCGAAAGAATGACTCTCGCGTTTGGAACAGATAAGTTCGGTACGGATAACAAAGAATAGAAATTGGAGAGCAGGTGCCCTTCCCTGGTTGTTACCCTCCCAGCCCCAAAGGAAAAGCCCTGATCATTTGAAAAAAAGATGCGTCAATCACGCATCCTAATTGGTGAGCTTATGCCCGCCCTAGTTCCTTCCCCGCTCTTAGTTTGCTTTACAGGAACCATTTTCGCGAGGAAAAAGAGGGTTCCAATGAATCCGAGGAAAAAAAGCACATTATGGCCATGACCAGCTAAAGATCACTGGCCATCTCACGACGTGGACTCGAACCACAATTTATCCTTTTAGTAGATCGTGATTTGGTCTGTCGTCCTCCTCATTATAGTCCTCCTAGAATCCAAGGCATTTCGTCGGAATACATCCTGTCTTTTCACCTTTGTAGTCCTATGCATAGTCAGTACTATAGCCCCAATCATAGCTACTAATAAAATCAGACTAGAAACCAAAAACCAGACGGAATAGTAGGTATAAAGTAAATTGCCCAATGTTTCCAAATTAGTCCAACTTCGTACCTTTCCGGCATAAACCGTATATCTCAGAGAGGTCGTATTTCTGTGGGTTGGTAGTAATGGAATGGTTTCATTATCTAAAATGAAGAACATTTCCCACCAAAAGATCAGTCCAATAATACCACTCACTGGTAAATAGCGCAATACTTCTTCGTGAATCTCCGCTATTTGAATATTGAACATCATAACCACGAATAGGAATGAAACGGCAATAGCTCCTATATGAACTACTGGGGAGATCATAGCGGAGAAGTCGAGACCTAACAAAATAAGTAAACCTGAAGTGTCGCAAAAGACTAGGATGGGAAACAAAACGGAATGTACCGGATTTTTAGCACGTACAACCATCAAACCTGAGACCAAAGCAGGGCTCGACAAAACAGAAAGTATCATGGTACGTCGTCCTCCCTTGAAATGGAACTTGAATGCTGGAGCAAGAAGACGCATTCAAGTCGATCTATTACGACCAGCGCGGTTGTTCGTATTTCATTTTCTTCTTCCAAGCCGACGCTCTTCTTATAAAAGAAAGCACTCACTGAATTACTTACTGAATCTCGTCTTTCTCTCGACGCCGAGAATTTTGGACGTGTCCGGGTCGATCAGAGGTTCGGCTTGCTTCTCCCCCACCCTCGCCTATGAAATGGATAGCCCTTGCCGCCATAGCTGCAGGATTTTAAGGGCTTCTGTCATTATCTCATTGGATTGCCCCTTCTCCATTAATATGCAATAGGCGTAGGCGAGAATGTCGATATCGGTCAAATCCGGACTGATCGTCCTTGAAATTACAGTCCTCGCAAGCTCCACCCAGGAGTGCCCCCCCTGGAAGCGATTCAATGGCTTGTTGATCAAAAAATCTAAATTCGAGGACATGCGCAATTTCCTCGAGATATCGATTGGCATTCGAGGAGTCGACATTCTCATTTGGAATAAAAATGCCGAGCTCTTCGCCATATTCCCAGACGCGACGGGGAACGGGTTCCTGGGCGAGTGAAGGAACACTCCATCTGTGGAGTGCGAAAACGAATAGGATCCCAATACCGACAGCAGCTCCAACTGAAGCAATTGAAGCTAGGTCGGCATTCTTATGAAAAAAATCAGAAATGACTTCCTTCATTTTTCTAGGTGTCACCTTAGTTCCGCTTCTTGCTCTAAGCAGAAAGACTTATCAGAAATCGCAGGTGGTTTTTTACCAAGAAAGACATAGGAATAAATAGGCTTTATCATTTAGCGCAATGCAGAAGGCACTACCTTCTTTGATGAGCACTGCGGTTCGGGTCACAGCTATGACGTTACTATACGTCATTTTGCTGGTCAGGTGCGAGGTAGAGCATGCCTTTGAATTAGTAGTCGCGTCGGTGCGGATACCAGACCATCGATCAAGGACCGGGGCGAGCGGAATTGGAAGGAGAAGCAGCTCAGCGCACAAGGGTAGAAAGAAAGCACACGTAAGCAAGCGCACTAGATTAGACAGTAGCAAATAGCGAACCGAACCTTCTACTCCGTCAGTCTTCCCGCCCTTATACTGCAAGTGTAGAACGATCGACATTTGGTTACCGCCTTGAAAAGGCACCACTGAAAGACCGCCCAACATCGGGTCCGGGTAGTCCTGGTTAAAGAGTACAGCTGGAAAGGATTAAACCATTAGGCCACTCTACAGGTTAGGAGAGAAATCAGAATAGGACGCGCAACAACGGAACAACAAGAGCAAGACCGCTCCAAACTAAATCACAGTAGAAGTTATGGCCACTCAGGCTGGACCAAAACAGCAAGCGGAAGGTCTCCGAAAGTCCTACATTAGCACCAAGCCATCCCCCAAGGGAGGGTATAACGGAGTGTGGGAAAATCCAGTTGCTAACGCTCCCGGCTGTGGGTTCTTCACAATTAGCAGGGCTTCTATTCTAGTACCGAGATCGCCACTTGTTATGCCAGGGTCTCCTTTTTCGAGTTGGTTACTGAGATCTTCTTGTTGAGCAACGTTTTCCCGGCAATCTCTGCTTATTAGGGTGGCCTCTAACAGGTCGGGAGAGTACTCAAAATCTTGCTCATACGCCTCGCAAGATTGAACATCTGCGAAAGTCGTCTCGAAGCTCTGACTCTCGAGAGAAAGTCTTGCCTTTGGCGGGAGGACTCCTTCTGACTGCAGCTTGAAGGGGAAAAGCCACTGATACACTGGAAGTCTTTTTCCCATGGCAGTATAGCATGATTGCGACGACGCTAGGCCGCTCATCATTCTTTAGAGTATCCTTAGATTTTTCGACATCCAGATCATTGTCAACGGCATTGGGCCGTTCATAAACTTCTTCGGATACCCAATCTCTATCAGTTCTTCTATCGGCTTTGGGCCGATCGTCGTCATATGGCGTTTCAGGATGACATCCGCTAATGAGATCCGGCGTTTCAGTAAGGGAGGCACAGGATCATTGAAGGGCTCCTCGACTGACTGGGTGAAGTCGTAAGAAGCTAGGGTAGCCGGCCCCCCTACGGCTGGATTGAATCACTGACACAGTTAGGTCTACAAATGGTTAAGGGTGTGCTGTTTGTAGTCTTGTTCCCTACAAGAAAAGAACTGGGTTAAAGACACTGCTTGTGAACATGCGAGCTGTAGGAATGCAATCCCGTGCTATACGTATGTGGAAAGTGCTAGTCGATGAGTAGAATGCCTAGTTGAAACAAGCGTGGGTCTTTCGCATGAGGAATTAACTTCTTTTCCTGGTATTGAGTCATAAAAAGCATTAACTACATTATGGGGAAGAACGCTACTTCAATAAGGCAATTCCTGAATCTAAGAAAGATAACTCTTAGTTGAAAAAGCTAGGATTGAGAAATAAAGAACATAGGCACGCAGAAAAAGTTAGTTATTGAATAGAACAAGTCAGTAAAGTAATGAAATCAAAGGAAGAAATTGATCAAAGAGTTGAACAGGATTGAGTGAGCAAAAGAACTTCTTTTCCGTTAAACTTAGTTGCTCGGGATGGAGTGAGAAAACGAATGTAACTTGTTAGTCTATCAACTAATTCGAACTGAAGCTTTAAACTGAAGTAAGTAACGGTTGCATAGCAAAAGAAAGGGAATAAGGATTTTATATACAAAGTGCGGAATGCAGGGAGTATCTTCGAAAGCAAAAGTTTAGGTCGGTCTCACCTTCCACTCTAAATAAAGAGTATGCTTTGTGCCTGAATAGCATAACTCACTCGGAGGGACGTTGACAGCTGGCGGCTATTGCTACTTGCTGGACTGTATTGCACTGGGCACTAGGAAAGATTTTTATCTGTTGGCGGGAGACAAGCATCAAGTGTTTCCGGTCTATAAAATCTTAGGTAAACTGCTATACAATAAAAGCGGAGTTATTTATTTCTCTTTCTTGCAACTGTTCAAGCTTGCTTTCGGCTTTTCTTTCACCTGAACTCTACTCTCTTCCTACATTCCCTGTACAGGTACTCAAAATAAACAGTATTTGCTTCTATCCCTTATTTAATACACTTGCTTGGCTCCACTCACTCATTCCTTTGACAAGATCGACGACTAATTAGTTGCCACTCACACGCTTCTTCGCTGTACTCTCTATACTCCTCCTGTTTGCATTCATTGCTTGCTTATGACCACGCACGCTTCTTGAACTAGTTTCAAGAAAAGAGGGATCTAGACTTGACACCCGGGAAACCATGATAATCAACCTAATAGGGCCTCCTATTAAAGATTGCCCACTCTCCATCAGATGAAATTGCCTTGTTGGTGATGACTAGCGATTGTGCTTATTGGGGTGAAAGTGTCCTGACCCTTAGCCACAGTCCACGGTAGACCCGCAGACGACAAGAAAAGAAAGGCCGAAGGTTGCATGAAATCAAAGGGCCTTTTGATAGAATTCTATAAAATAATGTTTGTTGACATGATATATAGATATCTTATGATCAGAAGCCTTTTATGCCAACACGTTTACCTTGGCATGAGAAATTCACTTTGCATTTGAACTATATGAATGATGCCCCTATCACTCTAAATTAAACTGGATCTCCTACTCACACTGTCTCGCTGAAAGAAGTAATCAAAGAAAGAAGGGTCAGGATATTACGTACGTGATTTTTTCGACCGGAATTCGCAGAATTAAGCAACGTGGTCGAATGCCCCTGGGTACGAAAGATAGTCATTTTTCACATCTCTCAAGTTCTCAGATCAGGACCAAAGGCCTGGGACTGCTTCTTCCTTATCGCTCGACCGAGTATTGCATAGGGGGCTGCTAATTAAAGTAAAGTATACCAATGCTTTTTCAAAGAGCTATTGTTGGTTTTTCCCAGGGCTTGAAATGCGCCGCAGGCAGTCTATTGTTTTTTTTGAAGAAAGTCATCCCTAGAGGTTAGTAAATGAATGAGACTGACTTGAATACTGACAAGAGGAAAGACAGACTTCATTCACCTGGGAATTACTTGACTCCAATTACAGAGAGGAATTTTACACAAAAAAGACTTGCGTTCTGAACTCAGAGAAGCATTTCGCAGAGCTAAAGCTAGCAAGGAGGGATTAGCCAAAATGAAGCTAAGGATCTGCCGTAAGCAATCGCACAACCCTATTGACTTCGTGGCGCCTTTATTATTCCGAAAAAGAATGGAATTAGATCAATCATTCTTTCGCCTTGCAAACTTCACTACAAGGTACCACCTAAGAATAGCCTCAATGATGGTTTGAGAAACCTATTTGATGAAGCTTCTACACGTTCAATGGTTGCTCTATTGTGTTGACACAAGGCTTTAGATCTTTATGTGGAGCTCTTTGCAGGGGATGAGAAGGAGCGGTGAAGTAAGTGAAAATAGTGGGCCGGTAGAAGACTCATCCGTGGTGCCCAAGCCGTGAAGTCGGAATAAGCGCTGAAGTTGAAGCATCAGACCCACTAGTCAGCTAAGCCTTTGAAGGCCTAGGGTAGCCAGATTTTGGGATAGGATCCCCCCGGCCAGATAGGTTCAACTTGACGAATGACTGTCTCGAAAGTCCTGCACGAGTCGAAGACCTCATCCACCTAGGATGGTTGGCATCGGCTAGGTCCCAGGCAAGGCGTGAACTTTGAGTTTCCTACTAAGGTGCCATTGCAATCCGCGAGATGGTTGTCGGGAAGAAGTACAGACGAATATTCTAGTACTTGCTCTTATCTTAGTCCTCTAACGCCCACACCTGACTCAAAAAGTGGTAAGAAGAGAGAGGAGGGTGCTTTGCGCAACGAGCCACTAGCGGATAAAGAAAGAGAATAGATCTGTCCTTCCCAATCGGATAGATTCTGACTGCATCGGATCCCACCCCAGCCAGTCAAAACTGCCATTCAGGCACCCATTTCACCCAAGCAAGCTTTTAAGGAAGGAATACCAGCAGGAAGAGGGGAGCTATCGAATGCCTACCTTCCCATTCAAGGATAGGAGATGCGCAGGATTTCATGCATGGCGGGACTCCCAACGGATTTAATAGGTTATCTCCGACATTCAAATCCAATATCAAATAGCAAAGAAAGGAGCGGAGAATGAGACTTAGGATTCAACGCAGTGGAATATGCTAGGGCCTCTTTTCATGTTCCAATCGATCGAAAGGAAAGAAGAAAGAGCTGTAGCTATTGTTTAGGTTTAGCAATGAGAACGCTAGAACGTGCTAGTTAATTCTAAGTGAAGGTTTCAATCATAGAATCACGCATGACAAAGTCAGAAATTTATATTCTAACAATGCAAGATCAAACAAGTACGGATAAGACTCCTCCCTTGAAGAGGTGCCGGAGTTCGCCTAAGGGATGTGAATAAGTAGGTAGAGACGGGAACCCCACTTTCCAGAGCTGAGGTGTCTCTCACTGATAGTACTTCCTCGGATTCTGTGCCAGGTTCGAGGTACTCCGCTCCCATCCATTCTTCTCAGCTTCTCAGCTCCGGATCTCGTCGTGTCGGTTACGACGTAGGTGGGGTCCTCCCCAGTTGGGAGAGAGTTTGTTTCCGTTGGCTCAGAAATTCCTAAAGTCAGGGCCGGTATCGGCCTAGGTCACTCCTTCAGGAGGAATTATTCGCCATTCTCCGGCATTGACTGAGTGCAAAATACGAATAACGAAGCTGAATACGAGGCATTGATAGCGGGACCCATCTTGCCCACGGGGGTTGATTGATGTGTCAAAGACTAATGCTCCTTCTAAGGTTGATAAAGGTAAAGCAGTGGCCCAAGAACCCACTACATCTAAGCCCAAGTCCAAACAAAACTAGACCCAAGAATGCTGGAATGAGAATCCTTACCCGTGACGACCATGCATACTTTTCTGACCTATGTATGCCTTTCCTCGCCTACTTCGTTCTTGCTTTCCGTTTCCTACTATTTTTCAAGTTTCAATTTGGAAAGAGAGACATAAAGTGTCAATTTACTTTCTTTTCATAAAGTCAATAAATAGTAGTAATTCTTGCTTTTGAAAAAGCAATGAAGAAAGGCCGTATGCACCAACATTTTATTTTACGACATATGACATTGCACAAAAAGCAGCAAAGGACATAGTTTCGTCGATTCACCGGCACGAATAGCATTTCCTACATCCCCAGCATGGAGTTCCAGACTCCTTGATCAAGATGACACATTCCTGGTACCACAAACAAGGAAGCTAGCTTTTCTAGCGTTGGCAGGCAAAGGTAAGTAAGCTAAAACATGGCAGTCTGAAGACTTGTCTGAAAGCTGAGTGCTTCAAAAGGATTGATTAGCTAGTCTCGGTCAGTTGAATCAAAAATAAACAGAGATTTTCTTTATGCGTAGATTAGTGTTCTCCTCCGGGCCAGTGTTGAGACTTTGAGGCATAGCCCAGGTGTTTTTAGCGAAGCCGAAAGGTAGTTCCGTCGGGAAAGAAGAATATCTCGTCATACCAACTATATGCTTAGTTCATGTCTGCCATTTCGTTTATCATAGAGGCGCGCAGCGAAAACGTGTCCAAGAAAGAGGTAAGGCTTTCCATAAGTCAGAAAGAAACCTTCTTACTAGCAGGTTGTCCTTTCTTCGCCTATTCTATCTAAGACCGGATTCGTCGGCGCAAGAGTGCTCGATCAGTGACCTCCTACGCACTGCCGGCTTTGGGCATACTAGCTCGCTGCGGAAGAGAATGAAGATAAATAAGGTGAATGTAACGTAGGGCATAACACATGGAAAAGCCCTTTTTATCCACGGTATGATTGTTTTCCTATTGCCTTGTCTTTCTGCTATCTTGAAATAGCTGTTATTGTCTTCCTGGTCAGCTTTCGACGAGTGACTCTTGGTTGCGGGGCCAGGGAGGGGACCTACTATCTACTTAACCGCTAGGCAAAGAGGGAGGAGCTGGAAATAGGATTTATGATCTGGGAATTGCTGGTTTCTGAGGGAAAGGAAACTCGCGGTTAAGAAATCAAAGCCAAGCTGGTACAAACATTTCCCATAGTGGTTATGGTTGCTAATGGTCAGAACAGAATCAGTAAAGCAGTGTATCGGAGGGGGTACCTGGAAGGTGCAAGGAGTGGAATTTTAAGCTAAACTGAGGCTGTTGCCACTGGTTGCCTATGACATGGTGCTAGGAATGGATTGGTTGAATACTCCGCTGGGGAACATGAGGGTGAATTGGAAGGATAAATACATGTCTTTAGGGAAGGTTCATTGGTAGAAATCAAAGGGGTAGCAAGCTCAGTGGCAGGAGAGCTGCGTGGTGTAGCTCCCCTTGGTTGCAAAGAGAAAACGTGTAGTTAAGTATGCGAGGAGTGAATCAATAAGGTTCCACGGTTCAGTACTCTAATTGATCAGTTAATAGCAATTATAGACTCTCATTCAATTGAAATAATTGGAAACAATAGCCAGGGTAGTATCTGCCTGACGTCTTTCATCTATTAATTTGGAAGTCTGACCTGTGAGAAAGATTAATTTATACCGTACTTGGAGAAAGGGCATTTCATCAGTCCAGCAACTTTAAGATATTTCGCTTCTTTCATTGAGGAATATCCCAGATATCTAATTCCAATAGGTGATAGAGCTTATACATCGATGGTAAGAAGGGCCCTTGCGGTCTTACCTGCAGTGAGCTTACAATCCGATCCCTCGGTCCGTACTTAGGATTAGTCAGTTCTTTTTTGATCGATGAGGGAAAGGGATATAAGTCAGAGCGGTAGAGTCCGACCTTAACCCAAAAGACAAGAGCTAGGAAACCAGTCTTGACCACTAAGCCAAGCCCAAAGAAAGAATGGTTTGGAAGAGTGAATCGTTTTTTAGATTTTCGAGTAGAACAGATGTAGAGCCGCTAACCCAATTGATGTTTCCGAGCGCATAAACCAGCAGAGCGGGTAAGCAATTCACCCATAAGAGTGAATGAATCGGTGGGCAATGAGCTCTTTATGAGGAGATAGCGTGAGTAGATCGAGTTGGTTCTCCTGACTTTGATTTTCAATGCCCTTTTCTTAGCGGGGAGATGAACTAGTCCTTACGCTCGACTATCTGATTCTTTTCTTTTTAGATTTAGTTGTGAACCATATCACAGTAGAGGGAGGCCAACTTCGTTTATTAGAGAATCCCCCTTTTTTCCGGGTTTGCCTCTATGTTGAAGGTCTATAGAGGGTGGCTAGCCCGAAGTTTTATCCTCTGTCCTGTCTTGTAGGTTCGACTTGTTAGTTTCCCCGTTGAAGAGTCCATCTAGCCATGGAGGCTTGCTTTTTGCTATTGTTTAATCTACCTTCGCACACCTCCCTTACTTTATTAGTGCTTCGTTTTTTTTTCTTTCCATTCTATCTTATCTTCGTCTGCTTACTCCTTATTAGCAAGAGTTGCGTTTTAATGTCCCCAGAGGCTAAGAGGACTTCAGCTTACATAAACTCTGAAAGAGAATAAATAAGCCATAGAGATTCTTTCATAACTGAATAAATAAAGGATATATAAGACGAATTAGTTTAACAAGATAGTTACATGTTAGAAGATGAGACTTTCATGTCTTAATCAAGCTGTATTTGACCTATCTAAGCTTAGATGTTCGTTTTGGCCAATAATAAAAGTATTAAGTAACTTTAAGTACTAGAGGACATACTTTCAAACCTCCATTTCGAGTTCACTTGGCATAGTAGCGGGCCATTCGAAGACCACTTGCAAGGAGTAATGGCGTATTAGAAGTCCCTGTCTCACAGGTCTCAATGGACTAGAAAGAACTTCTTTGCCACCTCAGAAGG
This sequence comes from Olyra latifolia, assembly GCA_036346145.1. NCBI lineage: Eukaryota > Viridiplantae > Streptophyta > Magnoliopsida > Poales > Poaceae > Olyra > Olyra latifolia. Next base: position 43,603 of record JAYEVC010000040.1, on the reverse strand, counting down.
GAGAAAAAAAGTAAGCCGGTTGACTTTCCTTTCTTCGCGAATTCGCATTAGCCAAACCTCTTTTCTTTGCGAAAGCTGTACCAGAGTGGTCTCTCCCACAGCAATCTCAGAGTCCATGGAAGCGAGTGCTAGTTCCTTTAAGCTGATCAACGTGTCTTATACTATTTCCATTGCTGCCATTGATCTCCTTTCTGTCCTTCTGCCCGAGAGCCAGTACTTTGACATAGACAAACTCTTTCTATGAGGGACCTTTGGATACCAAGATTTCCGACCTCTTACTTTCGTAGTTATGAATTGCGGAATAGAATCAATTATGAAATTAATAAGTAAGCCTTCCCTCATCCCTATTGGTATCGGTTTGGGCCACTACGCAGAACCCTGCCAGAGCCCTATTTTGAGGAATAAATTGACAGTCTTTTTTAGAACTAGAACTATGGATTCAGAAAATCAAGTATCGACAGGCCTAGTTCTTTTCCTTTGCTTATGCAGGGCAAGAATTTGTCGAGTTCAATCAGTACAATAAGAAATCCTAAGTTGGGTCAGGCGACACCCAGATTTGAACTGGGGATAAAGGATTTGCAGTCCCCTGCCTTACCGCTTGGCCATGCCGCCAAATCCGATCCAAAATCGATAAAAATCTTATTCATCCACATTATTTTACTAATTTTTATTCGTAGGAGGGGATTACAAAACCCTTTTTTATTTTTTTAGATCGTCGAATCCCTTTGTACTTATCCCTTTCCAATCCCTTTTAATAAATTCTTTCCTGTTTTTTATTGGACCCTGTTTTATTCTCTTCGATTGATTGTATCTCAAAACACACACTGCTTAAATACCTTCTCTTTCTATTGAAAAGAGAAAGGATTTCCAGTCACAGACTGAAAAATTTAAGACAAATTGGAACCATTAACTATATTATATATTATTTTATTTTTTGATATTTTCTATTTGTTTGTTAGTAGTGAACGGTTCTAAAATGGGTATTGTATCCCAAATAGTGTTTCCTTAATGGCATAACAAAATCAAATTGATTTACGGCTAATCAGTATCAAAAAATAAAATCAAATTATTTAAAAATGAAAAATGCAAAATTGATATGTAAACCCCAGAACAGAAATTGTTACACAGATACCGAGTCGGTCTCTCTCTTATGTACATATCCCTATAGAGAATCGTGCTTAAATTTAGCATTGCATTGAATATAAAGAAAAAAAAGAGAATAAAGATATTCTCCATTTTTTCCCTTTCCCTACTAAAAGTATAGTCTGAAGGCTAGCACGCACCATTCCTCGCTTATGATAATCTAAGGCCAAAAAGAAAGAAGGCTCACACCATAATAATACATACCCTCGATCGTCAAGGTCGTGGATTTGGATCGATTTCGGTTTTACGGGCTTCATACATTGTGAAGAAAAGTACTCGGCATTGGAAAGCATCACGTTCTGGCCACACACAAAAGAAGTCGGTGGAAGGTATGGAATTTATCGGCTGAAGGTCAGAAAGAAAGCAATCGCCAGTGCTCTCGGTTCCAGCAACGAGTCTTCTCTCTGAGAATTAAGGAAAACAAACTAACCTTGTCTGTCTATGTTCACCTTGACATAAAAGACTCATTTTCTAACCTTACTGTTCTACCTGGCTAGTTCACTGAACTTTTCGAGGTATCCTGGATTGGAGTTCACTTGTCTATGAGTGTCCAAACAGCTTCAGATCCTTCCAAGGCACAGGGGTTCTCTCTCCATTCACTTTGAGCTGGGTTTCTTGTGATCTTTGTAGTAGTTTTTCCGTCCAATTTTATGGTAAATTCAGTCTTACACAGCTGTCTCCAAGGATGTCCATTCCATTCGGCAGGGACTCCATCTCGCATTCGATCTCCCTCCTTTCCCTGAAAGAGTCGAGGTCTCTCTGGACTTCTCTTTTGCCTCTCTCCCAGATTCTGAAAAAGGGAGGAAGAAGGTCTCTCGACCGGAGTGATTCCCCGAAAAGAGATCGTTCCCAGCATCCTCGAGTTCGTAGTCAAACTCACCTTCATCCACCTTTCATGGACTGGCGCGGGCAAGCGCCGATGTCTGGAGCAGGAGATGGAAGCTTGGGTTGAGGAGGCTGTCAACGAGTCATCAAAGGAAAAAGGGGCTAATCCAACCAATCATATCCAACTGTTCACGCATGTAGTAAGGCTGGGGAGCGCGGACAGGTGAATCGGATCTTGTAAACTCAGTTTTATGAATAGAATCACAATCCATGGCCAACAGTGGGTCGTTCGCCGCGGGTCCCCGAAGCGCTTCCGCATTCGCTGTAGGATGGGTTTGCGCTATTTCTGGACCCTTTTGAGGAATGGCAGGAGGAAGCCCGTTTGCCCCAGCATTCTGATTCATCGGTGGAGTTTCGACCCGAGAGTATTCGGGCGGCGGAGGGACGGCGTTATAAGTCGTAGCGCCTCCTTGCGGGGCCGCGACAGCCGATTGATAAAAGGTGAAGTTTGTATCACCCTTGTCTTGTCTATCCTTTCCAGTGCTTGTCTTGTATTGAGGTATACCGAAGATATGAGTCAAAGTAGGTAAGAGAAGGGGGCTTTAACTATTATTAAGAGTAGGGCTTTAATTAAAAGAGTAGGCCCTTCGTATCTTTCTATGACCTCCAAGACGGAGCGAGACGGATAGGCAGAGCAAGAGCTCTTAAAGTCTACCCGGGCTAGCTTCTTCATTCTTCGATCAGGGGCGGGCTTCTTCCCTTATATACGATGACATAGATAGAGCCTCCTTCTTTAATCCATTCATTGATAAAGTCTTCGGGGGCTGTTTACCTTTTGAATCGACAGTAGAGTAGGTTTGATCTTGCTTTCTCAATCTTTCTCTGATCCTAGCCGTGTAGTAGATCCGGCTTTATTCGGCTAAAAAGAAGTGTGTGTGGCCGTCGTATCTGCTCGCCCCCTTCTTCATTCATCAGAATGGATCCAGGGAACCTGGCTCGGGAACAGCCCTGAAAAAACACAGTAAGAGAGTCCAATCTCTGAAATATAGCATTCTCTCTCCTAAGTAGTAGTAGTAGCAGAAGGCTTAGTATCTGACTTGATCCAATAGAGTCAGAACACACAGTAGATCCAGATTCCACACCTTGCTGTGGACTGGGGAGAGAGCAGCTCTGCGAAGCTGGGCGTTCTGTGTGATTATGGAGGAACAGTAGTACTCGCCCCAAAATACAAGCCGGGATAGATACTTAAAGAAAGGGGGAGCGGTGGGCCTTCAAAAAGGAGCGAGGGAGTGATGGGCAACCTTAGTCTATATGTTGCTCGTGAGCCGCCAAGTACCAGTCTCGCTACAGTACTGGCGTTAAAGGATCGGTCCTTCACTTGCGGATCGTTCGCGAGTCGAACTCGCTCTCTTGCCACGCCTTTGACTCACGAACTCGAGTCGGACTCATTCACTGCTGACTTTTTTTAGGATCGTTCGTTCTTCACTCTCTTGCTATTACCCGCAGGGAGCGCAGCAACCGACGGTGCATATTATCATATAGAAAGAAGCGAAGCGTAGCGATTCGTACTACCGGAAAAGTGTCGCTAACCGCTAGGCAATAGAGTCAGCTTACGGGGTGGGGCGCAAGCAAGCGTAGCGAATCACATAGAGTTTGCCCCTACCTGCCAGCGCGCAGATAGATAGGGCGGGCGAGCGCAGGGATGGATGTCTGAGCGGTTGAAAGAGTCGGTCTTGAAAACCGAAGTATTGATAGGAATACCGGGGGTTCGAATCCCTCTCCATCCGCGAGGTCATAAGTTCTCTCTTGCCTTATCTATAGATAAGAACGAATCTCCTCGACTCGACTGATATGATGGATGGAATGGGTAGAAGGTTGAGGTTATTGTGTGTTGATTTAGTTAGGACTTTGTCTCCCTTTCGTTATCTTCCGCCCCGGGTGGATGACCTGTGGGAGCTAAGTCGAAGATCTCGGTGTCGTCGTGAGTGGTTGATAAACAGCGATTGCAGTTTGATTTAGGGAGTCCCAACCCTGTGAAGCTTAACAGACAAAGAAAACGATAGAGACTTCCGGGTATAGGGTGACGACCTTAATGAATCAAGTATTCAGGTGGCAGAGTTATTAGCTACATAAGCGCTCAAATTCCTGAATACTTATTGCCCTGGCTTCTATGATCAACCCCTGGCACATTTAGGTTTTGATCTGAGGCTATCCTGGTCTGCAGGACCCAACACAAGTATTCATCCTTTCCAATCTGAAAAAGGTGTTGCCGAAAGCTTACCCTCTTCCACACAGATGCTACAGCCGCTATAACTTTTGCTGGGGGGGAATTACAGAGTTCGCCTCTCGACATCTTGTTTGGTAAACGGAATTTTTACCCAGGCGCCCTAGTGTTGCCTAACCGTTCGGCCGGAGATGTCGGATGCGAGATCTTTAGCTACTTGTATCAATTTGCCGCAGTGTGCTTAGATACAATGCGCTGGCAGCTGAGGCTTGGCAGGATGGGAGTTAATTAAGGTCGAGGGAGCAGGAAAGAGTTTGTTATTCGCTATTGGCTTAGTACGGCCTATACATAATAGGGCCATGACGGTTTTGGCGAGGCCTTGAACTTCATATATCCCTTTTTTACTCAATCCAGAATACCGATAAAGTCAGATTGAATCATTTTTTCGAGCAAGAAAACGTATGCGCGTGCTAACGCTATACGAGCAAGAAAACGTATGCGCGTGCGTTAGCGCAACGGCTTGAGCGCTAGTGCGCTTGCTCCGTTGCTTGTTCTTTCGCGCTAGTGCGCTTGCTCCGTTGCTTGCTTCTCTTCTGTCTTGGAAAAGTGAGGATTTCCTATCTGATCCAAGGGAAGGAAGAGAGGTGGAAAGTGTTGCTGTGTCAAATCTCGATTGTGTGGGTGTTCAGTCTACCGTTCATGTTTACGTTCTAAAAATCTAGTTTTTCGTTGGAAAAACCAACGCCAGTTGAGATCAGTCTCCTTTCTCTTTTCGGGAGCAGAGCTTCAAAAGATGGGAAATTCCAATGATTCTTCGTTCATTAGAATGTCGATTCCTCACAATCGCTCTTTGTGATGCCGCGGAACCATGGCAATTAGGATCTCAAGACGCAGCAACACCTATGATGCAAGGAATCATTGACTTACATCACGATATCTTTTTTTTCCTAATTCTTATTTTGGTTTTCGTATCACGGATGTTGGTTCGCGCTTTATGGCATTTCAACGAGCAAACTAATCCAATCCCGCAAAGGATTGTTCATGGAACTACTATCGAAATTATTCGGACCATATTACCAAGTGTCATTCTTTTGTTCATTGCTATACCATCGTTTGCTCTGTTATACTCAATGGACGGGGTATTAGTAGAGCCAGTCACTACTATCAAAGCTATTGGACATCAATGGTATCGGAGTGCGCCTCTTAACGAGGGTGATTTAAGTGCAACGAAATGTACCGGTGGTTCGCGAAGCATCTGGCTTACCGGTCATCTCCCATTCCCGTCGTCGAGAGACTAAAAGAACTATAGCATGCCAGAAACGGGGAGTTGAGGTGGTTAGACCTATACCCCGAAATGCTCCCAGCATAGGAGCCTATGGTTCCATTCTTGTTATTGCTGGAGGTACACATACCTCTTCTCGGTGTGGTGGAGCGATATACGAAAAATAGATGCTAAGCCTGCAATGTCCGATAACGGGGCTTCAGTAGTGAATCTATCGGCACCACAGCAGTGGCATACAACTTTGGACCTAAGGGCCGGCCCCGTTACCTTTCGGAATGGGGGATCCCCGTTGGCAACAACCACGGTAGTAGTTGCGGAACTACTGGGCCAAGAGAGGACAACCTGTTGTTCCTGCTCCCCCTTCTTCGCTTCGGGGACGGAGGTTCTACGGTAGGTAAGAGCACGCACAAGCACTTGACCGAAGGGGACCAGCGCTTCTACTCCTCCACCGAGGAGCCGCTCTTGCGAGAAGCAAGGGATGTTGTGAACGGTGGGAGGTCAAAGAAAGAGAATTGACCTCTGAATACAGTGATCCTATGATCTAGATAGACTCCGTCCTTTTTTTTTTTTAGATAAGGGTGACTCAAGAAATTGGGGGCGGGACCTGCTGGCATAATGCAGGCTGGAACGTGGGAATTCGAGGTCTCATGAACGACTTTTTTTTTCGTGGACAAACATACTTTCCGGTCAGGCCTATGGATCCTTTTAGATCTACGGGCCGGCCGTTCACATGAGCATAGGGAATCTATACTCGAGCCTTCGACTTGGCCCCTGACAGGATAGGTGAGGAATCACTCTTGATCTGATCTATTGGGGCCTACAACTTCGCCAAAGCCGACTAGCATCCCTTTCCACTGCGCATTTTTCGAACAAAGAAGACTACTAAAGGATCGAATTCGCTTTCCGTGGTGAACTGGCCGTCCCATACCTTCATTTTGTCTCATGTGTGTTGAACATTGTCTTCCTCGGTTCCAGCTTCACTGATGTAGGTAGGGCTGGGCGAGAAAGGGTCCCCTCTTGCCTATTAGTAAGCGGGCCTTCGATTCCACCGGGGTCTTACGGTCTCATAGAGGGGGAGAACTACCTAACTAAAGAAGAATAGTGCTCTTTATAAATAAGAGTAGGCGTGGAGAGCTTTTTGCGGGGAAACTTGCAAGTAAAGTTTGGGGGGAGGCGGGCGTCGACCCAACCTTATGAGTATTCGGACTATAACAGTTCCGATGAACAGTCACTCACTTTTGACAGTTATACGATTCCAGAAGATGATCCAGAATTGGGTCAATCACGTTTATTAGAAGTTGACAATAGAGTGGTTGTACCAGCCAAAACTCTTCTACGTATGATTGTAACACCCGCTGATGTACCTCATAGTTGGGCTGTACCTTCCTCAGGTGTCAAATGTGATGCTGTACCTGGTCGTTCAAATCTTACCTCCATCTCGGTACAACGAGAAGGAGTTTACTATGGTCAGTGCAGTGAGATTCGTGGAACTAATCATGCCTTTACGCCTATCGTCGTAGAAGCTGTGACTTTGAAAGATTATGCGGATTGGGTATCCAATCAATTAATCCAACAAACCTACTTTTCTGAGGGTGAGGGGATCTTCTCACCCTCCCTTCAAGTAAACCACGTTTCTTATACCAAACGGGTGATTCCCGTGGAGCAGCCTCTTTTTCCGGTAACACCGGGGGGGCTGAAAAGCGAAGGTACCTCATCCACTCTACCTGTGCAAGAAGCTCAAGATCTGAGCAATCCCCGCGCGCCTCGTCTTGAGCTGGAGCTTCGGGCCCCCAACCCCCATATGGAACCGGTTCCAGTCTTCAGGTCCTCGCACAAAGAGTGTCAACCTCTGGACGTGCGGGCGGAAAACAGAAAAATTCAAGGGCAAAGAAATGATGTCTTTAATGAGCAGCTTAAAACCACCGAGCAAGTACTGCAGCGCAACCTAGAAGAATGGGGCGGGAGGACTACTATAATAGGGGGGCCTCTTCCAGTCGACGACGGGACGGTAGGGGGTAGTTTTAGGTAGAGTGAAAGATTCGCCAGGTGTGAAATCCCATCGTATTCGAGGGCGCAGGAGTCTTTTTCTGTCTTGAGGGTTTGATTTTTAATCCAAATCGAACGAAATGCCTCAACTTGATAAATTTACTTATTTCAATCAATACTTCTGGTTATGCCTTCTCCTCTTTACTTTTTATATTCTATTTAATAATAATAATGGAATACTTGGAATTAGCAGAATTCTCAAACTACGGAACCAACTGCTTTCGCACCGGGGGAACAAGATCCAGAGCAAGGACCCTAAGAATTTGGAAGATATCTCGAGAAAAGGTTTTAGCACCGGTCTCTCATATATGTACTCCAGTTTATCCGAAGTATCCCAATGGTGTAAGACCGCCGACTATTTGGGAAAAAGATGGAAATGGACCTTCCTACTTCTTGAATTTACAAGTTACTTTTTTATGATATGGCGGGTAGCCTCTATGATACTGGCTATTTTGGCCTTAGTCGTGGGGCACCTTATACCCCTAGTCGTGTGGACCTCTCTGCCCAATGAGTGTTTCTACGTCAGTCCCCCACAGCCCCTGGGGGACCACCTCCCCATGGAGGCCCCCGATAACTCTCCGCCCGGGGACGGCTCCTCTGCTGTGGTTCCATATTCTTCCTTTAAGGAGAGCACGAGGGAAATAGATATCCTGATGGAGGACACAAGTATGTCCTCCGGGGAACCCTCCGTTAACCAGCGGGAGGCGAATGACGTCGGGCAAGAGGAAGAGCAAGAGGAAGGGCAAGAGGAGGAAGAACGTCGGATCTGGCTTAACCAGATAGAGGCTGAAATGCTCAAACAGTTCAAGGACTACGTGGTAAAGCGTTGTCCTTGGATGCGTCTAGCATTTCGCAACGAGAACTCCAGTGCTACTCAAAGCACTATAGAGGGAATGAGAAAGAATATCGAGGATATCTGCGACGTATTGGAAATCCGAAACAAATCGGCCGTCGAGTTAGGGGAATTTCTCGAGGGTATAAGGAATGACCCGAAATTAATTCGTTCCTTTTTCAAGGAATACTGGCCTTGATAGTTTGATGTCGATTTATCCACACTTCCATGACTTCTAGAGGAAAGCTAACTGCTTGCTGGCTGGGAGCTGTATGAGCGGTAACGTCCACGTACGGCTCCGTGAGAAGGTGGACGGAAAAGGCCTTGTTGTACCTCACTCCCGTCTTCAATGGGGTCTGCTCTTTTTTTTTTAGGAGAGTATGCCAATATGATCTTAATGAGGTGCGGGGCTTTGCATCTGACATTCGTTGGGCTTTCCTCTGCGGGAGCCTGCGTCCCGGCCTTTTTGTGCAATAAACCCCTCCGGCCGAAGACTAGTGATAGGTGGTCCCGCGGAGCTTTCGGAGAAGGGTAGCCTAGTGTGTAAGCACAGCAATGAACCGCGGCGAACCCTCAGACGACCCTTCTAAGATAAGGGGGGAGATCCTCAGTAGTGGTGACCCTTTGACTCTTCCACTGACTTATATATGTACCGAATGCTCATACGGGAAAGTGAACTCCTGGGTCTGGAACCAGGGGGGTTGCTCCGAGAAAAAATCCTTTCTTTCTCGTCCACTCCAGGGGGTGCGGACACACCTGCGCGGATTACAGGTGACGGTTACAAGAATGGCGGGGAAGTGAAGAGTACCCGACGACATTCAGGGATGAATGTAGACCCATCGGGCAGGGATAATCATTCCGGTCCTGGGAGAGGTGGCGACACCAGTCTGAGCTGAGGGAAGCCAGCCAATTGAGTCACTGAAACGACCGCTGGAGGCGCACCCTAAGCCCAGCTTCTCGGAGCTGCTATTGCGAAATACGGCTTCCTTAATATCCTAATTTCAACAAGGGGGCTGGGCTGCTCGCCTTCATAGAAAGGCGACCGGGCCTAGATTAGATGTTCGCCTTTTTATAGAATAGAAAGAGAAGGTAAAGGGGGGGGAGGACATAGGAAAGAGGGATGCCTACAATAAATCAATTGATTCGTCAACACTTTTCACATAGGATGCCCCAGGAAAAAACAACGGCCGAGACTGATAGGCCTGGGCTTGCAGGTGCAGGCAGTTTCAAATTCAAGAACTTAAAGTCAGTTGTCATGAAAGTGAAAGGATCTACTTATTTCAAGAAAAAGAATCAAGTGATCTTGAGCAGGTGGGCTTGTTTTCTCGGCTGCCGTAAGACCTAGTCCTGAGCTAACTAGACGGGAAAGCGTTGAAAAAGAAGTAGATAGGCAACTAGTCTCGGATGCAAGCGTAGGACTTTTCTTTCCAACAACGCGCCCGGCTGCTAGGCGCGTGCGATTTTCTTTTCTGTCCCAACTATTAGTTCAACCTAACTAGTCCTTCTGTTCCTGCACCTGAACCTACTATTCCTGCCGCCTGCTCAGCTAGTCAAGAAGTCGGTACAACTAACTCTTCCACGGAGCTCGGAGGTCTTGAGCGAAGTAGTTTGCTCGCCTTGTACTAATTATTCTACCACGGATGCCCAAAGCCTTTCAAAAGAAGTAGCTGGAAGACCTAGTCTCTAGCAAGAGGGTAAACTAGGTCGGATGCAAGGTAGTCCACTAGCACTGCTGAACTAACTATTCCCGGACAACTAGTCCTTTCTGCTGGGGTTCTTTGTTTCGAATAGGCATTTGCCTTGGGAGCATAAAAAAGTACAACTGGGCTTGGCAGCACTACTGACTACAAAGAAAAAAAGGTATTGCAATTACTGCTACTTACTCGGTTGGGGCACACAACCAAATAAAGTTTAGAGTAGGAAAACTAAGACTATATGATAATATGACCTTTCTCACGAATTCGCCTCTCTCCACACATGAGAAATACGATACATTGCTTTATTGCTGTTGCTTGTCGAACAACCTGGTACAGAGAGCTTTTATATCTCTATATATTGGCCCTATAATAGACAGGTCGCTATCTTTATCTTGAACCAAGTTGCAGACAGAGCTGTTGCGAATCTGACTCCACAATCTGCTTACATATTCCTTTGTCAAGCGACAATTGAAGACCTTGCCACAGCTTTACCCAGCAGCACCGGAGATATATTATCTACTGTCTTTGCGCATCCATTTAACCATTGCTTCCTCGAATGAAAGCTCCCAGCCCCGCCCTTCCTTTTTCACTTTAATAAGTAAATTGCCCGCGCGCCTAGCGTTCCTTTTCCTTAAAAAAGACGAGATCAGGTTTCGCACCTTTTTTTCAAACCTCTAGCAGCTCCTGCCTCGCCTTCGCCTTCGCTACGCCCCTTGCTTTTACTATTACAAGACTGGCTTCCTGGTCAAGTCAGCCTCCTTGAGTTTGTCTTACGGACGGAGTGGGCTTTTACCCAGGGGGTCTAGTTTTAAGGCAAGTAGGCCTATTGAGATGCACATAACTACCTTTTTCATCTTATCACCCCGCCTAGCGACTTTGCAAGCATTACAGGCTAGGCGCCTAACAGCGGTTATTCCTCCAACAGGTTATTCTGGGTTACGCTAAACCTTCAAGCCTTCTACCAGCAGATGAATACTTAATCTATCCCCTCTGCGCACAGGGTTGAAGCTATAGAAACAAAAGGCTACTTGCTAGCTTGTATTAGTGAAGGATATGTTAATCTGGGTCAAAGATACTTATTTTCGATGAGTGAAGAATATGGTATTACGCCTCGAATGGAGCATTACGAGCGCATGATTGAGTTGTTTAGTAAGCATGGTTGATTTAGTTGAATTTATTTCCACCAGCCAAACGTACCAATGTGGTGTTGGATATTTGACTCGTGTAGGCACTATGGAAGCTAGTAGGAGTCTACTCTACCGATTAGTGAAATCCTGATGTGTATTGCACAGTGAGTTCCCCTCTTTATTCATTGATTGCTCGCTTTACAGTCCATTTGACAAATAGATAGAGTCGAGTTTCGCTTGCTTGATCGGCTGAAGCCGAACCGAACAACTGCTCTTTCTTCTTTCTCCTTCTCCACAACTTGATCAATCTTTTCCCTCTCATTTGGTTCACGTGACGAGATGGCAGAGGATGATCCTTTTGTCACTTCCCCTGTATTTGGTAGATCCAGGACATGCCAATTTCATTCTCATTTTTCGCATCGCCAGACAGCGCATGGTTTTATCAAGATCGTAGTTAATTAAAGAAGAACGGAGATTGAGAAGAAGATAAAATGAACTTAAGTCCTCGTGGAAAACTCAAGAGAGGGATGAGTCGAAATTCGTTCTGGACTTGTGCACGTAAAAAGGCTTCCACGTTTGACCATAGAAGCCCTGGGTAGAGCACAAAAAGAACATTTTAAAAGAATAGGCCTGATTCGTCTGCTCGTGGGATTGCCGATACAGCTACCCGGCTACACTGAAAGAGGGAAGCGAATAGCCTGAAGATTCTTTCCTCCTCTTCTTAGAGGTAATACGTTGGAGAGTCTATATCACCCGGCCCAATAGACTGAAAACTCTATGTCAGCTTTAATATCTCCATCTCCGAGGGAGGAAGTGAAGAAGAGAGCTGCACAGAATCACTTCGTTTCAGCATGGAGCTAGCTCGCTTTGATTTGTGAATACCTAATACCTCGTTAGGTTCGGAGAGGAGAGTAGAGCCCTCCAACTTCGACGAGAGGAATCCAACTCAGCCGGTCAGGTTCGGTTTGTTCTTATCGATCCATTTCATCGAGCTTGTGCGTATGATTTGGAGGGTGTGGATTTGTTAGCTGAAGGATTCGGGAGTGGAAGGGTTGCACAGGAGGTACAGTTGCCAATTCAAAAACACCCTTTTCTTGGTCACCATTGCTAATGGGTCCAGGGTGGTTAGTGACTCAATCATCGAGAGGAAAGAGAAATTGGGAGTGATAGGTATCAGAATGAAAAAAGTCCTAATAAGATTATGCCTATCAAACAGGTTCTTTCTTCAAGAGGTTCGGGTCGTGAAAAATCACTAACTACAGCACACCACAGATTTGTACTTGGGGCTTGCTCATCATTCTTTGTGGCTAGGTGGTCCGGAAAAGAGAGCATACCTGACTTTTGCTTTTAGGCATTTCTTGTGTAAGCTAGCAAAGTAGCTCTTGATCCTGTGAGGATGAGCAAGACAGCGTAGTAATGAATAGTCAGTCTATCTCCTGAGAGAATTATGGCCTTTCCACGGTCTAACTATGACAGGTTCATATGCAGTTTAAGTTGGACTTTATTCTGGTGCCTAAGGCGCTATCCATCCAGTGTAAGAAAACAGCAATACAGAAGCAGTAATAGCTTAGCCAATTGCATAAGCCTAAACCTCTGGAGTTGGAGTTGGATAGGAGATAATAGAATAGGAAACAGTCTAATTTCGATTAGCCTTCCCCTTTTCCAGGACTCACTTTATACTTACCCCACCAATAAAGTTAGAAGCAATGACCTTCAATAGATAGGCTCCACGATGGGCTTCTTTGCCACGTGAATCATCTTCGGCTGTACTGATTGATTCCCTACTAGCGTAAGTAAGGGAAGGCATTTAAAAAAGAATGCGTACCTGATGAGGCAGATTCCTCCTTTGCTTTGATTGATGCGTTCCCTTCTGTTCACTTTCTTGCGTACCGAAAAAGAATTGCCGCTGCACTCAACAGTCGGTGGCTCCACTGAAGGGGGTCTCCGATCGAGAGGTGGTACCACCAACACCAAGTCCTACTTTAGCTTCGCCCTCCTCAACATACTTTTTTATTGCGTCAAATCTATGTACGTGATTAAGCAGAACGTTCAATAGAGAATTCATGAACTTCAGGCTGCTTTGAGGAAGTCTTATGCGCTACGCCCTCCAAAATTGAACAGTCAGTCGGATAAAGACAGACCATGAAAGAGAATGTCGCCCATGTATGGTTGCTAAGGTTCAACCATCAATATTTACATAATATAGGAAAAAAGGTGCTTCGATCGGTCTAAGCATTGTTGTTTACCTAGGTAGGATTCCTTTCCTCACATCGGATTCAGAACTAGAAAAGGGAAGCTTGCGAGGAAGCATATTTCTTTTATGACATCACATTCTGTGGCAATGGTTCTTTCAAAAGAAAGGAAAACTTTGCAGCCTTACCACTCCTGGCTTTCAAATCTCCTAGGTGCATGTGGAATCACTAGAACCATTCTAAGCGTATGCGGCTAACCCAATGTCTTTGTTTTCAGCGGCTTGCAGAGGTAACAAAAGATCTATGGCACCCAGAAGGAAAGAAAGGGGAAAAGAGGCAACATTGATTACTCGCCCTTAAGCTTGAAAAACTAAATATACATTATATATGAGTTTATGAAATGCCAAAAATAAATAAGAAAGGAAAGATTAAGATCAGGTTTATATTGATCTAGTAGTACTTGCTCTCCGAAAGGAATGGATGGATATTTTGAATGCTCTCCGTGAATAAGCGAAGGAATATATCTCTGGTACTCGAAGAACTAGCTGCGCTTGCTGATGGCTGGAACTTCAAAAGTCTTCAATATGCCACTATGCTGAAAAAGTAACATAAAGGCTCGTCGCAGGAACTAGACTGGGGACTTTTCCTTCTCTTCTCTAGCCCTAGAACAGATGGATCATAAAGATACACAATTGTTGACTATTGGGCTTGTCGACTATTCTGCGGATAACTACTTATACATACTCTTGACCTACCCTTTCTCTCAACTACATTGGGAACCAAGGGGCGTAGCGTGCTTTCGACGCATTTTCCTTATTGTAATTAGCTTTGATCGTTTAGAATAGAACCCATCATGAGCAAGAAGAACTTCTCTCTTAAGACAATCTTCCTGTCAGTGATTCACCTACCTGGCCTACAACACATCACGCTAACGCCCTCGAATCACTACAACGATGTACACCGCAACCGATAAAAGAATGCATGTTCGGCATCGAGTCCTAGTAAGGGGAAAGAAAATAAAGACACTGGTGGTGGATATGGTTTCAAAAGGTGTTTCAACTAGAAACCATAAGTGGATTCCTCACTTCAGTCCCATATCATGGCATAAGTAAGCAGTTCTTAACTGTATCGACACAATAGCTCGCTAATGGATCTTGACCTAGCTATATATTTGGTTCTTATTCTCATTCAGTCTCTTTACTTGCTACAGCTGATAAGAATCCTTGCTTTATTCTCGACAGATGTATAAAGCCTATTTTATCTAGTATCTACTAGCTAATTGAATTAGAGTTCTATCTATAGTAGAGATAGTTGCACGTAATGAAAGATCAAAGCCATATAATTGATTTAGTCTTAACGCTTCCTATTTCTGTTAGTCACTTCAACGATCTTTGATGGTTATATGGGTATCCAAAGTAGAAAGTCAATGTATGTTTGTTGTCCCAACCATTCTTCTTAGTCCCCGGGTATTTGAAAAAGGGCTATTTCGAAGAAAGTTTTGATTTGGAAAGAGGGGATTTCTTTTCTATCCCCCTACAGATGAGAAGGCTTGTTCTTACGGTATGTGCTCCATTCTTTTCTCATTAATTCATGCATCCATTCCTTTCTAGGAAAGCTCTGTTTCACCTCCTCTCCTCCTCATCAATAAAGAATAGTGGAGGATTATGGGGCTGTACACGCGGTAGAAAAATTACGCCAATCCGTTGAGATATGGTATGCTACAAGTGAATATTTGAAACAAGAAATGAATTCGAATTTTCGGATAACGGATCCTTCTAATCCAGTCTATCTAATGTCTTTTTCAGGAGCCAGAGGAAATGCATCTCAAGTACACCAATTAGTAGGTATGAGAGGATTAATGGCGGATCCTCAAGGACAAATGATTGATTTACCTATTCAAAGCAATTTACGCGAGGGGCTTTCTTTGACAGAATATATAATTTCCTGCTACGGAGCCCGCAAAGGGGTTGTAGATACTGCTGTACGAACAGCGGATGCTGGATATCTTACACGTAGACTTGTTGAAGTAGTTCAACATATTATTGTGCGTAGAAGAGATTGTGGTACTATCCGAGGTATTTCTGTGAGTCCTCAAAATGGGATGACGGAAAAACTTTTGTCCAAACACTAATTGGTCGTGTATTAGCAGACGATATATATATTGGTTCACGATGCATTGCCGCTCGAAATCAAGATATTGGAATTGGATTAGTCAACCGATTCATAACTGCCTTTCGAGCACAACCATTTCGAGCACAACCAATATATATTAGAACCCCCTTTACTTGCCGGAGCACATCTTGGATCTGTCAATTATGTTATGGTCGGAGTCCCACTCATGGCGATCTGGTCGAATTAGGGGAAGCCGTAGGTATTATTGCGGGTCAATCAATTGGGGAGCCAGGGACTCAACTAACATTAATAACTTTTCATACTGGTGGAGTATTCACAGGAGGTACTGCCGACCTTGTACGATCCCTTCGAATGGAAAAATCCAATTCAATGAGGGTTTGGTTCACCCCACCCGTACCCGTCATGGGCAGCCTGCTTTTCTTTCTTATATAGACTTGCATGTAACTATTCAGAGTCAGGATATTCTATATAGTGTGAATATTCCCTCAAAAAGCTTGATTCTAGTGCAAAATGATCAATATGTAGAATCCGAACAAGTAATTGCGGAGATTCGTGCCGGAACGTCCACTTTGCATTTTAAAGAAAAGGTACAAAAGTATATTTATTCCGAATCAGATGGGGAAATGCACTGGAGTACTGATGTTTACCATGCGCCCGAATATCAATATGGTAATCTTCGTCGATTACCAAAAACAAGCCATTTATGGATATTGTCAGTAAGTATGTGCAGATCCAGTATAGCGTCTTTTTCGCTCCACAAGGACCAAGATCAAATGAATACTTATTCTTTTTCTGTTGACGGAAGATATATCTTTGACCTCTCAATGGCTAATGATCAAGTAAGACATAGACTATTGGATACTTTTGGTAAAAAGATAGGAAATTCTTGATTATTCAACGCCGGATCGAATCATGTCCAACGGCCATTGGAATTTAGTCTATCCTTCTATTCTTCAAGATACTTCGGATTTATTGGCGAAAAAGCGAAGAAATAGGTTCGTCATTCCATTACAATATCATCAAGAACAAGAGAAAGAACTAATATCCAGTTTTGGGATTTCGATTGAAATACCCTTTATGGGTGTTTTACGTAGAAATACTATTTTTGCTTATTTTGACGATCCACGATACAGAAAGGATAAAAAGGGTTCAGGAATTGTTAAATTTAGATATAGGACCCTAGAAGACGAATATGGGATCCTAGAGGGCGAATATGAAACCCTAGAGGACGAATATGGGAGCCCAGAGAACGGATATAGGACCCGAGAGAAAGAATACGGAACTCTAGAGGAAGACTCAGAAGACGAATATGGGAGCCCGGAGGAAGGCTCAGAGGACGAATATGGGACTTTAGAGGAAGACTCAGAAGAAGACTCAGAGGACGAATACGGGAGCCCAGAAGAAGATTCCATCTTAAAAAAAGAGGGTTTGATTGAGCATCGAGGAACAAAAGAATTTAGTCTAAAATACCAAAAAGAACTAGATCGATTTTTTTTCATTCTTCAAGAACTTCATATCTTGCCGAGATCCTCATCCCTAAAGGTACTTGATAATAGTATCATTGGAGTGGATACACAACTCACAAAAAATACAAGAAGTCGACTAGGTGGATTGGTCCGAGTGAATAGAAAAAAAAGCCATACGGAACTCAAAATTTTATCCGGAGATATTCATTTTCCTGAAGAAGCGGATAAGATATTAGGTGGTAGTTTGATACCACCAGAAAGAGAAAAGAAAGATTCTAAGGAATCAAAAAAAAGGAAAAATTGGGTCTATGTTCAACGGAAAAAAATTCTCAAGAGCAAGGAAAAGTATTTTGTTTCGGTTCGACCTGCAGTCGCATATGAAATGGACGAAGGGAGAAATTTAGCAACACTTTTCCCGCCGGATCTCTTGCAAGAAAAGGATAATCTCCAACTTCGACTTGTCAGTTTTATTTCTCATGAAAATAGCAAGTTAACTCAAAGAATTTATCACACGAATAGTCAATTTGTTCGAACTTGCTTAGTAGTGAATTGGGAACAAGAAGAAAAAGAGGAGGCTCGTCTCCTCGTTCAATTCTTTCGAAGGCATCTTTCTTCAGGAAGAGTGCCCCCTCCATTTGGATACAGTTTAAGATTGTTAGCTAGAATATATGGGTGTATTGTCATTCAAGTTCTATAGATGGTGTCTGTCTCACTATCTGTTTGAGTGCCTGAAGGCCCCTGGAGGAGTCGTTCTGTGAGTTGTATTCAAGCTCGCCCTTAGACCGAGTCAAGTTAGCGATAAGAGTCAGCTACTTTGGCCTTGTCATTCGCTTTGTTGCCATATAGATAGGTTGGAGTGCGGGTGGCCACTAACCCAACGAACGAACTTACGTGTAGGTGTGATCCTATCTGCTCTTCCACTATAGGACTAGAAATCCAGTACAACCATGTCCCTTTCGCCCAGGGAAAAGCCCTCTTTGAAGGAGAATCCACTTCTGAGCGCCAAAGGCGGGCATCCGACGTCACCAAAAAGAAGGAGAAAGGCTTTAAGGCACCGCAAATCCAAGAAACTCCGAATACAGGCCGGCACGAAAAGCGAAATGACCAAAGGGATTGGGGCAGTTTCGGCACCAAAAAAGTGTCACTATGCTAAACACATCGAATATCCGTCTCTTTATGTGGGAGCGAACCATCTTCGCTTACGGGTCTACCGATCCTATAGCTCCGATATAGATTTCAGTAACTTGGCAGCGGGCCCTGCGGAAAAATGGTTTTGGATGGAAGAGGTAGATGAGAAAGACTTTCCACTTAGAGTCAGAAGTCCACGCTAGATGACCGATCTTTATGACCTTGAGGAAAATTACCTATCTTGAATTAATACACAAAATCGGTTATTTCAATCGATCCACGAAAGGAATCGATCACCACGATAATGTGACGCAAGGCAAAATCTGTAATCAACATCGGTTATGTGAAATAAGTCATTTGAGAAAAAAAGAGAGAATAGGACAATCTATATGTTTAACACAAGCGGTTAAGTCGATAGCTTTCTTAAGGAACAGCTAAAGAAAATGCTCTCACGAATCCTATTTTCTGATTATGTATGCCGCGACATTACGATTTTTAGCTTTGACCCGGCCATGTAGAGCACTCATAGAGGTCCGGCTTCACGTCAGTAATCTACCACACCCATGCTGGAATTCAGTAGAGTCCCACGAGTCAATCGACAAAAGCGAGAAACGAGGTTGTTCGACAAGGCTACGGTCTAACTTTTTCTTCCTAGCGGAGTTCAATACGAAAATAAAGGCGCCCCGCGTTGGGAATGGCGTACGTAGTACGGGTGGTATTTCAGGTATAACTGATCAGGGTTGTTCTGAAAGCAAGTCAATTGGTGCTTTGGAAAGTGAGCGTCTTTCTTCTTGGAAAAGCTATGAACCAGCCCATGCATTGACATGAAAGCAAGGAATTCATTCCAGTTTCGATCTTCCTTGTGACTGACCTAGCCAACTACCCTTTACCTCACAAGCCTATTTGACATATCATGCTTAGCGCCCTTGCAGACAACTTGCTTTACCTATTCTTATTAATCACATACTCCTATTTATTAGCTTACTCGTGTACATATACCTATCCATATGCCCATACCCTATTCTTAGCAGAAACCCTACATACCTATACTACTGCAACTATGCTTCTCCTAGTGCATAGTATGACTTACGAAACTTCCTTGTGCCTTGAACCTTACACAGAACAGATAGATGATGCCTGCCAATGCGTTGCACTCAACTACTAAACAAAAAGCAGTCAGTTCAAATAAAATCAATGACTATTCATGAAATGAATGATGGATGCGGGTAAGGGACCAGCAACTCAAGCTGAAGACAGACGTCCTATTGACGAAGGAAGCCGCTACTCGAAAGCTTGAATACCACCTTGAACTCTGATACGCCTAATCAATAAAGTGAATAGTTTCCGTTTTTTAAGTGAAAAATTGACAATTGAATAATTTACGACTATCCAGCAAGTTCCGAATTGCTGATCTTCCTAAACCTTATTCTATTAGAAATGCTTAGCGCCCTCACTTTCGCTTCCTCGTGTCTCAGCGTCGATTCTGCTTCCCGGCATCAGCGCCGGCCACGCTAACATCAATCATCCTTTTTCTCTTAGGTCGACTTTGAAGATAGATATAAAGTAAGCAATCCATTGAGCAAGAAGCCAGTGATCCCACAACATCAAAGTGATACATATGACATATTGGAAATTAGGCTTAGTTTGTAGCTGTGAATATAGTAATGCACTTATTTATTGAGAAATATGTTCTTTCATTTCAAGTAGAGCATACTCGGTAGAAAGGAGGTGGCGGAGCTGGGAAGAGGATTAGACTTTATCGATTACTTGGACTTAGAGACCAATTATAGAAAGAAGACAGTAGCTGAGTGAGTTTTATGGATCTAGTTTATGAGCAGCTTAACTAGAAAAGCAAGCAGAAGGAATAGAAGAATGAAATGCAGAAATAGGGGAAGGGCGGGTAGCATTTTCAAATGCCAGTTTGAGTGAGACAGTTTCTGTCTGGCCCCCACTTTGAGGCTGTTCTTCTATTCTGCCTTTGTCTTGCTCTAAGCTACCTGACTTCCTTCCTTTGTTCTTCCATTCTACTTTGTCGGATTCTGATCATCAGTTCTTATCGATCCAATTTTAAGGACAAATCCTGATGTTGGTAAAATATACGTGTTGATCAAGGCCAAGGACAATGAAGCAGCCATGAAAAGATTGAAGAACGAGGTATGATGATTACTTCAGACTACTTTCTGTTCTTCATGCAAATGACCATATTTTCCGTCTGCAATACAGGTAGAAGATACTGAGTTGTTCAGATGTTTACAGGAAATCCATGGGAAAAACTACCACAGCTTTGTATTAAGCAAGCAGGTTCCAGTCGTTGGTAATGTCAGGGAAGCCAACATTGGCATTGCTCCTGAGTTAGCCAAAGAGATCGCGGAAGAAGTGGATGTTATCGTAAACTCTGCAGCAAATACCACTTTTGATGAGAGGTTCGTGAAGCTATACTAGTCTTGCACCAAGGATTGCTTCCATTACTAAATGTGTAAGTTCACATTCCATAGCAATAAAAGTATTGCAACTTGCAGGTATGATGTAGCACTAGACATCAACACCGTGGGGCCATTCCGGATAATGAGTTTCGCGCAGCGGTTTCGAAGACTGAAGCTCTTCTTGCAAGTATCAACAGGTCAGAATGCCAAATAAGAGTTTCTTGTGGTCGAAATCAAATGGTAACCAGTTTCTATTAATCTCAAAAGCTTACAAGCTTTAGCAGTATGTTTGCATGTCATGTTTTTGGCCAAACAGCATATGTGAATGGGCAGAGGCAAGGTTTGATACTAGAGAAGCCATTTTGCTTAGGGGATACCCTAACAAAGGGGATAGGTTCCTCAGATTTTTCGGCACATCAGAATACCGTGTTGGATATCGAGGCTGAGATCAAGTTGGCTTTTGACTCCAGAAGGCATTCTGATGCTTCTGCTTCTGTTACTCAAGAAATGAAAGAGTTAGGTAGTCGAGGTATTCTAGTATTTCCCTGTTACTTTCTCATGTCTGTAGATACGAATACACACATGAAGTATTTGATTTGTGCAATTTATTCATAGGGCAAAACTCTATGGTTGGCAAGACACTTATGTGTTCACAAAGGCCATGGGTGAGATGGTCATCAACTGCATGCGAGGAGAGATACCGGTGGTAACAATCAGGCCAAGTGTCGTAGAGAGCACATGGAGGGATCCCTTCCCAGGTTGGATGGAAGGAAACAGGTAAATGCTAAACCCAAATCTGAGGTTGCGGATGTCACATATATATGTGATGCATCCTCGTCTGCTTACCAGATAATGAGCTATTTCCAGGATCTAGCAGTGTGTACTAACTTTTGACGGGTTGATGGTGAGGATCAAGTATATGACCTATATTCCTCACTATTAGAGGACTTCAAAGAGGAGATTCAATCATCATCTCTGGAAGCAAGTGTCAAGGAAGCCGTTAGCCGTCACCTTAACAGAAAGTTGGTGAAGAAGGTGTATATGCCTCTTGTCTATGGTAAGACACAGCATAGTGCAGCAGCGGACATCCAGAAGGGGCTTGACTTCATTAGAAAACGTGCTGAAAGCAACAAAGTGGCGGACATTTTCTAAAAATTCTGGGACAAGAAATTCCCAGCCATTGCTAGGCTGAGCCATGTTAGCAAAGAATGGTTTCTCCAACAATATGAGGATAAATCCTTACTAAAATGGTAGTGGTCACAAACCCCTTCCGTGTACAATTGAAAACATTAACAATACGAAAGCAAGAATCATCATTTATACAGGGAATGCCTTCCTCTACCAAAAGAGAAAGAGTTGAAGATAACGAAGGAAAGTGGGTGGATACAAAACCAGTTCATATCACTTGTCTTTCTGGTCTTTCAGAATCTCATCGAATACTAGTAAATGCTTTCGAACAGAAAATAGAAGAACTAGAGAGCTCAAGTTCACTTCATTCATCACAAGATGCAAATGATAAGAAAAATGGAGCTAATGAGGAAGAAATCACTTCTACTTAAATAGTGAAATACCAACCAACACATCAAGCAATAACCAGATAGATAGAATGATAACAGGTAATACGAAGATATCAACACAGCCGGAGTCATGAGGCTCGATAATGACCAATGGGTTAGGATCTGAGGAAGCTTAGTTTGGATGATGGAATATTCGCAGTTCTGATTGTTGAGATACTGCAAATCCACTTATCCAACAATTTGAGTCCATTTTCCTACTTTTTCTGCAAGGGGTTCAAGGGGAAAGCATTAGCCCTATCCTTAATATGACTCTCTGTCACACGGATGCTGCTGGGCTGCTACAAAACCCCTATAGTTGAAAATAAGATCGAAACAGGGATAAAACGTAGGATAACCCAGATCACTCGGACTAGCTGAACTCTCCAGAACAAACACAACCTAGGTGGTTTGACTAACGTTTTGGCACATTAGACTAACCTAAGACAACTCCTGGCTACATTCAGTCCTATCGAGATACAAGCTGTTACCAACCTGACACCGCTTTGCTACTTTTCGAAAGAGGAAGAGAAGTTGCTTGTACGAGACTGCGCCTCCCGGCTGGAAACTCCAATGGAATTTTCGGTAAATGAAAGCAAAGCGAAGCTTTACGACCAAGGAGAGATAAGCATATTTTATGAATGATAGAAGGAGTGCTCCCCGAGCACAGGCTCGCTTGGAAGGATAGAGCGCCGCAAGACAAGATGGCATATTGAAGGGAAGGCTATGAAAAGAATTCTGGTCTCTCGAACGCCTGGCATACTAATACGAGCCGCATACTTGAATACTAGTGACATATTGGAGGAAAGGAGATTATTGGAATACTAGAGGGAGTTACGCCCATAAGAACTGCAGGCTGTAAACGCGACTTGCTCTGCTCCTCCTAAAACCCTTTTCGATAGTAAGATAGATATAGATCTAAAGGGCCTAGAAGGGCAAGCATGGACCGAATAATACACATACTCTGTCTAGATAGACGAGTTCTTCTTTCTTTACAGAAGGATGTTAAGACAAAGATGAGAGCACTGGTGATTCAGTAAGTTGACTATTTTGTTCGCACTTTCTATTTGCGTAAGAAAAGTATGCTCCTTTCCCTCCTCCAACTGCCAGAGTTCACTAGCGCGAAAGAAAAATAGATGGATTGAGCGACGGGACATTAACCTGGATTTAGCCCTCCTCTCTACTATCTACTGGCTAGACCTCAGTTTAGAGCAAAGCGTGAACTCTGCTTCTAACCATCAATAAGATTGACTCGAACAAGACTGGGTTCCTATGAAAGTGAAAGGCAGGAGCTCTTGTATTAAAAAAAAACTTCCTTTTCTTTGGGTATCTCGAATGCCAGTTCGAGGGTGTGCTTTTAGGTCTTGATCGAGAGTGCTTCCTTTCGTGCCTTGGTTAGCCGGAACTAGAAATGCCGGGACTATGGAGAAGGGTCCCTCGGGCGAGATGGCTAAGCGTGTACGATGAATTCTGTCTATCTGAAGATCTGAGAAAGGCGCTGATTACAGCTCTGTCCTTGGATGGACCATAGGCCTGATGCTAGGAGAGTGTAGTTCGAGCATTCTATTGTGTGCTCGATCCGTGATACGCAAAGCAATCTCCTGTTTACTATTAATCTAATGACAGTTGATTGAGACTTGCCATTGTCGTCTTTCGAAAGCGAACTCTTATCTGGTTTCACTCGGGTTCTCCTGTCGACGGGAAGTGCTCGGTTCGGGTAACTTCTGTTTCCGTACCGGGATCAGCAGGAGGGGAATTTGAGGTTCTTGGTCCTCTGCGAAATCAGTCCGCCAGCTTGCTCCTTTCGTGCATGACAGGTGCTCATTCTTTCGAATGGTGGTGTTGCCACTAACCTTTTTACCCGGGAATCGGTGGAAGTCAAAGACCAATAGGGGGCTGCGGGGAAGGATGGTTTCTCCCCTGTACTCCGTCCGGTTGCTCCCCTGGAGGAATCACTTGTGAAGCCCTGACTCACTAATTTTCTGGACACGAAAGTTTCTCTTTGTGGGAGAACTAGTACTTCCTTTTGGGACAGGATTCCACGATTCTCTCATTTTCATGAGAGCCCTCTTCTATGCGGTATACTTTTGCTTTGACTTAAAACGAATTTTAAGCATTTCTTTGAACAGCACCAAATCATTCCACCTCGGATGAGGAGTAGTTTCAAATAGAAGTCAAGTAAACAGATTCCAGTTAGCCCAGTGTGGAACCTTGGAAACTAGTTCAAATCGAACTAAAAAGCAACTAGGCAATCCAACTTCCATTGAAGCAGCTTCCCTGGAACTAGCTGCCATTGTATCGGTTGGTGCCATTTCTTCTCTTGGAGGCAGGGCAATAGATTAAGATTAGGCGGTAAGCGAAGGAACTGTAGGGCTTAGGGCTGCGGGTGAGCGCAACTTCAATAGGTCGAGGGGAGGAAGAGAAGAAAAAGCTGCTATTTCACCTGGTGTCGTAATAACCACTGTTTTCGGGTTTGAAGGCATCAGCGCTGCAGAGATCTTCTTTAATTTAAGAAGAAGCCACCGTAAAGAAGAGGAAACAAGGCGTTTAAGGGACACTGACTCCCATTATTTTCTCCAGGCCTGCTTTGGCTAAATCGACGGAGGCTTAGCTTATTATGTTTTGGGCGTTTAACTAGCTTAGAGAGAATAAAAAAATCTATCTCTAAAGGGGAAGCAGGCTCCATACCGGGTAACCGTGAATTGTTTTTGTTCCACAGGAAGACTTGTATTTCTCAGTGGTCAGTTTAGCTATTCCTTAATAAGGGTTTATTATTCAACTATGGATCGCGGTTCGAGTAATCAACTCATAATGAGGGAAAGAGCTGCGAAAGAAAAGCGGGAGAGGAGAAAGACAATGAGTGTCCTATGTTTAGCGCCACAAAGGCTCTAGTTTCAAAACTCGGAGACGCCCTGGAGGGGATGCTGTCTATCCGGGTCTTGCTGTTTTTACTACTTCTCGTCAGTATGATCTACGGCGTATACTTATGGTATGCGTTAATAACTTACGTGCAGGTAATGCAATCAGTTATTGACCATAACATGGCTCTAAAGATCCCTTTAGAGTTCCAGTATGCCTGGGCTGGGGTTCGAATAACCCCTTTCCCTATGCCATTGCCGTAGGCCATAGTCTAGTAGTAAAACCTCAAGTTTCTATGTTGGAGGGTGCTAAATCTTCTCTATTTGATCTCGAAGTCCTCATATAACACTTCTTCCAGTCGGATCACTTGTTGGAAAAACATAATGCTCACACATGTTCCACACGGGCAAGGAAGCATAATCTAATGAAAGCCGTCTGAGATTCTGGATCCTTCTCTTTTCGGGAGCAGAGCTTAAAAAGATGGAGTTACCCTACGATGAGATTGAGTCCGCGCAGTACCCTTCAATTCGATCAAATAAGCCAGGGTTCTAACGATAGTTTAGATCGCCAAAGACAGCGCCGTATCTTTCAATTCGATGAAGAGAGCCTTAATTCTAACGAGAGTTCCGTTCATACGATGACGTCAGAATCTAATACGGATCCGTCCGAAGGTTCTGTTACTGTTAGAGTTAGAACGATGATGGCTGCTGGATCTAATACAAGAAATACAACCAATCAACATGGTATTCAGGGGGATTCAACTGGAATTATTGAAGACCATCCAGGTCTTAATCCTTCCTCAGAAAGAGTCGTAGAATATCAAGCGTCTATACACGAAGAAATGCAGAGATTGATGATTGGCCGGGATCCCCACGAAGTTCTGGCTGCGGCCGAACGTGTACATGGGGAAAGCGATAACGTTGAATTTATGAGGGGACTGTTGCAGGATTTGAGGGACAACGGGACTGCAAGTGAGACTTATCAGGATGCTGTGAGGAGTTTATCGGAGAGCCCACTGGATCAATTTTCCATTCACCCAATAATTCCTCTTCATATAGGCAACTATTATTTCTCATTCACAAATCCATCCTTGTCTATGCTGCTCACTCTCGGTTTGGTCCTACTTCTTCTTTTTGTTGTTACGAAAAAGGGAGGGGGAAAGTCAGTGCCAAATGCTTGGCAATCCGTGGTAGAGCTTATTTATGATTTCGTGCTGAACCTGGTAAACGAACAAATAGGTGGTCCTTCTGCTAATGTGAAACAAAGGTTTTTCCCTTGCATCCTGGTCACTTTTACTTTTTCGTTATTTCGTAATCCCCAGGGTATGATACCCTTTAGCTTCACAGTGACAAGTCATTTTCTCATTACTTTGGCTCTTTCATTTTCCATTTTTATAGGCATTACGATCGTTGGATTTCAAAGACATGGGCTTCATTTTTTTAGCTTCTTATTACCTGCAGGAGTCCCACTGCCCTTAGCACCTTTTTTAGTACTCCTAGAGCTAATCTCTCATTGTTTTCGTGCATTAAGCTCAGGAATACGTCTATTTGCTAATATGATGGCCGGTCATAGTTTAGTAAAGATTTTAAGTGGGTTTGCTTGGACTATGCTATTTCTGAATAATATTTTCTATTTCATAGGAGATCTTGGTCCCTTATTTATAGTTCTAGCATTAACCGGTCTGGAATTAGGTGTAGCTATATCACAAGCTCATGTTTCTACGATCTCAATTTGTATTTACTTGAATGATGCTACAAATCTCCATCAAAATGAGTAATTTCATAATTGAATAAAAACGAGGAGCCGAAGATTATAGGGGGCTACAGCTACGCTTTTGCAGCACTGAACATGGTTCCGGGTACTCAAGATATTGTGTTTGGAGAGGTGTAGATAGATAGGACGTAGTCTTGCTCGATCAGTCCCCTGAAGCAACAAGCAAGGGCTTGCGCTTCCCGCGCGAAAGAAAGCAAAATGTACATACGGATTGAGATAATAACGGACTTGAACCGTCACTTCACTTTTCAGGATGCTGTCCTGGTTTATTTGGTTATCTGATCTTGGTTGGTCCTAATCAAAAGATAGGTCATTCTGTGGGGTATTGGTTTTTCATAGGAGAGTTTAGGTTATGGCAGGGTGGGTCAACTCTCATACGGCCGTTCTATTTTGGGTCTCTGGTGACAAAGTCCACTGATTGGTTCTAGGTGTTGGATTATTAATTCATTTTCTTGAGGAGAACAAATACGATTTGAACACTGCTAATAGCTCAATGAGCTGGTTATGTGCTAGATGGTCAATGGCGGTAAAACACAAGAAGACGTGTCAAATTTTGTATGGAGATCCGCATGTCTTAGCTAGGAATGAGCTGTAAACAAAATCTAAATAGTTGTTACTTGAGTCGATAATGACTTTGTGTCGGTTTGCTAGAGTCTATAAATTTTACTGGTACCATGTATTGTAACATAAGCTTTTGTATAAGAGCTGAGATGTAGTTAAGATTACACTTGATCCTCTCTCTGTTTTGTTGCTTCCTTCCATTATCTCCAACAACTGGTATCAGAGCCCCAGGTTCGAGTCGGGCGTAGCGAAGTAGCGAGTCGCGTTCGTGAAGTTTGAAGCCACTTGATTCGATGGCTTCAGGTGTTGGCGCCAGTATGGCGCAGTCGATGATTCCCGTGTTTGCGGGATAAAACTATGATATGTGGAAGATAAAGATGCGAACGCTGCTACTATCGCAAGGATTGTGGGATGTGGTCGAGAACGGCTATACCGAGTATGCCGCTGACCAAGTTTTCACGCCGGAGCAGAAGAAGACTCTGGCAGAAGATCAGATGAGAGACGCCAGAGCCCTGTTTCTGATTCAGCAGGGTGTTGCGGAGAGCTTGTTTCCGCGAATTATTGGCGCCACGAAGTCGAAGGAAGCATGGGAGATTTTAAGAGAGGAGTTCCAAGGTTCTGCGAAGGTGTTGCGAAGTGACCGAGGTGGTGAATTCTACTCGGATGATTTCAAAGAATTTTGCCAAGAACATGGTATTCGAAGGCAGTTGACAGCATCATGCAGTGCTCAACAGAATGGTGTCGCTGAAAGAAAAAACCGGACCATAGTCGAGATGGCGAAGTCAATGCTTAAGGATAAAGGTATGCCTGATACTTTTTTTTTGTTTTGGGCGGAAGCTGTTAATACAGCAGTTTCTATTCTGAACAGAAGTCCGACAAAGGCAGTTCTGAACCGAACACCGTTTGAAGCATGGTAAGGTGAGAAGCCGGTAATCAGCCACATGAAGGTATTTGGTTGTGTTTGCTATGCACATGTACCAGCCGAGAAAAGATCAAAATGGGATGACAAGAGTGAGCTGTTGGTTATGCTGATGGCACGAAAGGATATCGGCTATATAATTTGAAGAAGGAAAAGATTCTCTCTGTCTATACCTGAGACGGGAACAAGCCTAAGGGCCCTTCTTTCTATCAAGCAGAAAAGGAAGAAAAGAAAGAACCAGACGAAGACTCAAAGCACCCCTCACCTCCGGAAGGAGAGAGCAGCTTAATGAGAGAAGTAGCAGTGAGGGCGCTAAGCAGGTGTCAAGTTAATTGGTCTGAGGAGAGCCAAGCCAGCTTTCAAGTAGTAAAAAGCAGGCATTAAAGTAGGAGAGTAAGTCAAGTTCTCTATATGCTTGAAGCTGATTACGCGTCTTAAGTGTTATCTATCAAGGCGCGCAGCGGTCAATTCTATCTATTCTGTCTGGAAGGTCTCATTATATTCTGATGTATTCAACTGGGTTGGCTGTGAAAGGAGAGGCTAGCTTCTTCAGTAGGCAAGGAATGTAGAGAACTTCTGCCGCAGCCAGTAGTTTTTCTAATCTCATCTCAGGATTTCTTCTTTCACTGTCTCGACGCGAAATGAAAAAGCTTTCCTGGCGGACGAAGTTCGGCTACCGCAACAAGTCGGTATGCCAAGGCATTAAATAAGGAAGTACGATATTATTGAGAAAGCAAGATGTGCTATCCGAAAGAGGAGATCACTAATTCCACTATCAATATGGCCAGCAGTGAGTGACATATTTCAAAATTGAAGTAACTGATAGCCCGGACGACTTCTATTATGTATGAGGAATGAAGAAATGATCCTGACCTGTAGATGTTGACCTATCTTATGTATGTCACCGGCACACACATTCCGACAACCTCCTTTTAAAGTCACTGCATACTTGGATCCAGTAAACACCTAAAACCTACAAGGACCAAACCGGCAGACCTGATGGCTGGCCACGAGCCACTAATTGCCGAGGGAGGACGTATTTTATTCAACGTTTGAGGGTCGTTTTTAAATTCCTTGCTTCTTCACGGAGCTCTACAAAAACTTTCTTTACTCTATAAAAGCTGCAACAAATGCAGTAATAGGTAGTGTTTGAATACCTCTAAGTACTGAGTTAGGACTCTCAGACCAATTAGTGGTCATGACACCATATCTCCTTCCACCATCAAATGCTAATACCAATTATTAATTAAAGGTCAGCGTCGTCTATATGCTCCTCCACCCATCCATCGCCAAGCATCCTCACAATCAACTTTCCATTGCTCCTTCAACCTATTTAATTATACAACCTCATGTGCACAACCAATATCATTGAACAAGTTCAAAAACACTTAGTAAACCCTGCCTTCTTTAGATTAGCCTTTATGTGGCGCAAGCACCAAAGGAAAGGTGAGCATGACCATCATCCGGAGAAAAAAATACCCTGCGCACTCCTTATTCCCAGAGAATCGATCAGATATAATGCAAACCTTTCTATCACGCAAAACTCCTTTAAAGAGCGAAGCACTCCCAATTCTTCCCATTTTCCTTATCACATATAGCAAAAGCTAGCCTAGTAAAGGCCGAGAGCAAGTCAAGCTGCCAAGTAACCAATTCATCCCCTTCTTTCTAATTCAATTTCCTCTCTATTCATTTTCGAACTAAGCTTTACTTTCTTTGCGTGCCTTCACAAGGTTATCCCGCGCTATCCTTTTCATTGTTTAAATGGGTACATGCCTGTAGATCTTCTTCTCACAGCGAGCACTTGATTACGGAGCCTGATTCAATATATTATTTCTATATTATTATAGAATCTATCTTTTTCTTCAAATCATAGTGGGAATCCTATTACCGATACCTAAACGTTTTCTTTGTCGAAACAGAAAGGAGGGAAATTGGATAACCGACGACACGAGTTTCCCGTTCAACGTTCCGCTTCGCTCCACTGTTAGATAGGCAATTCAATAGTTACCGACGAAAGGAGTTCCCCTTCTCTTGGCCAATTGACGTTCTGCTTCAATAAGTCATGACCTTCACTCTCCTCAAGTGAGGAGGGCATATTGTTTGACCAACGAAAGCCTCACTAGTTCCTTCTTCCCGTTCACTATTCCCGTAGCCTGATACGAGTTATTTAGTTCGTGTCTCCTTGTTCTTGGGAAGAACCGAAGGTTCATTCGCGGCACCACTCGTAGACATAGTTGTATTTCAGACCCTCTTCTTTCCCTAAAAAGCTAATAAATCAAAACAAGAGAAAAGCAGAAGCGAAAGCTCGAGTCGAAGAGTGGAGGTCGCTCGGTAACTCGAGTCGATCAGTCCCATTCATTCTTGCCCGAAACAAGTGGGCTATTCATTCCGGTGCCACCTTTGTTCAATCGAGTCCATGTTCTCTATTTCCCAAAACCCATTCGTTCACCGACCCGTGGACCAGAGGTTGCTTGCTTGGAATTGGGCTTTCTAGCTTTCTTTAGTACAATCTTTTTGCGAGAGCAACCCCGGGTTCGTTCCTAAGACTACACTCACAGCTTTCTCTGTTCATGTTCCGGCATAGGAGATCTAGTGGTAGGATAGGGGACAGAGCTTTAGGGCTGCAGTAAACCTCATATGCGCGTGGCTCATCATAAGACCTTAGCCTGATGTCCTACCCAAAGACTTCAAAGGTAGTCACAGGACAACCTTTCCGAGTTCTAACTTCCAAACCTATAACTTGGTTTGCTTGCCTGCTTCCTATCTGACCTATCAATCAAAGAAATGTTCTAGTTCCGCGATACGAGCTTGACTGTCGCTCTGAGACAGTAGATTTCTTGGTTGGGGGTCCCTTTATCAAAGGCTCCCTTCCCTACTGATCATACAACAAATGAACGTGGTTAGAAAGATGGCACATCGATCTTCTGGGTTGGTTCAACAAGCAAGGAAGAATAGAGTAAAGGATCAACCTTTAAGGCAAGGGCGATGAAGGAAAGGGCTTGTGGGTGCCTACGTTCACATACCTTTTTATCAATCATTAGCTCTACCTTTGATTGTTGAAGTGGAAAAAGACGGGCTAAGTCAACTGACCCAGTCGAGAAGACTTTCACTAAGGAGAGCGCAGAGTGACTTTAAGTACCCAAGAGTAGACAGGATGACATCCATTCTGATTTGTGGGGCCCCGCTTCCGTCTAAGGAAAAGGGTGGTGCATTCTATTTCCTAACATTGATGAAGGGCTTCCTTTTCTGAAAGGTGATGTTGTAGACCTTTCACCATCTTATTCTGCTTGAGGAGCTTACTTTTCTATTACCTTCTTTGAAGCTTTCAAGAAAGTCTTAGTTGAGAACCTGACCGAGATCAAGGGCCTCAGGACTGATAATGAATGGTCTTTAGGCAGTGGTGAATTCGCAGAGTTCTGCGCTAGTTCTGGGATTGTAAGGCACCGTAGTAGAGTTAGGCACACCCCACAGAGGAATGGTGGTGGTAGACAGAGGGAAGGAAGCAAGTTGGTAAACGCTTTTGTCATCCAATATTGAATTAGGTCAACTCTCTTTTGTGAGAGCAATTCAATTTGAATATGTGCTGCTGTGGAAGAAGGCCCTCGGCACTGGAACCTGCGGCTACCTTGTTACGACTTCACCTCACCGATCAACAGTGCCTACCTCCTGCTCACTATACCCCGTATCGAAACCATTAACTTCCTGATAGTTGTTGCTACTGCGGGTATTCTATAAGGCACATCTTTTGTAAGGGATTTGATGTGGGTAGGACTTTGACCGTAGGGTAAGGTACTTTTGTTCCTACATAGGGTAGGGTGAGGTATCATAATCTACATGTAGCGGGTATAGTTTAGTGGTAAAAGTGTGATTCGTTCTATTAATAACTGAATTTGAAATGATATACTTAATAAGGCGTTCTTAATTTTTTATATTCCGATGAAAACTTTAATTCTTATAAAGGATTTAATCCTTTTCCTCTCAATAGCATATTGAGGAAGAATATACATTTTCGCGATTTGTATCCAAAGACTAATTGAAATTGCATCCAAAATACAAATTGGATTATTGGATTATGAGTACAGAGTCGCGAAGCATAATTTTGCATTGGATTAAGTATTCCATATTTGGAAATAAAATATGAGTAAAGGATCTATGGATGAAGATACAAAAAAGTTTATTTCCAATCGTAACTAAACCTTCTTTTGTTAAAAAAGGAAATGGAAGCCAAATAGCTAAAAAACGGTAGTTTTGGTTTACTAGAACCATCAGCATATTGTTTCAGCTCGGTGGAAACCTAATTCTTTTCCTCAGGATCTCTTGAATGAAATTAGGGAACGAAGTAAGTAGATTAGATAGATTTAGTAGAATTTCTATTTCCTATTCTATGGGGATCATCTAGAAAGCGGAGAGCTTTGGTTCCATTCAGATAGAAAAGCTGACATAGATGTTAAGTGGTGAGAATATCCATAAAGGAGCCGAATGAAATAAAAATCTCATGTTCGGTTTTGAATTAGAGACGTTAAAAAGAATCAACCAACGTCGACTATAACCCTAGCCTTCCAAGCTAACGATGCGGGTTCGATTCCGCTACCCGCTCCTTTCTGTAGAAAAGGACTATTCTATTTGTCTAGAGATGGTAGAGGCCTGTCATGGTAGAGGTCTGTATTCAACCTTTTCGTCCACCAGTTTCCGACCCTCCAGAGCGGAGTAGAGCTGTTTGGTAGCTCACGAGGCTCATAACCTTGAGGTCACGGGTTCGATTCCCGTCTCCGCACTTAGCAGTCTGTATAAAAGGACTATTCTATTTGTATAGATATGGTAGAGGGCTGTGGGCGGTATCCAACCCTTTTTTATTCATTAGTTCCCGGCCCTAGAGGGCCGAATTGAGCAGTTTGCGAAGTCACTTGCCCCTACAAGAAGAACTCTCAAAGCTCTTTCCTACCCTGTAGAAAAGAAATGAAAGAAAGGCACAGTCTACCTCTCTTCCTTTAAAAGCAGTTTGCCGGTTGTTCTTCTCGGTGAATCCCCAATTTAGGGAGCCCTCTTGGCGGGTTCGATTTCTACCTCCGGAGCACCCTTTTTTTGAGTGGGGTGCAAAGGAAGGGTAAGATAGTAAGGATACAGTACTAGACTAACACCTACTTAATTTAGTATAATAATTAATTTATTAGAATTAGTTAGGTAGTCAACTAGACTAAATTTTTTCTCGTAGTAATTTAACTAAATTAAGCTGGCGAGCGGCGGGAATCGAACCCGTATCTTCTCCTTGGCAAGGAGATGTTTTACCATTGAACTACGCTCGCTACGGGATATATTTTATAGGGTATATCTGCCTGGGTCGACCGTTTCATTTTCTATTATATTAGAGTTTTCTTTTTTTTTAACTGTCTGTCAATCAATATTTTAATGGGAATGGAATTTCATAAAGAGAAGAGGTAGCAATTTGGAACGTAAATTGCATTTTAATCCGTCTCACAATTCGAATTTTTTCGAAGAAATGGCCTTTTTTTTTTATTTTTTTTGTATCGGGATACTAAATACTAAACAAATTTAAGAAATGAGAGAATTCAGAATAGCTACCAGAAAGACTAGTCCAATCCATAATGATGTACCGGAAAATACAACGTTTTTATTATTTGACCAACCATCAGGAGAAGCAAATACAAGAGGTACACTAATTACTAACACTGAGGAAGTCGCAATTAATGCAAAAACAGCTAATTGGAAAGCAATAGTCATATTTCTAATCCTCCAAGCTACCATCAAATGTTGACTACATATTTGATCCCTCACTTAACCAAAATTGTACTAAAATACAAGAAGTAGGAGGGGTTTAATCATGAATCCATTGATTCTTCTCTTTAAAACTTATTACTTACCACTTTTTTATTTGGATATGGGGTTGAGGGGAGGGGCTTTAGTCTTTATTTCACAAGCGGATATAGCAGATCCTGTATCCGTGTGTATAGTATACAGAGATTTATCGAAGGGAGACTTGCATCTGAGATGTTTCTAGAGGTTAGTAGATCATTTCATATGGCTATGTTCTATTTGTAGGAATAAAATAAGGATTAGGCTGTGGAGAGATGGCTGAGTGGTTGATAGCTCCGGTCTTGAAAACCGGTATAGTTCTAGGAACTATCGAGGGTTCGAATCCCTCTCTCTCCTTTTGCTTATTGAATACATTTGTTTCTTTATTTGTTTTTCTTTGTTCTGTCCCCTTATCTTTCTTTCATAAAAAGGAATGAATGGCTCGGCTAGATAGAATAACCGAGCCAGAACAGAAAAAAACAGTAGAACAGGTATAAATAAGAAAATCTTAGTTAAGAGGGTTCATGTAAAGAACGGGTTCCAAATCACGATCGATTCCTTTTTCAAAGCCTGCTGCAGCAGCCGGGCTCTTCCTGCATGCCACAAATGGCCCACAAAAAAGAAAAATCCTAGAACAAAATGGGAGGTCGCTAACCAACTTCTAGGAGAGACATAATTAACTGCATTGATCTCGGTAGCTACGCCACCCACAGAATTTAAAGAGCCTAAAGGAGCATGGGTCATATATTCTGCCGAACGTCGTTCTTGCCAAGGTTGTATGTCTTTTTTCAACCTACTCAAGTCCAAACCGTTGGGGCCCCTTAGAGGTTCTAACCATGGAGCACGAAGGTCCCAAAAACGCATAGTTTCCCCCCCAAAAATAACCTCTCCCGTTGGGGAACGCATTAGATATTTACCTAAACCTGTCGGTCCTTGGGCAGATCCCACATTAGCTCCAAGACGCTGGTCTCTAACTAGAAAAGTAAATGCTTGAGCTTGAGAAGCTTCTGGCCCGGTGGGTCCATAAAACTCACTCGGATAAGCCGTATTATTGAACCAGACAAAACAACAAGCGATAAAACCAAAGACAGATAAAGCGCCTAAACTATAAGACAAGTAAGCTTCTCCAGACCATACAAATGCACGGCGAGCCCATGCGAAGGGTTTGGTTAAGATATGCCAAATTCCGCCAAATACACAAATGAAACCCAACCATACATGTCCCCCAATTATATCTTCTAAATCATCCACACTAACAATCCACCCCTCTCCCCCAAAAGGGGATTTTAGTAAATAACCAAATATAACACTGGGGCTAAGGGTCAAATTAGTAATTTTTCTTACATCTCCTCCCCCTGGGGCCCAGGTATCATATACACCGCCAAAATAAAGAGCCTTGAGTACTAGAAGAAAAGCACCTATACCTAACAAAATTAAGTGAATACCCTAAATTGTAGTCATTTTATTTCTATCTTTCCATACATAACCAAAGAATGGAAAAGATTCTTCAAGAGTTTCGGGTCCCAGAAGCGCGTGATAAATGCCACCGAAGCCTAAGACTGCGGAGGAAATTAGGTGAAGTACTCCAGATACAAAGTACGGAAAAGTATCTAGAACTTCCCCCCCCGGTCCTACTCCCCAACCTAGAGTAGCTAAGTGCGGAAGTAAAATCAATCCTTGTTCATACATGGGCTTTTCTGGTACGAAATGGGCCACTTCAAATAGGTTCATTGCTCCGGCCCAGAATACGATTAACCCGGCATGGGCTACGTGAGCTCCAAGTAGTTTACCGGACAAATTGATAAGTCTGGCATTCCCGGCCCACCAAGCAAAGCCGGTGGTTTCTTGGTCACGACCAGCTAAAACGAAAGTTCCATTAAAGAGCGTTTCCACGTGGTAGAACCTCCTCAGGGAATATAAGATTTTCATGAGGCTGATCCTGAGCTGCCATCCACGCACGAATACCTTCGTTTAAAAGAATATTTATGGTGTAGAAAGTCTCAAATTCGGGATCTTCCGCTGCACGGATTTCCTGGGAAACGAAGTCATAGGCACGTAAGTTCAGAGCCAGGCCGACTACGCCAATAGCACTCATCCATAAACCGGTGACGGGTACAAATAGCATAAAGAAATGTAACCAACGTTTATTGGAAAAAGCAACACCAAAGATTTGGGACCAAAAGCGGTTAGCAGTGACCATTGAATAAGTTTCTTCAGCTTGAGTTGGGTTAAAAGCGCGGAAGGTATTTGCACCATCACCGTCCTCGAATAGAGTGTTTTCTACGGTCGCACCATGAATAGCGCATAGCAGAGCCGCGCCTAATACTCCGGCAACTCCCATCATATGAAATGGGTTCAAGGTCCAATTATGAAATCCTTGGAAAAAGAGGATGAATCGAAATATCGCTGCTACGCCAAAACTCGGCGCAAAGAACCAACCAGATTGTCCCAGTGGATAAATAAGGAATACGGAAACAAAAACAGCGATTGGAGCAGAGAATGAAATTGCATTATAAGGCCGCAATTGAACAGACCGAGCAAGTTCAAATTGACGTAACATGAAACCTATTAGTGCAAAAGCCCCATGGAGAGCCACAAAAGTCCATAGACCCCCTAATTGACACCAACGAGTAAAATCCCCTTGTGCTTCCGGGCCCCATAGTAGCAACAAAGAGTGTGCTAAACTATTGGCAGGGGTGGAAACTGCCGCGGTTAAGAAATTACAACCTTCCAAATAGGAACTAGCCAATCCATGGGTATACCAAGAAGTTACAAAAGTTGTCCCTGTAAACCAACCCCCTAAAGCGAAATAAGCACAAGGAAAGAGCAATAGGCCGGACCATCCTACAAAAACGAAACGGTCCCTTCGTAACCAGTCGTCCATAATATCAAATAGATCATTTTCTTCTTTAGTAACTCTACCAAGGGCTATAGTCATAGTGATCCTCCTATACAAATCAATTACATGATCCCAAAATGAATCCCATTTATGATAAAGCGTGTACTGACGGAGTCGGCGAGCAGCACAAGAGGTTCTTTCTAAGTCGGAGTATCGGGACTCGCACTCATTGAACTTCTTGCGCAGAAGACGCACAGGACAAGCATTCTCGCGCATACCCCCTTTAGTCAAGCTTGGAAGCCTATACTCTTTTCAAAAAGGAAAGCAGTAGACCTATATGAACTGAAGAAAGATAGGGATGTCGCTAATCGCCTACTCGATTGACAGGCATAGCTTTTATAGCAGCTTTATCTGCCTGAAGTCGGTTATTACTTGTTCCATGCTTGCAGCTCTGATTTAACATGCTCAAGGGTTCGACCCCAAAGTCAATTTCATACATGATGTCATTCGCTCATCCTTCTCTTCCTTAAGCATATATCTAGACAATGAATAGCTTATATAGGCTTCTCGGCAATTAGTTAAGTTCCGAGTCATTCAAACTGACTGGATTCTGTCTATCGACACTTTCCACTAGAAAGAGAAGAGATCGACTCTCTAACTAGCTAGAAGAAATATACGAGATTCACTCTCTCTAGCTCAGCTTATAAGCTTTAGATCTCTATCTTGTATAATATTTAAAAGCTATACAAAGCTGGGGAATACTCGCTTCAAGGTAATAGCAAAGAAGAAAAGGAGCTCTTCTTATGACTATATGAACATTCGATAAGGGCATGAAATGAGTCTACCGAAGAACTGTCTGTATTAGATAAATTCTAGGTAGAGAATCCGCTTCAAGTCTTATTTGCTGCGATAAAAAAAATCTAAGTTAAAAATAGAATAGAATCAATGAAGGCTAGCCTTAGCTTGGTTGAACTTTATCTTCTCCCCCTTTTGATTGCAATTCCTGTCCACGGGTGCAACTCTAACTTCGCCTTAAGCGTTTACATTGTATAGAGAATAGCAACGATTCTAGATTTATGGGTTCTTCTTTCCTTCCCAGAGGCGGGGGAGGTTTTTATACTCGATTTGCTGTTTGAAACCTGGAAGCCCTTATGCGGGAGTAGAGAAAATAGCCCTCAGGGGGAATAGGATGAAGACGTCTAACATATTCCCGAATACCTCTGGAAGAAAGGCACTTTTAAAAAGGAAATTGGAAACTTGGTTGATAACCTACTACTTGTCCCTCTGGCCTTACAGGCACCTTTTTTTTCATTAGTCCAGTAGTTAATTCTATAGAAGATAGATTTGTGATCTAAAAGACAGATTTCCTTTCTCCTCGCCGTGTAAGCCTTGCGATCTGACATGAGAGACCAGGTATTTTGCACCCAAAACTATAGATTTTCCGCTTATACGAGAGGCTTTGATTTCAAAAATCCGCTTCTAAAAATAAAATCAGTATGAACTACTAACCTCATCCCTTGGCGGTCCTATGAAATTCTTGACTTTGATCCTTGACCGTAGAGACTCAACGACCGAAAAGGCAGTGAGGGAAGTTTATTCAAGCAAGTCGAAGTCCAATGCTATTAGCTTTCCACAACCCTCTGTCTGAAACCAACTGAGAGGCAGAAGGTAGGTAAACCAACTGAGAGGCAAAAGGTCAAAAAGAGTCTTTCCCCGTAGAGTAGAGAATGAGATACCACCGGTCGAAGAGAGGCAAAAACCAACCAACCCTATTTATTTTTAAGTGTTTTGATATGCGCGCGCTTAGCCTGCTGCTTTTTGACTTTACGGGACTCTTTCTTTCACAGTCTAAGGGGGTGGCCTGTAATTGCTTTTTTTAGCATGCCCAATTCTACTCTCATTCTTTTCTATAGCATTGCACATCGTAAGTCCCTCATAGCTCTCATTCATTCCTCTAGCCATTTCATTTTTCCAGAGTTTTTATTATCACTCTTTTTCAGTTGTGAAGAAAGAAGGAAAGGAGCTAACGCCCTTTACTAATGAACGTAGTGAACGAAGTGGAGTAAAGGCCAGTAAAATCTTGATTGAGTCACACGACGGGAGGGACAAAAACTAAGTAAGATGATGAGGATCCCGGGTACATTGAGATGGTTGTAGATAGTGCCTCTGCCCTTTCTCATTTGTCGCCCCATACAATCATAAAGTGTGGCTATCAGTCACAAAAAGGTGTATCGAATGGGACAAGGAATGCGCTCTTACTCTTTTGACTGTTCTCGAATCAGCTGCACATGAAGATGAAGTGGACTTCTATTCTATACGAGAGCATCTGTCTCCTTCTTATAGAAAACCCCCGCCTAGGAAACTCGGCTTCATGCACGAGAATCGAAGGTTGCTACCTACCCTCTTTGACCCTATAGACCAAAAGAAGGCACCCCAAGTCCCTTATAGATAGTCCAGGAGAAAGGAAAAAGACCTTAACAGCATGCGTGAGAAAAGCACTTTGGTAGCCCTGATGTCCAATCCACACGATGCCGGGTTAACTGCCCTTATTGCTTGCGTCTTCTGTTTAGAACGATTTCCCTGGGATTCTGGTCTACACCGGGAACTCCCTATAGTCCTAGACTAGTTCTGCCTTCCCCACCTTGCCCCTCGGAAATTCAAGACAGAAGGGGCACCCGCCTGAAAGTTGTCCTCGATGTAATTTACCTGTCAAGGAATGAAAGCCTTGTGCCTCCTATTGTGAGTCATGCATTCGCGCGAAACCTCATTCGAAAGCCGGAGTTCGCCCTACTATAGCATTAGGCACTGACTCACACCGGAGCACTTCTCGAATTAGGGATTCGGCCTGGGTTCAGTTAAAGACCTGCTCACCCCAGCTCTACCATTAAAGGGATTCGGCACTGAAACCTCTTTCTAATAAAGTCAGGCAAGCATCGTAGTTCGCATTGCTTTGACTTCGAATGAAGCCCCCTAAAATCGGGATCGGGAAAAGTAGATCGAGGAAAAAACCAAGATACAAGATACCGTAACCGTAAGTGATCCATAATCCAATTCCCACTCTATTCTGCCTCAACCGAGATGCTTAACACATGCAATTAAAATGATTCCACCTAGGGAAGTAGCAAAAAAAGGGAAAATCCCCTTCTATGAAGAGTTTGCTGCTTTTTCGCCAGGGCTATGAAAAGCAAAACTGGCCATAGGCCCATCTGCTACATCACTCACAGCCTTCTTCGCTTAGGAGTTGCTTATTTCTTTCTATTCTTATAGCAAGTATGTTTTTTCCTAAAACGGAGCTACCATGAGTTTTGAATCTTCATTGAGCTTGATCCGCAGAAAGTATGTATGACACTAGCCCTCTCAATAGCCTTACCAGCTACGTTGGAGGATAAGTTCTAGCCGCTTCCGCCCTTTGCCTGTGCCTCCTCCCCTTGTTTCCTTAGTTTCCAGTCAGAGAACCCAAAAATGAAGTTCCGTTTTATAGAAATCTATTTCTGTGCTGTTTTTGTTAGCTCAAAACCAGGTATTTGATGAATTTTTTCCAAACAAAAATACCGACCATGTGCCTACCCTACTTGTGCTTTTGTTTTGTTACTAAAGACTTTCTAAATAGAATAATCTCTGCTTATACAACGATGCCAATTCGAATACCGAGAGTATTGGTACCAAGCACAGACAAGTGTCAGATTTCTCTTTCTTTGCTCATTGTATGATGCATTCTTAATATTGATGTTTACCATATCACAGTAGTTGCCCCAGCTGATCCAACCCTTAGCGAGATGCTTTTAGATTCTAATGGCATTGGAATAACTTAGCGGCATCACTTTCATTCATTTTAAACAAGAAATCGCCCTATTTTGCCAAGGTTCTAAAGAATCCGTGAATTTTACTGGTTTGAACTTTCCTATATTTCACTTTTGCACAGAAGAGGAGATAGTGGTACACCTGCTTTTATAAACAAACCTAGTGCAATAAGATCACCCAGAAGCACTAATAAAGCCAAGCCAAAGGTAAATTCTAATCATAGGTTGAGAGTTTAGGATGAATTTAGAATATAGCCAATTCTTCTTCCAACGCGGCCTCTATTTAAGAAAGAAGTCCAGAGCAAGGGCAAGGTTGGTGCTTTATCGGGCAAGCTATAATATGATAAAAGCGGAAAAGACAAACTCTTACACGACTGAACACATGGGAATTATCTTCTACCTAGAAAAGAAGAAATAAGCGACTTTTTTTGAAAGAAAAGATTTGAGCTTTGCTTTCAAAAACCTACTATTTCATTCATGTCGGAAGATCGGACTATTCCTAATTTATAAAGTAAAGTGAGACCGGCCGACTAAAGGAACGGATAAATTCTGAACTTCAATAATCGAAGAGTGGTCGTAGGTGAGCCCACCCCAGGCAAATCCACTTCTCGTTATCTTGTTCCTGGTCAAGCTCCCGTACCCGCTCCTTAGTCCCATCCTCCTCATCGAATTAAAGTAACGTAAGGTTTCGTAAGAAACAATTGAATAAGCGTATCAAAGAGAATGAGGTCTAGCACTCCGAAATACCATCGAGAAAGAGCAATAAAACAAGGTGAGAATAAGATCTCCAAAATGGGTAGGACAACCAAAGGCAATTCGATGGATAATCGGTATACTTAGTGCGTAGGCAGGCCCAACGGTATCCAATCAATGTAGTCGGCAGAACAAAGGAAACAGGAATGAGAGATAAGAAAAAAATCTAAGTTAAAAATAGAATCAATCTATTAGAGCGGAAGTAGAGAACGGTACCAGGGCGGGCCCATTCTCGATATGGGTAATCCTTAGTATACTCAAAAACTTCGTTGTGGTGGGTCTGAAGTAAAGACCAAAATCTCCTATTTTCGGAAGAGCGTGGAATAGTAGAGTTATGGTAATGTTCTTCCTTCATCAGCACCTTCGATTTCCTTTTATTCCTAAATTAGGGCTACGCGGCCGAATCCTTCAATCCGAGGCGATCGAAGTGAGGCAGAGTTTCGTCCTGAGCAATGAAGATAGAGACCAATAACTTTGATCGTGGTTGTTCTAGCCAAGCCGACCAAGAGAGCTTCGGATCCAGCTAGCCCTTGAAAGGATTAACTAAACCAAATTTCATCAGCAAAGGTCTCGGCGTCCCCGACCTTGGGGCCTTGTCGCTGGCTTGATGGCTAACTGATACGCTATCAGTCTATGGTACTAAAGACCTTACCGGTCGGGTAAAGCTTGCTTCACCCTTGCGCGAGACTCTAATCACTCTAATAGTAGAAGTCATCAGGACGGTAGCACTTCAGCGAACAACAGCTACTGCAGCAGCAGCTTTAGATACTCGCCTGGAATCGGTATTTCAGACCTATGTCATGACGGTGCGAGGGGTCCCACCTGCTTCTTGCAACACGGACTTCGGGTTTTGGAGGGCGTCCCGCTCCTAGCCCTTAGCTCGGGACGGGATGAAGTGTTCAAGGTTCGGTTGGGTTCTCCCCAGTCATTATTATTATAAGCTAATTGATCGCATCGCAAGTTAAGATGTCGTCGCGTCAATCAAGTCAAGTATAATTGCTGTTTTTTTCCCTTTCTACTTTAGAATTATAAACTAAATGCTATTCGTTTCTTCCCAAAATTGCTCAAAGAGCATGTGTTAAGAATATTCTTCTGTCAGAGCCGGAGGATCTTTGGCACGCGTTTCTGGGCTTTCGCGTAACCTCCATCGGGCCTAGTTAACTCGAGTCGAAGCACCCAAGAAAGGGAAAGACTAGAAGGATGCTACCCACGCACCATCAACAATAGCAGAAGGTCAAGAGCTAGGAAGAGATGGGAGGGAAGTCCCCAACCTCAAAGGTTTCGGATGAACATCAAATCCACCTCGAAAGAAAACAAGTGAACTACAAAGAAAAAAAGAATTGAAAGGAATTCCTTTGTTTGTATTGGTAGCCACTTGCAGCTCGATTTCACTTAGCGATCTCGACTAAGTAACCTCACCAGAGATAGGGTTATTTCCTTCTATTCTAATAGAGGATACCGTGGACCCGTTCTGACCGAGCTAACTTTTATTCGATTATGGGACCTCCAATTTCTTCGGGTTTGAATTAACGAAATTCTATATTTATTCGATTGTTGATTAAGAGCGCTGAAAAGGGCTACTTCCTGATAGTTAAGCTGCCATTTCGGCATTCGTTCTTCAAGATCGAGCTAAGGAGCTACGTTGTTCAATCTTCTTAATCTAGTCTTATCTTTATCTAGGCTTTACTCATAGAATTGTAAGATAAGAATGAAAAAGAAAGACTTAGCCTTATCAATGAATTCCCGAGCAATTCTCAACCAACATATGCGATTCATTCCCTTCATGTACAGGAAGAGTTCAACAGAAGTCATCTCTCTGGCTTTAATCACACTTTCAATTTCTTGCTTCTTTCATCAAAGATAGGTGTGAGCTAAAGACTTTTCTCGCTAAACCCGTCTCTGATCTTCTCTACTTTTTTGGCTGCTTTCTTTCATATGGGTGTAAGGTTCCTAATGTTCTAACTAAGAAAGTATAGTCGTTCTCTCTTCCTCTTCCTGACCCTTCGGCCAAGCCGCTTTTTCTGTTCATTGGATTGATAGCTTTTCCCTCTCCCCAACCACAGTTCTTGCATTTCGTTTGTTGCTTTGCATGAACATTTAGATATTGGAAAGCGAACTCCCTTAATTAGGAATTTCATAGATAGAGAAGGACGGGAAAAAAGAGAGAGACTGACTAACTACCCGGATCAATGCTGATTGACGACTGAATAAATAGCA
>JAYEVC010000039.1:137500-182248 GCA_036346145.1 Olyra latifolia | reverse complement strand
CTTTAGGCCGTCCCCAAGATATGTTTTCGGATACCGCCATACAATTACAACCCATCTTTGCTCAATGGGTACAAAATATCCATGCTAATGCGCCTGGCGTAACAGCTCCTGGTGCAACAACAAGTACTAGCTTAACGTGGGGAGGTGGCGAGTTAGTAGCAGTAGGTGGCAAAGTAGCTTTGTTACCTATTCCATTAGGAACCGCAGATTTTTTAGTCCATCACATTCACGCATTTACCATCCATGTGACTGTATTAATACTTTTGAAAGGTGTTTTATTTGCTCGCAGTTCCCGTTTGATACCCGATAAAGCAAATCTTGGCTTTCGCTTCCCTTGCGATGGGCCTGGGAGAGGGGGAACATGTCAAGTATCCGCCTGGGATCATGTTTTCTTAGGTCTATTCTGGATGTTTTTCCATTTCAGTTGGAAAATGCAGTCAGATGTTTGGGGTACTATAAGTGATCAAGGGGTGGTAACTCATATCACAGCGGGGAACTTTGCACAGAGTTCCATTACGATTAATGGGTGGCTTCGAGATTTCTTGTGGGCACAGGCATCCCAAGTAATTCAGTCTTATGGTTCTTCATTATCTGCATATGGTCTTTTTTTCTTAGGTGCTCATTTTGTCTGGGCCTTCAGTTTAATGTTTTTATTCAGCGGCCGTGGCTATTGGCAAGAACTCATTGAATCTATCGTTTGGGCTCATAACAAATTAAAAGTTGCTCCTGCTACTCAGCCTAGAGCCTTGAGCATTATACAAGGACGTGCTGTAGGAGTAACCCATTACCTTCTGGGTGGAATTGCCACAACATGGGCATTCTTCTTAGCGAGAATTATTGCAGTAGGATAGTGGCTAGGAGGATTTGAAAGGCATTATGGAACTAAGATTTCCCAGGTTTAGCCAAGGCTTAGCTCAGGACCCCACTACTCGTCGTATTTGGTTTGGTATTGCTACCGCACATGATTTCGAAAGTCATGATGATATTACTGAGGAACGTCTTTATCAGAACATTTTTGCTTCTCACTTTGGACAGTTAGCAATAATCTTTCTATGGACGTCCGGAAATCTGTTTCATGTAGCTTGGCAAGGAAATTTTGAATCATGGATACAGGATCCTTTACACGTAAGACCTATTGCTCATGCGATTTGGGATCCTCATTTTGGTCAACCCGCTGTGGAAGCCTTTACTCGAGGAGGTGCTGCCGGTCCAGTGAATATCGCCTATTCTGGGGTTTATCAGTGGTGGTATACAATTGGATTACGCACCAATCAAGATCTTTATACTGGAGCTCTGTTTCTATTATTTCTTTCTACGCTGTCCTTAATAGCAGGTTGGTTACATCTACAACCCAAATGGAAACCAAGCCTTTCATGGTTCAAAAACGCGGAATCTC
Source organism: Olyra latifolia (assembly GCA_036346145.1). Taxonomy (NCBI): domain Eukaryota; kingdom Viridiplantae; phylum Streptophyta; class Magnoliopsida; order Poales; family Poaceae; genus Olyra; species Olyra latifolia. The sequence continues at coordinate 180,852 of JAYEVC010000039.1, read as the reverse complement.
GTCTCAACCATCATTTGTCAGGACTTTTCGGGGTAAGTTCTTTGGCTTGGACAGGACATTTAGTTCATGTCGCTATTCCCGGATCCAGGGGGGAGTACGTTCGATGGAATAATTTCTTAGATGTATTACCCCATCCCCAGGGGTTGGGACCCCTTCTGACGGGTCAGTGGAATCTTTATGCCCAAAACCCTGATTCGAGTAATCATTTATTCGGTACCGCTCAAGGAGCCGGAACTGCCATTCTAACTCTTCTTGGGGGATTCCATCCACAAACACAAAGTTTGTGGCTGACCGATATTGCTCACCATCATTTAGCTATTGCATTTATTTTTCTCATTGCCGGTCATATGTATCGAACTAACTTCGGAATTGGGCACAGTATCAAAGATCTTTTAGAAGCACATACTCCTCCGGGAGGTCGATTAGGGCGTGGGCATAAGGGCCTTTACGACACAATCAATAATTCGATTCATTTTCAATTAGGCCTTGCTCTAGCTTCTTTAGGGGTTATTACTTCCTTAGTAGCTCAACATATGTACTCTTTACCTGCTTATGCATTCATAGCACAAGACTTTACCACTCAAGCTGCTTTATATACTCATCACCAATATATTGCAGGGTTCATCATGACGGGGGCTTTTGCTCATGGAGCTATTTTTTTCATTAGGGATTACAATCCGGAACAGAATGAGGATAATGTATTGGCAAGAATGTTAGACCATAAAGAAGCTATAATATCTCATTTAAGTTGGGCTAGCCTCTTCCTAGGATTCCATACCTTAGGCCTTTATGTTCATAACGACGTCATGCTTGCTTTTGGTACTCCAGAAAAGCAAATCTTGATCGAACCTATATTTGCCCAATGGATACAATCCGCTCATGGTAAGACGACATATGGGTTCGATATACTCTTATCTTCAACCAGTGGCCCCGCTTTCAATGCAGGTCGAACCTTATGGTTGCCCGGATGGTTGAATGCTGTTAATGAGAATAGTAATTCTCTTTTCTTAACAATAGGACCTGGGGATTTCTTGGTTCATCATGCTATTGCTTTAGGTTTGCATACAACTACATTGATTTTAGTAAAGGGTGCTTTAGATGCACGCGGTTCCAAATTAATGCCGGATAAAAAGGATTTTGGGTATAGTTTTCCTTGTGATGGCCCAGGGCGCGGCGGTACTTGTGATATTTCTGCTTGGGACGCGTTTTATTTGGCAGTTTTCTGGATGTTAAATACCATTGGATGGGTTACTTTTTATTGGCATTGGAAACACATCACATTATGGCAGGGCAACGTTTCACAATTTAATGAATCCTCCACTTATTTGATGGGATGGTTAAGAGATTACCTATGGTTAAACTCTTCACAACTTATCAATGGATATAATCCTTTTGGGATGAATAGTTTATCGGTATGGGCGTGGATGTTCTTATTTGGGCATCTTGTTTGGGCTACTGGATTCATGTTTTTAATTTCCTGGCGTGGATATTGGCAGGAATTAATTGAGACTTTAGCATGGGCTCATGAACGCACACCTTTGGCTAATTTAATTCGCTGGAGAGATAAGCCCGTGGCTCTTTCCATTGTGCAAGCAAGATTGGTTGGATTAGCGCACTTTTCCGTGGGTTATATATTCACTTATGCAGCTTTCTTGATTGCCTCAACATCAGGCAAGTTTGGTTAATTTAGTTAGTTTTTTTTGCTTTTTTGTACTGTATCAGCGCCCGGTTCATTACTCTTGATGGAGAGGGGGGATCCGCCTTCTTAAATTTCTTTTTCTATTTATTGTTCCGTCTAGGACTAGAACCATATACTAGGAAATAATAGTAACGACGCATTATGGCAAAAAAAAGTTTGATTCAGAGGGAGAAGAAGCGGCAGAAATTAGAACAGAAATATCATTTGATTCGTCGATCTTCAAAAAAAAAGATAAGAAGCAAAGTTTCTCCCTTAAGTTTGAGTGAAAAAACGAAAATGCGAGAAAAATTGCAATCCCTACCACGTAATAGTGCACCTACACGCCTTCATCGACGTTGTTTTTTGACCGGAAAACCTAGAGCTAACTATCGAGACTTTGGACTATCCGGACACATACTTCGAGAAATGGTTTATGCATGTTTGTTACCGGGTGCAACAAGATCCAGCTGGTAAGGATAAAAAACCCTTTCGTATTTGTATGGATTTCCGGAATTGATGATCGTAGAAGAGCCCTCTTTACCATTCTGTATAAATGGACTATTCTATTTGTATAGATATGGTAGAGGGGCGTATCCAATCCCCTTTTATCCACTAGTTCCCCCTCTTTAGTTTAAAAGGATAGAGCTGTTTGGTAGCTCACAAGGCTCATAACTTTGGGGTTACGGGTTCGATTCCCGCTACTCGTTTTATATTCCTTCTTTATGATATATGCATCTTGTATATGGATTTGTTTTTCTTTCCTAAAAGAGTTTCGGTCTAAGAGTTTTTTATCGGAACAAGAGAAAAATACGAAAGAAAAGCGTCCATTGTCTAATGGATAGGACAGAGGTCTTCTAAACCTTTGGTATAGGTTCAAATCCTATTGGACGCAATCTTATTTCTATCTATTCTTTAAATAAATATACTAAAAACTAAGAAAACTTTTTTGCACGATTCAAATGAAAAATCTTTCTCAACGATTCTTTTTCTACTACTTCTACTAACAAGAGTAGACATGCAAAATTTATGTTTGTTCCTGAAGGGAAAACCGTTCGAGCTCTTCCTGAATAGCTTCCTTCAAAAGGGCTTCCGCTTGCTCGGTGAATGTCTTGCTAGAAGATATAATTTCTTGGAATTGAGGTTTCATATCTTTTAGGTATTTACGTAACTCATCCAGAAATTTCTTTACCTGTCCAATTTCTAACGAATCCAGATATCCTCTCGTTCCGGTATAAATAGTAGCTATCTGCTCTTCCACTGGGAGAGGGTTTGATTGAGATTGTTTAAGCAATTCCCGTAATCGTCGACCCCTTGCCAATTGATTCTGACTTGTTTTATCGAGAGCAGAGGCGAATTGTGCAAAGGCTTGTAACTCTGCGAATTGAGCTAGTTCCAATTTTGATTTGCCAGCTACTTGTTTCATGGCTTTAATTTGAGCCGCGGATCCTACTCTGGAAACAGAAATACCCACATTAATAGCAGGTCGAATTCCGGCATTGAATAGATCCGCGGATAAGAATATTTGTCCATCTGTAATGGAAATTACATTAGTGGGAATATAGGCAGAAACGTCTCCAGATTGAGTCTCAACTATTGGTAAAGCGGTCATACTTCCTTCGCCTAAAAGAGAATTTAATTTAGCGGCTCTTTCCAAAAGGCGTGAATGCAAATAAAAAACATCCCCTGGATAAGCTTCGCGGCCGGGGGGTCTTCTTAATAGAAGGGACATTTGGCGATAAGCTTGTGCCTGTTTGGAGAGGTCATCATAAATTATTAAAGTATGCCGTTCGCGGTACATAAAATACTCAGCCAGGGCTGCTCCCGTATAAGGAGCGAGGTATTGTAATGTAGCAGGTGAATCCGCCATTTCAGCTACTACAATAGTGTATTCCATGGCCCCCTCCTCATAGAAAGTAGTTACTACTTGAGCCACGGAGGATGCTCTTTGACCGATAGCTACATAAACACATATTACATCTTGCCCTTTTTGATTGAGAATTGTATCTGTGGCTACTGCTGTTTTGCCAGTCTGTCTGTCCCCAATAATTAACTCTCGCTGACCGCGTCCTATAGGGATCATCGAATCGATAGCAATAAGCCCCGTTTGAAGGGGTTCATATACAGAACGCCTGGAAATTATACCCGGAGCAGGAGATTCAATTAAGCGAGATTCCGAAGCTACAATTTCGCCTCTCCCATCAATAGGTTTAGCCAGAGCATTTATAACACGACCCAAGTAAGCCTCGCTCACGGGTATCTGAGCAATTCTTCCTGTTGCTTTTACAAAACTTCCCTCTTGTATCATCAACCCATCGCCCATTAATACAATCCCAACATTTTTGGATTCCAAATTCAGAGCAATACCCCTAGTCCCCTCTGCAAATTCGACTAATTCACCTGACATTATTTCACCAAGACCTATAATACGAGCAATCCCATCTCCCACTTGAATTACGCGACCGATATTCTCAATCCCTACTTTCCTATTATATTGTTCAATACGTTCGCGGAGAATTTTATGAATTTCGTCGACTCGAAGGGTTGCCATTAGTGTTTCTTGACTCTTTTTTTCGGAAGCAAGGGGAAAAATAATGCCTAAATTCTAAACGAAAGTGGAAGTTCAAGGCCTAATTAATTTAATTATCTCTTGGATTCTATGGCCCCGAGAATACCAATATTAGCACGAATCGTACGGAAATGTAACTCGGTATTCAAACAACTATTCAGAGTTCCTAGAGCTCCTTGTACGGCCTGTTGGAAAACCCGTTGTCGGACCTGATTCATCGCTCTTTGTTTTTCAAAATAAAGGGTTTCGTTTTTAGACTTTTCTAATTGTTCCAAACTAATAGAAGTAGCATTAATCAAATTTGCTTTTTCTCGCTCTATCTCAGAGTATCCATTCATTCGATACTCATCTGCTTCTAGTTCGACTTTCTGTAATCGAACCCGAGCTTTTTCGAGCTGCTCAACGGTCCCTCTACGTAATTCTTCCGAATTTCGAATAGTACTCAAGATCCTTTGTTTTCGATTATCTAATAAATCTTTTAATGAAAGTAGATTATCTTGCTATTAACTTTACATTACAACTTTTATGATCTCTTCCCGAACCAAACATGAATCTTTCGATTCATTTGGCTCTCACGCTCCTTTTTTTTTTCTTTTTTTGCTATGGCTATTTCCATTTCTTTTTTTTATGTAATGAGCCTATCCTCTATCTTCTCTTTTCTGTTTATATTTCAATATAGTGAAATCCATATAAGAATATAAGACTAGATAAATATTAAGAGGACTCTTTCGCCTAGATAAAAATCTATCATGGTCAGCAAAGTTGTTTCTTTATTTGTATTTGCCCTTTAGTTAATAATTTCAATTTCATTAAGAAAAACTAACTAAATAAATAGAAAATTGAAATTGATAGAATTCCTTTTTTTTCTTCAAGTCCAAAAAATTTCTCTTTTTTTTATACATAGCATAGGTCGTCAATTCGGCATTGATAAAAAGGGCAGGGTGCCCTTCTAGTAAATAGTTCAAGCCATTTTATCGATATGAGTGTTCTATATCAGATAAATTCTACATTAGCTATTTCCCGTTTAAATTTAAAGCATTTCGGTACTAATATAGTTATAGTTGTAGAAAGAGTACCCCTTTTTGCCTAGACTTCAAGCAGTTTAGCTTTAACCATGTTAATGGTCTCACATTATTGGTTTATAGAGAATCAAAGTAGATTTACCAATGAGTCGCGAAATGCTATGGTTCTTCCATATGATTTCTGAATTTATTCAGAAGTAATTCGTCGAGATCATGCACCTTTTTCTTATTTATCCAAACAAAAAAATATTTAAAAGTGCAGCCGGATAGATCCAATCTATTCTTGAAATAGACAACTCGCACACACTCCCTTTCCAAAAAAAATCAATACACCAACCACTACGGTTAGATTTATTAGATTTGTTGCTAAAATATCGGTATTAAGCCCGAAACTCCCAGCGGATGGCCAGTGAGCTAAAAAAACAAAAGAATGGGTTACATTTTTCATATGCTCTCCTCTTATAAATAGGACGAACAAAGAACAAAGTTTTTCGATCACTTACTTCGCTCGCCCTTTTTTGATCGGTTTTTTTAATGCAATTTTTTTTAATGCAAATAGATTCAATCTAGTAATTTCTTTTAGATTAAGTCTTAGGTCTCGTTTGACCCGTGAAGGACCTCCTTTGTTGAAATGCCCCCAAAATTCCTAAAATAAAAAGAAAAAGACTTTCCACTGTCCTAAACTAAGGATGGGAAGGAAGAAGGCGAGCATATCCTCTAAATTGATCATCCTCAAATCAGTCCTTCCTGGGGTGGGGTATTGTCTGTCCCAATAAATAGATAATTCCGGGAGTAATAAATAGGAGTAAAGTATTGATATAATTGGAATTGCAGAAGTAATACCAATTTCCTAAAAAAAGAAAAAGTATCTAATCTAAAGGACTCATTTTCTTTTTTAGGATTAAACAAAAGGATTCGCAAATAAAAGCGCTAGTGCTACAACTAGTCCATAAATTGTTAAAGCTTCCATAAAAGCTAGACTAAGCAATAAAGTACCTCGTATTTTACCTTCTGCTTCTGGCTGTCTCGCAATACCTTCTACAGCTTGTCCTGCAGCAGTACCTTGACCAACTCCGGGCCCAATAGAAGCAAGCCCTACGGCCAATCCAGCAGCAATAACGGAAGCAGCAGCAATTAGTGGATTCATGGTGAGTTCCTCGTGTCAAAAAAAAAGGAAATGGTTAAGGATACGATCAACCAACAAATTCTTACTTCTAAGCTCTATTGGGGAGAAGTAACTAAAAGTACAAATTGAAATGATAATCTGAATTGTCCGAACTACTTCGAGATCTCATTTTTAGTTTCTAATCATTAGAGGTTTATGTAAATCCATATGATTCTCATTATTCTATTTCTTTTTCTTTCCAACCAACAACTCTTTCATTCCATCCCTCTTTCTTTACTCTTCGATATCCCTGAGTTTCTATTTTTTCCCCTATCATCTAATCCATAATAAAAGACGAAATAGAGGAAGAACCCCTATTGAAATCGACCTAATCCAAATCCAATAGGAATTAAATCAAGATATACAATTGATAACAATATGCTGCATAGAACTGGATTCGGATTCTAAAATCATTCCTTAAAGCGGAAACCCGCACAAAAGATGACTGGACTTATATAGACATTAAGGATATAGATCTAGTCTGACTCCGCCCCCCTTAATGCATATATACTTTGACAATTCCGTAATATAGTCTATTCTCTCTCCTACAACTCTAGGTTGTATATTCATATGCATTTCTAACTATTTTATTTTCCAACCAAGCGGATTATCTGGAACCATGCATGAATTGAGCTAAGCTAAAAAAAAGAGTATTTCGAAAACTAGTCAATTCAATGATGACCCTCCATGGATTCACCTATATAGGCTGCGGCTAACGTTGCAAAAATAAGAGCTTGAATACCGCTTGTAAATAATCCAAGAAACATAACCGGTATAGGGACTACTAAGGGGACTAAAGAAACAAGAACAACAACGACTAATTCATCTGCCAATATATTCCCGAAAAGTCGAAAACTAAGCGACAATGGTTTTGTGAAATCTTCTAGGATGTTAATTGGTAAAAGGATTGGAGTTGGTTTAATATATTTCTCGAAATAACTCAATCCTTTTTTGCTAAGACCCGCATAAAAATATGCCGCTGATGTGAGTAAAGCTAAAGCAACAGTAGTATTTATATCATTCGTAGGCGCTGCTAATTCCCCATGGGGTAACTGTATAATTTTCCAAGGTAAAAGAGCACCCGACCAATTCGAAACAAAAATAAAAAGGAACATAGTTCCAATAAAGGGAACCCAGGGACCATATTCTTCTCCAATCTGAGTTTTGCTCAAGTCTCGAATAAACTCAAGCACATATTCGAAGAAATTCTGACCGTCGGTCGGAATGGTTTGTGGATTCCGAACAGCTATGATAACTGAACCTAGCAAGATAGTAATTACGACCCAAGAAGTGATGAGTACTTGGGCATGAATTTGGAAACTTCCTATTTGCCAATAGAAGTGTTGGCCTACTTCTACACCCGATATATCGTATAACCCCTTGAGTGTTTTAATGGAACATGGTATAATATTCATATTGTCCTCTGATAAAAATTGAACTTCAAAAAAGTAATTCTTTTGATTCAACCATCTCTTTCTCAACTCAGCAACTTGAAGTATTAATCTTCTATTTAGGGATACCAAATCACATCAGATCATAATATATATCAATACCCTCTAATATATATCAATATTCCCCTAGGCAAAACAAAAAAGAAAAGTAAGTGATCCTATAAATTTACGCGGTTGTCCAAGAATTAACTATTCTTCTTAATCAACGATTTCTTATATAGAGAGAATGGCCCTCACAAATTGCAAATACTAATTTGTTAAGAATCAATCGAATTGAAGTCATAGTGTCATCGTTGGCTGGAATCGATATATTCGCGAGATCCGGGTCACAATTTGTATCGACTAAAGAAATAGTAGGAATCCCCAAAATGGCACATTCCCGAAGAGCTATATACTCTTTTTGCTGATCAAGGACGATCACAATGTCCGGCAACCTCGTCATATATTTGATCCCGCCGAGATATCTTTGCAAGGTCGATAATTTTCTTTTCAAGATTGCCACATCTCTTTTTGGAAGATGGTGGAATTTTCCCATCTTTTCTTCTGCTCTTAAGTCTCTAAATTGAGAAAGTCTAGTTTTCGTAATCGACCAATTCGTTAACATACCACTGAACCACTTTTTATTAACATAATGACAACGAGCCCTTATTGCAGCTGATGCTACTAAATCGGCTGCTCTTTTTTTCGTACCAACAATTAAGAAGCTTTTTCCCTGACTTGCTGCATCAAAAACTAAATCACAAGCTTCTGATAAAAAACGAGCCGTTCTAGCGAGATTTGTAATATGAGTACCTTTACGCTTTGCCGAGATGTAAGGGGCCATTTTAGGATTCCATTTCTTAATACCATGACCAAAATGAACTCCCGCTTCTATCATCTCTTTCAAATTGATGTTCCAATATCTTCTTGTCATTTTTCCACACTTCCTTTTTATTTTGTCTTTTTTTTTTCATCCTACCATTCCATTACGGAATTTTTTTTTTTGAAGATTAAGAAAGAGCCGAAATAGCTTGAAATAAATAATAATTGTTCTGATGCAACCTTCCACTGAGAATTGGCCATTGATACATGGTATAAACGTAACCTTAATGGATTAACTTACTTTTTTACTTATTAAAATTGAAAATAAAATAGAAAATCTGACCTGTTAGTGTTCTAAGGTCAAAAATCGAGTTTAAAGTCAAAAAATCTAGTTTATATATCCTTAAATCGTATAAATGGGGGTAAATGGGGGTTCTGATGTCTCATAGAAATTGTTTGTTACGTCAGAATCAGAAGAAACTAATTTTGTATGGCGAAACAAAATATCTCTCATTTCCGGTGCAAATAGATTTTTTTTTTGAATTTCGAAATAAAGGTTCTTGTCTTGTGGGGAACGATGCACAAATTTTTGGAATCCGGTACCAACAGGTATAATCCCCCCCAGAACTACGTTTTCTTTCAGGCCTTTCAACCAATCAATACGACCTCGTAGGGCAGCTTTTGCTAAAACTCGAGCAGTTTCTTGAAAACTTGCTTCAGATATGAAACTTTGGGTATTCAGGGAAGCCCTTGTTATTCCCAATAAGATTGCTTGGTAATAGATCGATTCATCCAAAGCTCGCCCTACTCGTTCCGCTCGCAATAATCCGATTAATTCCCCAGGTGAAAAACATTAGACATTCCATCTTCGGAAACCCGTACTTTTGATGTTACTTGGCGTATAATAATCTCTATATGTCTATTATGGATCTGTACCCCTTGGGATCGATAAACCTTTTGGATCTTATTAACCAAAGAGATACGACTTTGGGCTATGGTTAGCTCAGCTCCAATCAAGAATCCCCAGGGGATCCCAAGAATTCTTGGTATACGCTCATTCCAATCCTCAATTCTCCTTTCGAGATTCGGCGATAGTGAATCAATTGAACGCGCTTCAAAGATTTGTTCTACTTTTGGAAGACCCTGGGTTATGTCACTAGATCTCGATTTTGCATATATAAACGTAACAAACCTATCTCCTTTGTAAAGGATTTCCATAATGACCATGAACAGTTGCTCCTGTAGTAGCCAAATAAGGCTTAGCTGCTCTTATAACAAAGGAATCAATATTAACAATGAAAATTTGACCTGATTTTTTTATATGCGATTTAAATAGACATACATTTTCGCAAATAAATAGTCCAAGGTGAATTATTGCTGATGTCTCCTCCCAAGAATCATGATGGAGAAAGTGCCAATTCAAATGGAATGGATCCAACATGATGTTACTATCGAAATTTGAAATCCTTTGATTTTCATCTATTAAAGAGTATTTAAGCCCTTGAAGTACTTGGAAGGTTTGTTTCAAATTGTCAAGGAACAAATATTTTTTTAACAGGATCTGATTATGTGTTAGTAAATAGTAAGATGAAGAAAAATTCGATATACTAGGTACAATAGCGGCTAAGGGCCCAAAAATATCTCGAATAGGAATTCTAGGATTCGTTTCTTTTACCGTATTGGGATATTTCGAATTCTTGAATAAACCAATTCGAGAACAGTTGATGCCAACAAAATCATCAAAGATTGGTATTTTTTATTTCGATTCAACAAGGTGCCAATAGCTTCTTGATGTTGGCTAAGTGATTGAATCTTCGCTTTGGAATAAAAGGAATTGGTATTGGTGTGATCTAACCTATTATTGGGAATTGGTCCTGCACTTCTCCTATCATACCTTCTTCGTGTATACGAAATAGTGGACTTGACTAACTCAATTCTTAGGAAATCACGAATCAGATCATTTGCTCTTACCTCAACAAGGGAAGCACGAGCCTCCTCTTTTTCTTCTTGTTCCCAATTCACTACTAAGCAAGTTCGAACAAATTGACTATTCGTGTGATAAATTCTTTGAGTTAACTTGCTATTTTCATGAGAAATAAAACTGACAAGTCGAAGTTGGAGATTATCCTTTTCTTGCAAGAGATCCGGCGGGAAAAGTGTTGCTAAATTTCTCCCTTCGTCCATTTCATATGCGACTGCAGGTCGAACCGAAACAAAATACTTTTCCTTGCTCTTGAGAATTTTTTTCCGTTGAACATAGACCCAATTTTTCCTTTTTTTTGATTCCTTAGAATCTTTCTTTTCTCTTTCTGGTGGTATCAAACTACCACCTAATATCTTATCCGCTTCTTCAGGAAAATGAATATCTCCGGAAAAATTTTGAGTTCCGTATGGCTTTTTTTTCTATTCACTCGGACCAATCCACCTAGTCGACTTCTTGTATTTTTGTGAGTTGTGTATCCACTCCAATGATACTATTATCAAGTACCTTTAGGGATGAGGATCTCGGCAAGATATGAAGTTCTTGAAGAATGAAAAAAAATCGATCTAGTTCTTTTTGGTATTTTAGACTAAATTCTTTTGTTCCTCGATGCTCAATCAAACCCTCCTTTTTTAAGATGGAATCTTCTTCTGGGCTCCCGTATTCGTCCTCTGAGTCTTCTTCTGAGTCTTCCTCTAGAGTTCCGTATTCGTCCTCTCGGGTCCTATATTCGTTTTCTGGGCTCCTATATTCGTCCTCTGAGTCTTCCTCTCGAGTCCTATATTCGTCCTCTAGGATCCCATATTCGTCTTCTAGGGTTTCATATTCGCCCTCTAGGATCCCATATTCGTCTTCTAGGGTTTCATATTCGTCCTCTAGGACCCCATATTCATCTTCTAGGGTTTCATAATATTCTTTCTCTCGGGTCCTATACCCGTTCTCTGGGCTCCCATATTCGTCCTCTGAGTCTTCCTCTCGAGTCCTATATTCGTCTTCTAGGGTCCTATATCTAAATTTAACAATTCCTGAACCCTTTTTATCCTTTCTGTATCGTGGATCGTCAAAATAAGCAAAAATAGTATTTCTACGTAAAACACCCATAAAGGGTATTTCAATCGAAATCCCAAAACAGGATATTAGTTCTTTCTCTTGTTCTTGATGATATTGTAATGGAATGACGAACCTATTTCTTCGCTTTTTCGCCAATAAATCCGAAGTATCTTGAAGAATAGAAGGATAGACTAAATTCCAATGGCCGTTGGACATGATTCGATCCGGCGTTGAATAATCAAGAATTTCCCTATCTTTTTTACCAAAAGTATCCAATAGTCTATGTCTTACTTGATCATTAGCCATTGAGAGGTCAAAGATATATCTTCCGTCAACAGAAAAAGAATAAGTATTCATTTGATCTTGGTCCTTGTGGAGCGAAAAAGACGCTATACTGGATCTGCACATACTTACTGACAATATCCATAAATGGCTTGTTTTTGGTAATCGACGAAGATTACCATATTGATATTCGGGCGCATGGTAAACATCAGTACTCCAGTGCATTTCCCCATCTGATTCGGAATAAATATACTTTTGTACCTTTTCTTTAAAATGCAAAGTGGACGTTCCGGCACGAATCTCCGCAATTACTTGTTCGGATTCTACATATTGATCATTTTGCACTAGAATCAAGCTTTTTGAGGGAATATTCACACTATATAGAATATCCTGACTCTGAATAGTTACATGCAAGTCTATATAAGAAAGAAAAGCAGGCTGCCCATGACGGGTACGGGTGGGATGAACCAAACCCTCATTGAATTGGATTTTTCCATTCGAAGGATCGTACAAGGTCGGCAGTACCCCCTGTGAATACTCCACCAGTATGAAAAGTTCTTAATGTTAGTTGAGTCCCTGGCTCCCCAATTGATTGACCCGCAATAATACCTACGGCTTCCCCTAATTCGACCAGATCGCCATGAGTGGGACTCCGACCATAACATAATTGACAGATCCAAGATGTGCTCCGGCAAGTAAAGGGGGTTCTAATATATATTGGTTGTGCTCGAAATGGTTGTGCTCGAAAGGCAGTTATGAATCGGTTGACTAATCCAATTCCAATATCTTGATTTCGAGCGGCAATGCATCGTGAACTGATATATATATCGTCTGCTAATACACGACCAATTAGTGTTTGGACAAAAAGTTTTTCCATCATCCCATTTTGAGGACTCACAGAAATACCTCGGATAGTACCACAATCTCTTCTACGCACAATAATATGTTGAACTACTTCAACAAGTCTACGTGTAAGATATCCAGCATCCGCTGTTCGTACAGCAGTATCTACAACCCCTTTGCGGGCTCCGTAGCAGGAAATTATATATTCTGTCAAAGAAAGCCCCTCGCGTAAATTGCTTTGAATAGGTAAATCAATCATTTGTCCTTGAGGATCCGCCATTAATCCTCTCATACCTACTAATTGGTGTACTTGAGATGCATTTCCTCTGGCTCCTGAAAAAGACATTAGATAGACTGGATTAGAGGGATCCGTTATCCGAAAATTCGAATTCATTTCTTGTTTCAAATATTCACTTGTAGCATACCATATCTCAACGGATTGGCGTAATTTTTCTACCGCGTGTACAGCCCCATAATAATAGTGTCTCTCCAAAAGAAAACTCTGTTGTTCCGCGTCTTGGACTAACCATCCCTTAGAGGGTATTGTTAAAAGATCCTCGATTCCTAATGAAATCGATGTAGTAGTGGCTTGATGAAAGCCCAGAGTCTTTATTTGATCCAGTATATGGGATGTATATCCCATTCCGAAATGATCTATTAATCTGCTAATAAGTCGTTTCATAGCAGTTCCGTCTATCTCTTTATTATGAAAGACCAGATTGGCCCGTTCCGCCATACATAAGTACCTCCTTTTTCGGCTGAGTAGGATTCGACAATGGGCCTGAGTCAGTAATTCGAAAATTTAATTAACTTCCTTTCCTTAATCCCAATCGGGATTCGCGCGGCAAAAACGATGATATTAGCGAAATCGGAATGCCCCCCGAAAGGGGCATCGCCGAATCTAACTTCCTTGTTTAGATAGTGTATGAATAAGCCTGACTAAATCCTTGTATGGCTTCTTCTATTTCTCTATAAAAAGAAATATGACCAAGAGTACTTCGAATGTATATAGAACAGATTTTTTTTTCTATTTCCCACTATTAGATAGTGGGCATAAATCTCATGATAAGTCCCCAAAGATTCATATTGAACTTCAATCGGAACTTCTCTTGACCCAATGATGCGTTGATCTAGTTTCCATCGGAACCACAAGGGACTGTCTAAACTGATTCGTTTCTGTCTATAAGCTCCCAGTGCGTCATAGGAACTAGAAAAACGGGGTTCTTTATCTTTCGTATACTTATAATTATTATTGTAATTTACTTTTTGATTTGAATAGTTTCCGCAACTATTATATCTATTTGTACAAATACCCCGACGGTTTCCAATCGTTAATACATAAAGTCCGATAAGCATGTCTTGAGTCGGTACGCAAATAGGATCTCCAATAGCAGGAGATAGGAGATTCATATGAGAAAACATAAGTAAACGAGCTTCCGCCTGAGCTTCCAAGGATAAAGGTAGATGAACAGCCATTTGATCCCCATCAAAGTCCGCATTGAAACCCTTACACACTAATGGGTGTAAACAAATAGTACGCCCCTCTACTAAAGTGGGTTGAAAGGCCTGTATGCCTAATCTATGCAGGGTAGGTGCTCTATTCAACAGTACAGGATGTCCCCGCATAACTTCTTGAAGTATTTCCCATACAACGGGTTCTTTTTCCCAAATTTTCCTTTTAGCAATCCTGACATTAGAAGTAGCGCGTTTCGTTATTAAATCGCGAATTACAAATAGCTGAAAAAGCTTTATTGCTATCTCTATAGGTAATCCACATTGATGTAATGAAAGCGAAGGGCCCACAACAATGACGGAACGCCCCGAGTAATCGACCCGTTTCCCAAGCAGAGTCTCGCGAAACCTTCCCTCTTTACCTTCAATTACATCTGAAAGTGATTTGTATACTTTATTGTGACCATCCCTCATTGGTTGCCCGCGGGACCCGCTATCAAGAAGTGTATCCACAGCTTCTTGTACCAATTTTTCCTGGCACATTACTAAATCTGCTGGCGCTAACTCACTTCTTTTTAATAGATAGGCAAGGTTGTTGTTCCGACGGATAACTCTCTTATAAAGTTCATTAATATCCGAAGTCACTACTTTATCCCCAGACCTATAAACAATGGGTCTCAATTCGGGAGGAAGAACTGGTAATAAGCACAAAACCATCCATTCTGGTTCTACATTTGTTTGAATAAAATGTTTCGCCAATTGCATGCGTCTAATCAAAAAAAATTTTCTTATTCGTCTTTTTCTATCTTCCCATTCATCTCCACTATACCCCTCGTCTTCTAATTCTTTCCATTCGACCAAGGAATTCTCCATAATAATTCGCAAATCTAAATCTGCTAATTGTTCTCTAATAGCACCTGCTCCTGTCGCAATTTCCCTATTTCGAAATGTTGCAAAGCCCGGGGTAGAAAAAAAGGGAGAAATGCTGTGGTTACAGGACGCAATTTCATCTTCGAATAAACCTCGTAATCGTAAGAAAGTAGGTTTTTTAGCGCTGGGCCTAGCAAAAGAGAAATCGCCGTATACTAGGCTCTCCAATTTCTTAAGAGGTTTATCTAAAAGGTTCGCGATATAACTAGGAAGACCTTTCAAATACCACACATGAGTCACGGGACATGCGAGTTTGATGTATCCCATTTGATGTCTTCGTATCCGAGAATCAACAAATTCTACCCCGCATTTTTGGCAAAATCTTTCGTCTTCCTTTTCAGCTACGCTCGCTCGAGAATTTCCACAAGCACAAATTCCGCTTTTTATGGGTCCAAAGATTCTTTCGCAAAACAATCCATCCTTTTCTGGTTTATCGGTTTTATAATGAAAAGTAGAGGGCCTTGTTACTTCGCCAACGACTTCCCCATTAGGTAGGTTTTTGTTAGCCCAAGCCTTTATTTGTTGAGGGGAAACGAGTCCAATTTGAAGTTGTTGATGTTTATATTGGTCAATCATAAAATAGAAATAAGAAAAGAATTTATATTTATTCCGATCAAACTTCCTCCCTATTAACCTGGAAGTTCTTCTCAGATACAAGGAAATGATTCAGTTCTAGAGCCAAAGATCGTAGTTCTCGAACGAGCACTCGAAAAGATTCTGGAGGATCCTCGTGATTAGGTACCCTTTTTCCCCAGATCGTAGCATTAAGTATTTCTTGGCGAGCTATAAGATGATCAGATTTATAAGTAAGTATCTCTTGTAAAATATGAGCAACACCAAATCCTTCTAAAGCCCAAACTTCCATTTCTCCTACTCGTTGTCCCCCTTGCTTAGCTCTTCCTCTAACGGGCTGTTGTGTAACAAGTGAATAGGGTCCAGTAGAACGTCCATGGATTTTCTCATCAACTTGATGAATTAATTTTAAGATATAGGACTTCCCTATTAGAACAGGTTGTTCGAAGGGGTCCCCTGTTCTTCCATCAAATATTCTGCTTTTTCCCGGGTACTCGGGTTCAAATACCCATGGATTTTTTGTTTGTTTACTGGCTTCATATAATTCTGAAAACACAAGTTTTCTTGAAGCCTCTTGCTCATATCTCTCATCAAAGGGTGCTATTCTATAATGTTTCTTTAGCAGATCCCCTGCTAATCCGAGCGAGCTTTCAAATATTTGTCCCACATTCATTCGTGAGGGTACTCCTAAGGGATTGAAGACCATATCAACAGGTGTTCCATCTTGCAATAGGGCATATCTTGCCTAGGCAAGATTTTGGAAATGATCCCCTTATTCCCGTGTCTTCCGGCTACTTTATCCCCAACTTTGATTTCACGTTTCTGTAAAATATATACACGAACCATTATGTCTAGGGGGTCCCTCTGGATCCATTTCACATCGATAACGCGCCCTCTTCCACCTATAGGTAGTTTGAGAGAAGTTTCTTTTGAAGTGGATACCTCAAGACCAAATATGGCTCGTAATAATCCAGCTTCCGCGATATACGACGATTCGCTCGCTATCTGAGGCGTTAATTTACCTACTAAAATATCGCCAGTTTCCACCCAGGATCCCAACCTAACAACTCCATTTCTGTCCAAATTGCGGAGTAAATGTTCTTCTAGATGTGGTATTTCTTTAGTGATTTTTTCACCGGAGCCTTGGCTTGTCGTATCTGTCTGAATTTCATATTTTCGGATGTGAAAAGAAGTATAAATATCCTCATATACCAAACGTTCGCTAATTAGTACTGCGTCTTCAAAATTGTAACCTTCCCATGGCATATAAGCTACTAATACGTTTTTTCCTAAAGCAAGTTCCCCACCAACTGTAGCAGCTCCCTCTGCTAAAATTTGTCCTTTTTTAATAGATTTACCCCACGGAACCCGAGGTTTTTGGTGCATACAAGTATTTTTGTTAGAGCGCCGGTGGGTAACTAAAGGAATACTTATAGTCTTCCCACTACTTGATAAAAGGATCTTGTGACTATCAGTAGAAATGATCTTTCCTTCGCGTTCGGCTATAATGGAAACCCTCGAATCTAGAGCTGTTTGGCGTTCCAATCCAGTTCCAACAATGCACTTCTCGGACCGAGAAGGCGGAACTGCTTGGCGCTGCATATTAGAACTCATTAAAGCCCGATTCGCATCATTATGCTCAATAAAAGGAATGAGAGAACCCCCAATAGAAAAATATTGGAAAGGAAAAATACTTCTAACATGAATTTGTTCCCATGCAATAGTCAGGAATTCTTGACGGTATCTAGCTGGAACAACCTGTTCTTCCTGAATACCCCGATTCAAAGACAAAGAATTTCCTGCTGCTATCATATAATATTCATCTCTATTTGGTGATAAATAAACCACCTGTCTCCCTTTTTTTTTTTTTTGCTTTCAGAGATTTCATAAAACGGACTCTCTATGGATCCCCACCAGTGATCAATTATCGCATGAATAGCTAAGGATCCAGTAAGTCCAACATTGATTCCTTCGGACGTGTCAATTGGACAAATACGCCCATAGTGACTCGGATGAATATCTCGGCTTCGAAAACTTGCAGTTCTCCCCGTCAATCCTCCAGGACCCAAACAACTCACTTTTCGCCCATGAACAGTTTGTGTCAATGGATTGGTTTGATCAAAACTTGAGATAAGGGGTATGTACCAAAAAAAGTCTCATAAGTAGTTATTAATAAAATCGAAGTTGAAGTTGGAGTTACCAAAGTTTGTGGAGTCGATTTCGATTGACGTATGAATACTCTACGGATAGTTTTTTGAACCGCATGTTGTAAACGACCAAGAGCCAGTCCGAATTGATCTTGTAACAGATCCGCAACCGAACGAATACGTTTATTTTTCAAGTGATTCATATCGTCATCATCAAGTATACCCGTTCCAAATTTCATTCCAATCAAATGATCCGTAGCGGCCAATACATCTCGTGGTAACAAGAATGTATTGTTCTGAGGTATATCAAGATTCAGTCTCCGATTCATATTTCGTCGACCAATCCTTCCTAATTCACATTTTTGTTGAAAAAATTTCTTTTGTAATTCCTCACATAAGGACTCCGAAAATACCAGATCCCCACCTATACAAGCAAATTGTTGATAAAACTCCAAAATAGCCTTTTCTTTTGATTCAATCCTTTTCTTCTCCTTAGCGTTTGGGAAAGACAAGAAAATTTCAGGGTAGGAAACATTATCTAGAATTTCTCTTAGATTCGAACCCATAGCTGATGATAGAACTAGAATAGATATCTTTTGTTTTCTACTCACGCGAGCCCATATCCTTTCTTTTTTATCAATTGCTAATTCCGATCTTCCCCCCCAATCTGATATTATAGTCCCGGTGTAGATAGAAATTCCCTTATGGTCTAATTCGGAGCGGTAGTAAATACCAGGACTTAGCAATATTTGATTGATCACAATTCGGTATATTCCATTTATTATAAAGGTTCCTAAGGAATTCATTATAGGAATGTTTCCAATAGAAATGGTTTGCTTTTGCACATCGAAACCAAAAATTAATCTCGCGGATACATATAATTCGGAAGAATAGGTGAGTGATTCATACACAGCATCCCTTTCTTTTATCGAGGGTTCTAGCAATTGATATCCTTTCACAAATAATTGAAATGCAATTTCGTGATCTGGATCTTTAATTGTTGGAAACTTCTCAAGTTCTTCTGCCAAGCCTTGATTAATGAACCTCAAAAATCCCTCGAATTGGATCTGACTAAATCCGGGTATTATGGACATTCCCTCATTTCCATTCCGGAGCATCTTAATCTTAAGTTTCCTGTTTATTGAAGAAAAATTCCATTATCAGCTCACTCCTCATCAATCCCTATGGATCGATCTAGCAATCATGGAATCTATATTCTGTTTACTGAATCACATGAAATTCTAAGGAACTCCACATACGTATTTCATATATGTATCTCATACATATGAATAGAGATAATTTCGAGGAAAGTTCGAATTTGCCAGGGGTACAAATCGAATGAAAATGAATTGATAAAACATTCCTAGAAAAAAAATTCTGCCACTTAATGATATTCTAATCAGATGGGAAAAGCCATAATATAATAATTTATAAGTACTAGAAAGTTTGACTTTAGTTCGATTTAGAATAGCACGCTTAGTTTAATTTAAAAAAAGAATTTGAGGGTTCTTTTTTGTTTCGTATTCGTAGTAGTAGAATTGTTAAAAATATAGGATTTCATTGTAAAATCCTAAAATAAAGTAAGTCCTTTTTTAAGTACATGCCAATCTAGTTATCCACCTCTCCACATACCCCTGCTTTTATCGTAATTTCACTTGGGTGGGCCAAGATGGTCAGGTCATACTCTATATCAGATCAGAGGAAATTTCCTTTTTTTATTCAAGATATTTAATGCAATGAAAAATTAAAGCACGATTCCCTATAGAAATATGTACATAAAGGGGACCCGTGGATAATAATGCTGTTATGGATAATAATGCTGTTCGGACCTGGAGTTTACCTATACACGGAATAAATCCATTCTATTTTATTATGCCATTAAAAGGAAGAGGGGGAGAGAATACCGATTTAAGAGTCGTTCACTGCTGCAATTCAAAAAAAAGAGAATTCTAGTTAATGGTTCCAATTTGTTCTGAATTTTGTAGCCTGTGACTGAAAATCCGCTTTTTCCCCTTTTTCTTTTTCATCTCAATACTCAATAGAAAGAAAAGGGAAGTTTTCTAGTGTTAGTAATGTGTGTTTTAAGATGGAATCCATCGAGGAGAATAATTGAAACTGGATCTAAAAAGGCAGGAATAGTTTTTTTTGAAAAATATTGGAAAAAAGTAAGTAGAAGTAGAATTAGATTCAAGATAAAAGAAAGGGGATTTTAGTAAGAAAACGTGGATGAATACTTGCTCTTTTCTCGATTTTAGATCGGATTTTTTGGCGGCATGGCCAAGTGGTAAGGCAGGGGACTGCAAATCCTTTATCCCCAGTTCAAATCTGGGTGCCGCCTGATCAATAAAATACTTAGGCTTATAGTACTGATCGAACTCGACAAATTCGTACCCCGCATAAGTTGGGGCAAGAGAGTAACTAGGCCTGGGGATACTGGATTTTGAGAATCCCTAGTTCTATCCTCAAACTAGGGTTTGTTTTGTCGGTAGTGGTTCAAACGGCTACCAATAGGGATGAGGTAGCGTTTACTTATTCTTTTGTTAATTTGAATTGATTCTTAATTGATTCGATTCGATAATTTAAAAATACACATAGGCAAGGTAGGTATCCAATAAATATTTATCTATCCTAATTTTATGGTATATTCTGACGTCCTTTGCTTATAAAAAAAGGTAACAAAAGGAAGAAAAATCTTCCTATTCTCGCGTCTTCTATTCAGGACATCATCTCCGCACTCTTTTTAAGGAAAAGGGTTATGTATCGTATTTATACTTAATGCTCCCCAATTCTATCAGAAATCCTATAAGAATTTGTTAGGAGTAAATTCCTTGAACTTATTCATCCATAGCCTTAAGGCAGAATCCCTTTTTGACTCTGTACCCTTGATTCCACTATGATTATTGATCAATAGTAGAATAATTCCTTCATAGAAATAGGAGACATAATTTACATGGATATAGTAAGTCTCGCTTGGGCTGCTTTAATGGTAGTCTTTACATTTTCTCTTTCACTAGTAGTATGGGGGAGAAGTGGACTCTAGGATACTACTAATTGATTGAGTAGTCGAATTGTTGTATCAACTCTTTTCTTTAATTGATCTTTTGCATTAATCATTTTGCCAAACTTTATTTTTTACTTTCTTTAGTTTTGTTTCACTCCTGTAAGAAACTCTTGTAAGAAAGAGTCGTTCTATTCTACTATATAGAAATAGAATAGAAATAGAAAGAGCGATTACAGCAATTTCTAATTTTTACTAGAAGTGACGAATGGTTAAAAAAGTTCTATACATAAGAAAATTAGACTTTCTTCCACGGAGCTATTCATAACATATCGCACACTTTCCGTTTGTTTTATACTCTTTTCTTATTCTTAGAAAAAATTTTATGCTTTTTTGAAGCATCTCGCCGCATGTTTAAGCATGAAAGATTCGCTGGTTTTTACTTTTTTTCTTTTACTATTGAAATTAAGTGAATGCAGTGAAAAAAGAAATTGAATTAGACTACTATTTCAATCTACTAATCTATTCTATGTAGATTCAAGATAATATAATAGAAAGACTCTAAAGTGCGGTAGAAAGAACTATATGTAGTTCTTTCTACCACACTTTATGATTCCAACCAGATCCTTTCATTTAAGACTTGGATTTTTATTTTATTTAATCCCTTTTTCATTTCTTCAAGGATTAATTGGAATTCCAATTAATCATTTTGGCTGACTGTTTTTACATAAATAATAAGTAAAAAGGCAGTAGGAACTAGAATGAACAGTGCAGTAGCAATAAATGCGAGAATATTGACTTCCATAACCTCTTTTTTTTTCGCAATAACTCGGGATGTAATCCCATAGAGAGGAAAAGGGGGTATCCTATAAATTCAAGGGGAGGACTTGCATTCTGATAATACTGAATCAATTCAATATTATGAATATTGGATCTATCAAATCAATTCATGGTTGAGAGTGGAATAGTATAACATAGGAGGATCCCTTATCCATACTAAGACCAAAATGGGTCTTTTGATTGAATTAGGAATCTTCTCTTTTTTTCATCCTTTTCCACTTTTTCTTTTCTATATCTATAACCCGCGATCCTTCTTATCTTATCCAATTTCCCTTCCTTTTTCTTAAATTTTAAATATTCGATTTTTTTTATTTAAGCTCTCTTTTCTCCATCTCACTTCTACTGCTTATTTGGATGTCTATGTGACCCATAGAAAGTCGGTCATATAATACATACATACATAATTGTATGTATAATTATAAGAAAAAGGGCGTTTGCTTTGCTTGGTTTTTCTTTTATTTTATTAGGTTACTATGAATATCCACTTTTGGAGTCTAAAGATGAGAGCGGATCCATAAAAAAAGAGTCCGCAAATAGAATGAGAATGAGATAAATTCTTTCCAATTAGTCATTGAACATACACAAACAAAGTTGGAACTACAAAATAGAAGGGGTCTGGGTTAATCCAAAAGTACTAATTATATTAAATTCACTGTCTAAGAATAAACGAATACGGTTTATGGGGATTCCGGTAAAATACGGGTACTCTATTCCATAAGAGTCGAATAGGAAGTTAAGATGAGGATGGTATCATCATAAGGATAGAGTAATATTCTAAATTATACTAATCCACGTATGATATGTATGTCTTTCTTTATCAACCAGGAGTAGCGAAAAAAAATTCCTACGGGCCTCCCTTCCCTCTTTAATGAGAAATGCGAAATAAAAAAAGTGAAGTTAAGGGTGCCCCATGGGTACTTGATCTTGTCTCCTGCCCCCCCTTTTTGGGG
Source organism: Olyra latifolia (assembly GCA_036346145.1). Classification (NCBI taxonomy): domain Eukaryota; kingdom Viridiplantae; phylum Streptophyta; class Magnoliopsida; order Poales; family Poaceae; genus Olyra; species Olyra latifolia. The sequence continues at coordinate 158,123 of JAYEVC010000039.1, read as the reverse complement.
GGGAAATTTTTCATGGAAAAAGGAAAGATGAATTTTTCCATTCATTGAACCCTAGTTCGGGACTGACGGGGCTCGAACCCGCAGCTTCCGCCTTGACAGGGCGGTGCTCTGACCAATTGAACTACAATCCCCGCGGGGTGTATGGCATACATACCTATATCTAGAACCATAAGAAGATTCGATTCGTTTGTCGTACTCTAAGAAATAGATGAATCATATACTACATACCCACATACAATATGTGAGTATAGTGAGAGTGACATAACTAGTATGTCGCGATTTTTTATCGCAAAAAATGGATGATAATCCACCTTTCAATAAGAAAAACCCTTTTGTTTGTAAAAAGGGAATGAGACAGATATGGATTAGAAAAAATTTTCCCCTTTCTTTATTTCTATGGATCAGACATTTTTTTTATGGAAGAAAAACAAATGGATTTAGTTCATATTCACGAAGCCCTAAATTTTTGGGCCGAGCTGGATTTGAACCAGCGTAGACATATCGTCAACGAATTTACAGTCCGTCCCCATTAACCGCTCGGGCATCGACCCAGGAAGAATTTATTCTAGGGTTTTTGATAATCTACGATTAACCTCCTTTCATAATACTCCCTACCCCCAGGGGAAGTCGAATCCCCGCTGCCTCCTTGAAAGAGAGATGTCCTGAACCACTAGACGATAGGGGCATCACTAGACGATAGGGCCATATACAACCGCTCATCATTATACTATAATGATAGTATGAGCAGTTTTTTGGAATTGTCAATATACTCGAAGAGTATAACTAGATCCAAAGTAAAGAGTCTTTCCTACTTTTCTGTTATGCTTTCATAGGATTTTTTTTAGTTGATGGTTAGGTTAACTCACGGATCATCCCCTACTTTTTAGGGAAATTCATTTAAAGGGTATAGAATAAGAATAGATTAATAAAAGGGATTCTAGATTAGTTCAGTAGAGGTGGTGATTTGATTGATCTAACAGGAAAAAGAGTCCAATTTGATTTCTTTTTTGCAATTTACACTCTGTGCTTTGTTTAGTGTTCAGACTAAAAATGCATGCACCCCGCACTAAGTCATAGTCATAAAATTCAAGAAAAAATAGAGAAATTTTTAAAAACAAAGAAAAAAGGTGAATAAATAATAAATTTATTAGAAAAGTACTTTAAAGGATTCGAACCGATGACTTACGTCTTAGCGTGGCATTACTCCACTACCAAATTTAAAAGCCCTTTATCGGATTTGAACCGATGGCTTATGCCTTACCATGGCATTACTCTACCACTGAGTTAAAAGGGCTTTTTACTCAATTCAAAAATTAGCCACTTCGATTTCCGATTATGGGTCTACTGCATAATATAATCATATATGTATATATAGAGATATATGTAGAGGTTATATATGTATATATCGAGATATCGAGATATAGATTCATGGCGAGGTTCAAAATCTTGAGAAAATCAAGAAAAATATGAAAATCTTTCATATTCTCTCTTATCACTTGCACAAAGTAGAGGTTTTTTTATCTTTAGGCTATTGACTTTTCACGTGCTCAGAACGTTCTGCAGAATTAGTGACTTTTTTCTTCTATTGGCTGATCTTATGATAAAAACTTTTTCCATTTATGTTTTATTTCCTCTAATTCTAATTGAATTGGGTAGGGTATAAAGGAATTCGCGCTCTTCATATACTCATATATAGGGTTGGGTATTGATTTTCAGTGATATACTTCTTGTCTGTTTTGGTGAGAGATTGAAGCTATTTTTAACAGGCATCTCTTGGAAAAACCTTCGAGTTCAAAACTTTTCAATTTTTCTTAAAAAGTTTTGGATGGATTTGTTGAAGCGATTTTTAACAGGTACCCCTTGGAAAGGGAGTACTTTAATATTCCCCAAGGATTCTGGTTGGTGCATTTTGAACAAACTATGTTAGAGTTTTATCAACAATTTGCTTGTAAAAAGTGGGCAGTGGAATTTATACTGCAGAGTATAAATTCCACTGCCTGCCCAACAAAAAAAATAAACCATACCCTACATACCTAACCCCTCCTGGCTATGGGTTTTCTGTTTCCGAAGACTAGGAAAAAAGGAGAGTTCTGTAACCCTAAGGGTTCGATGGTATATGGATATGGAAAATAAAAGATTCCCGATCCTAACGGGAGTAGGAATAATCAAACTATTCCTTACAGGAGTCTGGCACACTTACGTCCTCGCAAAGCAAATAATGATCATTGTAGTCGTAACCATAGAATACGACCCTAATCGAAATGCATACATTTGGTTCATACGCTATGGGGATGGTAAGAAGAGATGTATTTTACAGACCAGAGAGGCTATCTAAACCTTAAAGTAAAGGCCCACGATCGAAGTACCAGCCGCTCACTGTCATGAATCTTCTCTATTTGATTCAATAAAAGGGAATTAGCCTCCTTCTCGAATGGATACCCTTGACAAAGGGTAGCGTTGGTATCATAATCTACATGTAGCGGGTATAGTTTAGTGGTAAAAGTGTGATTCGTTCTATTAATAACTGAATTTGAAATGATATACTTAATAAGGCGTTCTTAAGTTTTTTATATTCCGATGAAAACTTTAATTCTTATAAAGGATTTAATCCTTTTCCTCTCAATAGCATATTGAGGAAGAATATACATTTTCGCGATTTGTATCCAAAGACTAATTGAAATTGCATCCAAAATACAAATTGGATTATTGGATTATGAGTACAGAGTCGCGAAGCATAATTTTGCATTGGATTAAGTATTCCATATTTGGAAATAAAATAAAAATATGAGTAAAGGATCTATGGATGAAGATACAAAAAAGTTTATTTCCAATCGTAACTAAACCTTCTTTTGTTAAAAAAGGAAATGGAAGCCAAATAGCTAAAAAACGGTAGTTTTGGTTTACTAGAACCATCAGCATATTGTTTCAGCTCGGTGGAAACCTAATTCTTTTCCTCAGGATCTCTTGAATGAAATTAGGGAACGAAGTAAGTAGATTAGATAGATTTAGTAGAATTTCTATTTCCTATTCTATGGGGATCATCTAGAAAGCGGAGAGCTTTGGTTCCATTCAGATAGAAAAGCTGACATAGATGTTAAGTGGTGAGAATATCCATAAAGGAGCCGAATGAAATAAAAATCTCATGTTCGGTTTTGAATTAGAGACGTTAAAAAGAATCAACCAACGTCGACTATAACCCCTAGCCTTCCAAGCTAACGATGCGGGTTCGATTCCCGCTACCCGCTCCTTTCTGTAGAAAAGGACTATTCTATTTGTCTAGAGATGGTAGAGGCCTGTCATGGTGGAGGTCTGTATTCAACCTTTTTCGTCCACCAGTTTCCGACCCTCCAGAGCGGAGTAGAGCAGTTTGGTAGCTCACGAGGCTCATAACCTTGAGGTCACGGGTTCGATTCCCGTCTCCGCACTTAGCAGTCTGTATAAAAGGACTATTCTATTTGTATAGATATGGTAGAGGGCTGTGGGCGGTATCCAACCCTTTTTTATTCATTAGTTCCCGGCCCTAGAGGGCCGAATTGAGCAGTTTGCGAAGTCACTTGCCCCTACAAGAAGAACTCTCAAAGCTCTTTCCTACCCTGTAGAAAAGAAATGAAAGAAAGGCACAGTCTACCTCTCTTCCCTTTAAAAGCAGTTTGCCGGTTGTTCTTCTCGGTGAATCCCAAATTTAGGGAGCCCTCTTGGCGGGTTCGATTTCTACCTCCGGAGCACCCTTTTTTTGAGTGGGGTGCAAAGGAAGGGTAAGATAGTAAGGGATACGGTACTAGACTAACACCTACTTAATTTAGTATAATAATTAATTTCTTAGAATTAGTTAGGCAGTCAACTAGACTAAATTTTTTCTCGTAGTAATTTAACTAAATTAAGCTGGCGAGCGGCGGGAATCGAACCCGTATCTTCTCCTTGGCAAGGAGATGTTTTACCATTGAACTACGCTCGCTACGGGATATATTTTATAGGGTATATCTGCCTGGGTCGACCGTCTATGTCTGGGTCGACCGTTTCATTTTCTATTATATTAGAGTTTTCTTTTTTTTAACTGTCTGTCAATCAATATTTTAATGGGAATGGAATTTCATAAAGAGAAGAGGTAGCAATTTGGAACGTAAATTGCATTTTAATCCGTCTCACAATTCGAATTTTTTCGAAGAAATGGCCTTTTTTTTTATTTTTTTTGTATCGGGATACTTTTTATTTTTTTTGTATCGGGATACTAAATACTAAACAAATTTAAGAAATGAGAGAATTCAGAATAGCTACCAGAAAGACTAGTCCAATCCATAATGATGTACCGGAAAATACAACGTTTTTATTATTTGACCAACCATCAGGAGAAGCAAATACAAGAGGTACACTAATTACTAACACTGAGGAAGTCGCAATTAATGCAAAAACAGCTAATTGGAAAGCAATAGTCATATTTCTAATCCTCCAAGCTACCATCAAATGTTGACTACATATTTGATCCCTCACTTAACCAAAATTGTACTAAAATACAAGAAGCAGGAGGGGTTTAATCATGAATCCATTGATTCTTCTCTTTAAAACTTATTACTTACCACTTTTTTATTTGGATATGGGGTTGAGGGGAGGGGCTTTAGTCTTTATTTCACAAGCGGATATAGCAGATCCTGTATCCGTGTGTATAGTATACAGAGATTTATCGAAGGGAGACTTGCATCTGAGATGTTTCTAGAGGTTAGTAGATCATTTCATATGGCTATGTTCTATTTGTAGGAATAAAATAAGGATTAGGCTGTGGAGAGATGGCTGAGTGGTTGATAGCTCCGGTCTTGAAAACCGGTATAGTTCTAGGAACTATCGAGGGTTCGAATCCCTCTCTCTCCTTTTGCTTATTGAATACATTTGTTTCTTTATTTGTTTTTCTTTGTTCTGTCCCCTTATCTTTCTTTCATAAAAAGGAATGAATGGCTCGGCTAGATAGAATAACCGAGCCAGAACAGAAAAAAACAGTAGAACAGGTATAAATAAGAAAATCTTAGTTAAGAGGGTTCATGTAAAGAACGGGTTCCAAATCACGATCGATTCCTTTTTCAAAGCCTGCTGCAGCAGCCCGGGCTCTTCCTGCATGCCACAAATGGCCCACAAAAAAGAAAAATCCTAGAACAAAATGGGAGGTCGCTAACCAACTTCTAGGAGAGACATAATTAACTGCATTGATCTCGGTAGCTACGCCACCCACAGAATTTAAAGAGCCTAAAGGAGCATGGGTCATATATTCTGCCGAACGTCGTTCTTGCCAAGGTTGTATGTCTTTTTTCAACCTACTCAAGTCCAAACCGTTGGGGCCCCTTAGAGGTTCTAACCATGGAGCACGAAGGTCCCAAAAACGCATAGTTTCCCCCCCAAAAATAACCTCTCCCGTTGGGGAACGCATTAGATATTTACCTAAACCTGTCGGTCCTTGGGCGGATCCCACATTAGCTCCAAGACGCTGGTCTCTAACTAGAAAAGTAAATGCTTGAGCTTGAGAAGCTTCTGGCCCGGTGGGTCCATAAAACTCACTCGGATAAGCCGTATTATTGAACCAGACAAAACAACAAGCGATAAAACCAAAGACAGATAAAGCGCCTAAACTATAAGACAAGTAAGCTTCTCCAGACCATACAAATGCACGGCGAGCCCATGCGAAGGGTTTGGTTAAGATATGCCAAATTCCGCCAAATACACAAATGAAACCCAACCATACATGTCCCCCAATTATATCTTCTAAATCATCCACACTAACAATCCACCCCTCTCCCCCAAAAGGGGATTTTAGTAAATAACCAAATATAACACTGGGGCTAAGGGTCAAATTAGTAATTTTTCTTACATCTCCTCCCCCTGGGGCCCAGGTATCATATACACCGCCAAAATAAAGAGCCTTGAGTACTAGAAGAAAAGCACCTATACCTAACAAAATTAAGTGAATACCCAAAATTGTAGTCATTTTATTTCTATCTTTCCATACATAACCAAAGAATGGAAAAGATTCTTCAAGAGTTTCGGGTCCCAGAAGCGCGTGATAAATGCCACCGAAGCCTAAGACTGCGGAGGAAATTAGGTGAAGTACTCCAGATACAAAGTACGGAAAAGTATCTAGAACTTCCCCCCCCGGTCCTACTCCCCAACCTAGAGTAGCTAAGTGCGGAAGTAAAATCAATCCTTGTTCATACATGGGCTTTTCTGGTACGAAATGGGCCACTTCAAATAGGTTCATTGCTCCGGCCCAGAATACGATTAACCCGGCATGGGCTACGTGAGCTCCAAGTAGTTTACCGGACAAATTGATAAGTCTGGCATTCCCGGCCCACCAAGCAAAGCCGGTGGTTTCTTGGTCACGACCAGCTAAAACGAAAGTTCCATTAAAGAGCGTTTCCACGTGGTAGAACCTCCTCAGGGAATATAAGATTTTCATGAGGCTGATCCTGAGCTGCCATCCACGCACGAATACCTTCGTTTAAAAGAATATTTTTGGTGTAGAAAGTCTCAAATTCGGGATCTTCCGCTGCACGGATTTCCTGGGAAACGAAGTCATAGGCACGTAAGTTCAGAGCCAGGCCGACTACGCCAATAGCACTCATCCATAAACCGGTGACGGGTACAAATAGCATAAAGAAATGTAACCAACGTTTATTGGAAAAAGCAACACCAAAGATTTGGGACCAAAAGCGGTTAGCAGTGACCATTGAATAAGTTTCTTCAGCTTGAGTTGGGTTAAAAGCGCGGAAGGTATTTGCACCATCACCGTCCTCGAATAGAGTGTTTTCTACGGTCGCACCATGAATAGCGCATAGCAGAGCCGCGCCTAATACTCCGGCAACTCCCATCATATGAAATGGGTTCAAGGTCCAATTATGAAATCCTTGGAAAAAGAGGATGAATCGAAATATCGCTGCTACGCCAAAACTCGGCGCAAAGAACCAACCAGATTGTCCCAGTGGATAAATAAGGAATACGGAAACAAAAACAGCGATTGGAGCAGAGAATGAAATTGCATTATAAGGCCGCAATTGAACAGACCGAGCAAGTTCAAATTGACGTAACATGAAACCTATTAGTGCAAAAGCCCCATGGAGAGCCACAAAAGTCCATAGACCCCCTAATTGACACCAACGAGTAAAATCCCCTTGTGCTTCCGGGCCCCATAGTAGCAACAAAGAGTGTGCTAAACTATTGGCAGGGGTGGAAACTGCCGCGGTTAAGAAATTACAACCTTCCAAATAGGAACTAGCCAATCCATGGGTATACCAAGAAGTTACAAAAGTTGTCCCTGTAAACCAACCCCCTAAAGCGAAATAAGCACAGGGAAAGAGCAATAGGCCGGACCATCCTACAAAAACGAAACGGTCCCTTCGTAACCAGTCGTCCATAATATCAAATAGATCATTTTCTTCTTTAGTAACTCTACCAAGGGCTATAGTCATAGTGATCCTCCTATTCAATTACTTCAACCATTTCCGAGCACCTCATATTACTTCCAAGGCATACGGTAGTTTAATTATCTGTGGACGATTTCTTTCTCGTTCAATGCCCTTTTTCAATGGTCTCGAAGATAGAAATTTTGCATTTTTATCTATGGATATGGGGTCACAACCGAGGTCGTGGTAAATCCATGAATTTGATTCGATTAGTTTTTCTTATATCTTATACTATATAAAATAAATATAAATAAACATTTGAATTCAGCATTATTCCATGACCCCTATTTCAAAGCCTATTTTTTAAGGGAAAAATGAAAATAAAAGTAACCCCTCTTTTCCCACTCGCTCCCTATTGCATGGGTGGAAGAACAAAAATAGGATTCTGAAAAAAAAAATTGACTTTCGAAATCAATTTTTATGTGTAGCGGAAAGGATTTGCGATTTTTTCTTATTCCTATAGAACATCTAATAACAAGAATATGAAATCGTAAATAGCGAAAAATTCTTGCCTTGCGCCGTCTAAGTCTAAGGAAATACAAAAAATCCGCTTATACAATTTCATCCACATCGAATTTATATATCAGAATAGCGGATAGAGGCATGATTCAAGGAGTCAGGTCTACTTACTTTATATCTCCTTCCAATTTTATGGTGGGTTTGATAAGAACCCTTTTTGCTTTATTGATAAATAATCGAAAAAAGAGTTTTTTCTTTTTTATATAACCCCCTTGTTTTATTATAACAAGTCCTATATGGAAATGCCCGCTGAAGAGAAAATCTATCTGATAGTTTCTCAGCCAATATCGAATTTTAGAAAGAAAAAACAAGAATTTGCTTCTTTTTTTTATTAACATTAAGAAAAAAGAATATAACTAAAATAGAATTGGCAATATAATTTTTATGGACTTTTGAAAGAAAAAGGAAGGATTTTTTACAATCGTTATTTCTTGCCTCTGTCATATCGCGTGAACCTTTCGATTTGGAACAGGGAGAGATGGCTGAGTGGACTAAAGCGGCGGATTGCTAATCCGTTGTACAATTTTTTTGTACCGAGGGTTCGAATCCCTCTCTTTCCGCCCCCTCGGATCATTTGGGACTTTTGAATTGGAAGGAATTCTGACCCCCGGATTTTCTCATAGATAAATGTAATGTACGAAACAAATCCAATTTGTAAGAAAAAATTCCAAAAAAAATTGGATTTTTACTCCTCACGTCCAGGATTACGTCCCGGGTCATTAGATAAGAATCCAAAGATAAAGAGGGAAACAAAGAATATCACTACTGTATAAACAAAAAGTTTGAGAGTAAGCATTACATAATCTCCAAGATTTTTTTTTAAGGAATAGATTACCCGTTTTTCCTTACCACACGGATTCATTAGGATGGGTTTTGTTTATTTTGACACCTAAAAACGAAAAAATCAATTCTTGAAGAAAATTGCAAGAATTGATTTCTAAAAAGCACTCTTATCAATATAAAAAATTAGGTTAGGTATTGCGCGGGTACCTAAAGGTACCTGCTCAACGTAGGTGCAGGGAGTAGAAAAGCTGATCCAAATTTATTGCAGCAGCTATACATTCGATGTAGAAGAATTTGAATTTTAGAATCGAAGGCTCATAATATAAGACTTCTCGGCTTTTATCCATTTTTAGAATTTTTTTGGAATGAATACATCATTCAATTTGGCAGACAGAGTAGTAAAGATTTCATCGAAAACTTACAGCAGCTTGCCAAACAAAAGCTAATAGAAAAAAGAGTACAGGTATGACAGGCATAACATCCACGATTGGGTTGAAAATGGCATAAGCTTCGGGCAATTTGGCGAAGAAAAAACTAGTTGGATAAAGAACAGAATTAAAACAGATACAGGTTAAACTAAGTATATTAGGCATAACAAGCATTTCGTTCTTGTAGAGTAGATAATTGATTTTGATTGAGTTATTTTTCGAAGGGAAAAAGGAAAAGGCGGATTCAAAATCCTTTTTTCTTCGGACTTTCCCAAACACAAAATACCTCCTTGTATTCGCACTCTCAAATGAGAATGGAAGAAATTCGACTTTCATATAATATCTTAATAGAATTCCATGCAATGATCAATGCATTTTTGAATTCTATATTATCTGCATGTCTAGAATCCTAGCAAGGGAGTACCCCTCATTTTTTATGTAATTGAAGTGGGATTGACGAATAACAAATAAACACTATTATGTTTATTAGTGTCGCATAAAACCCGAAATGGGGCGTGGCCAAGTGGTAAGGCAGCGGGTTTTGGTCCCGTTACTCGGAGGTTCGAATCCTTCCGTCCCAGATTTTTTCTGATGAAATGAAAGATGAAATCGTATTGTACCCCTATGAACTCTTAGATTAGATGCATTTCTAATCATTCATTTTCTTTCTCAGAAAACGGAATCAAGTGTCAAGTTCAGTCAAATTGAATATTTTTACGTAAAACACTGTATAAAAAAAGAGACCTACCCCTTTATGATAGAGATAGATTTTTGTTGTATTATATTATTAGTAAAAAAGAACCTTCTTTGGTTAAGCGAAAACTATCTCGATCTGTGATTCGTTAAATATCCAGAATGATCCATTCTGGTAAGGATAAGGTAAGAACTGTTCGTTGGATAGAATGAATTCCAAAAATAATACTTCTCCTAATTTTGGATTTGCAGTTGCTTCTTTTAGGTAAAAGAAAGAATACTATAAGTAAAAGCAAAGACCTTAATTTTATTTTACTTTACACGAAATGTGTTTTTTTACTTCATTTTTTTCTTTCTTTTGGTATTCGAGTCGAAGAAGTACGAGAATTCTATAACTACCAAAAAACTTTCAATCTTTTCATTGGAATACTTTAGTTAGTTAATTGGTTTTGTTACGGAAAAATTGCTAATCTAATACTAATATAGTAATGAAATTAATTCAATTTTTTTGAGTTTGATAGTTTATTTGTTGGAGAAGAGTGGATCCTTCTCTTCTCATTTCAGGATTGCCTATCTCGAGTCCTCTGTTGAGGATGAAAATTCAATAATAAATAAGTAAACTTGTTTATTCGTCTTTTTCGAACTATGTTTCCTTCATATGATAGAATATAGAATATGGATTTAAATAAATAGGATCTTTGCAGAGTCTTCCCCGATAAATACTTATTTCTTTTATCCATATTTCTTCATAGATAGCAAGTTTGAATTAGTATACAAAAAACTAAACTAAACCAATGACTATTCATGATCCCATCCATATTGGATCAATTCCCTATACCACTTTGCAATGAAATTAGAGGAATTTTGGTTATGGTGAAACTTCGTTTAAAACGATGTGGTAGAAAGCAACGTGCGACTTGAAGGACATGATCGATTGTGGATTTTGCTATCCATCATTTTCCATAGTAATGAAAATGCTCTTGGCTCGACATAGTCTGTTCTATTCGTCCCGAACCAAACTTGCGCTGGGTTGTTTGTAAGTAAATAGTACACGATGGAGCTCGAGAGGACAGAATTTCTTTTTTATCAAGGGTTTTATTAAGGGAAAGAATCTAGGGTTAGTGAAAACTAATAAATTAGGCCAACTTTGTCAGTCTATCCTTAATATAGAAATAGAAAGGTTAAAATAAGAAGAAAATCCAATTTAGGAAGATTGGAAAAGCTCTTTCAATTAAAAGTCTATCAAAATCAATCGCTCGTATTCGATTTCTATAGAAGAGGGAAATGCTTTATCGAAGGAAATAAGAAAAAAGGGTATGTTGCTACTCTTTTGAAAGAAAAAAGAATAGGAATTCCCGAAGTAATGTCTAAACCCAAGGATTTCACAAATCAAAGATAAAGAATTCCGGAACAAGTAAACGCGATTTTCAACTGTCTCAACAATAAAATTGTCTCAACAATTGAATTGGATCAGAATAAGGAATGAAAGTCAATTCGTTCGAGATGAGACAAGGAAAAGAGTTTAGAGACGACTCAAAAAATTTCGAAGGATTTTGCCTTTTAAGTCTGTCAGTCAAAATTAGCCAACTTGAGTCATGAGTATAAATGAAATTCGTTTTTTCTGTAAGGAAATTAATGCAAGTCATAGTCTAATTTCTATCTACTTGTATTATAGCCAGAAATTCGAATCATTTTCTCGAGCCGTATGAGGAAAAAACCTCCTATACGTTTCTAGGGGGGGCGTTGTTTAACTACATCTATCCCAATAAGCTGTCTATCGAATCGTTGCAATTGATGTTCGATCTCGAAGAGAAGGAAGAGATCTTCAAAAAGTAGGTTTTTATGATCCGATAAAGAATCAAACTTGTTTAAATGTTCCAGCTATTCTCTATTTCCTTAAAAAGGGTGCTCAACCTACAAGAACTGTTTATGATATTTTAAGGAAGGCAGAATTCTTTAAAGAAAAAGAAGGAGCTTTGAGTGAATTGAAGAACTAAATGAATAAAAAAGTAGGAGAGGATCACTAGTATCCCTCGTTGCCTAATTATTTAGATACAACTTGCCTCTTTCTTAGTCCTATTTTTGTTTTGACTGGATTTATGTCGTGCCAATCCAACATAAGCCCCTATTTTATTTACTTTTTATATCTAATTTGTTTTCTTACCATTGTATTTCCATTGACAAAGGTCTATTGAACAAATAGAATTTGTAGATAGATAGGTCTCTTTATCCTCACTTCATATTAGGTTTTTCTGCCTACACTTCGCTCAAATGATAAGGTTGCCCTTCTTGCATGTACTCTCATACAACATACAAGATTTTTTTATTTAAAGTTAAAGAAAAAAAAATAGCTAAAAAAATGACAATTTTGCCATCGTGATTGGGACCGCTCTTTTTTTAACCTTAGTGAAATTTAATGGGACCTGTTCATTTTGGCATTTGAGTGTTTTTAATGGGGGATAAAATCTTTCTTTTGATGTCTTGCTAGTTCAATGTTTTGACAAGATCGTGCGGTGTAATTCCATTGATTTTTGGGTTTTGATCGTATCTAAGATCCCATTTTATCTGGGTTGCTAACTCAATGGTAGAGTACTCGGCTTTTAAGTGCGACTATAATCTTTTACACATTTGGATGAAGCAACAAATTCGTCCAGACTCTTGGTAGAGTCTAGAAGACCGCGACTGATCCTCAAGGGTAATGAATGGAAAAAATAGCATGTCGTAATGAAATCAAATTCTTATTTTGGATTTTTGGAATAAAAAAATTCTGATTTTCTGGGTCTAGTGAATAAATGGATAGAGCTTGGCTCCAATTCTGGTAAAATAGAAAGCAACGAGCTTAACTTCTTAATTGAAATGATTCCCCGATCTAATTAGACGTTAAAAATAGATTAGTGCCTGATGCGGGGAAAGGTTGGGTTTTCCTATGAGCGTACCTTTGATTTTTTCTTTTTTTTTTTAGAAATCCTAATTATTCTTGATTATGGATTGAAAAGGGATGTTATGGATTGAATGTGTAAAAGAAGCAGTATATTGATAAAGAGACTGTATTCCAAAGTCAAAAGAGCGATTGGCCTGCAAAAATAAAAGATTTGTTTTCTTTTGTAATTAGAACAAACATAAACTAATTGGATAGAAAAGGAAAAGATCTGTGGATTAGACTCCCTTTCTTTCCAGGGTTTGCATTAAAAAATGCAACACCCTGCTCTGACCATATTGCACTATGTATCATCATTTGATAAACTGAGAAATGCTTCTTATTTCTGATTCAAGTAGAAATACAAATGAAAAAATTCGAAGGGTATTCAGAAAAACAGAAATCTCGTCAACAATACTTTGTTTACCCACTGCTCTTTCAGGAGTATATTTATGCATTTGCCCATGATTATGGATTAAATGGTTCCGAACCTGTGGAAATTTTTAGTTGTAATAACAAAAAATTTAGTTCACTACTTGTGAAACGTTTAATTACTCGAATGTATCAGCAGAATTTTTGGATTAACTCGGTTAATCATCTTAACCAAGATCGATTGTTGGATTACAACAATTATTTTTATTCTGAGTTTTATTCTCAGATTCTATCTGAGGGGTTTGCGATCGTTGTAGAAACCCCATTCTCGCTACGAGAATTATCTTGTCCGAAAGAAAAAGAAACACCAAAGTTTCAGAATTTACGATCTATTCATTCAATATTTCCCTTTTTAGAAGACAAATTTTTGCATTTACATTATCTATCACGTCTAGAAATACCCTATCCTATCCATTTGGATATCTTGGTTCAACTCCTTCAATACCGGATCGAAGATGTTCCATCTTTGCATTTATTGCGATTCTTTCTCAACTACTATTCGAATTGGAATAGTCTTATTACTTCAATGGAATCGATTTTTCTTTTGAAAAAAGAAAATAAAAGACTATTTCGATTCTTATATAACTCTTATGTATCAGAATATGAATTTTTCTTGTTGTTTCTTCGTAAACAATCTTCTTGCTTACCATTAACATCTTCTGGAACCTTTGTGGAAGGAATCCACTTTTCTAGGAAGGTGGAACATTTTGGGGTAATGTACCCAGTCTTTTTTCGGAAAACCATATGGTTCTTTATGGATTCTCTTATGCATTATATTCGATATCAAGGAAAGGCAATTCTTGCATTAAAAGGAACTCCTCTTTTAAAGAAGAAATGGAAATGTTACCTTGTCAATTTCTGGCAATATTCCTTCTCTTTTTGGACTCAACCGCGAAGGATCCATCTAAACCAATTAGCAAACTCTTGCTTCGATTTTCTGGGGTACCTTTCAAGTGTACCAATAAATACTTTGTTAGTAAGGAATCAAATGCTAGAGAATTCATTTTTAATAGATACTCGAATGAAAAAATTCGATACCATAGTCCCTGCTACTCCTCTCATTCGATCCTTATCAAAAGCTCAATTTTGTACTGGATCCGGGCATCCTATTAGTAAACCAATTTGGACCGATTTATTAGATTGGGATATTCTTGATCGATTTGGTCGGATATGTAGAAATCTTTTTCATTATCATAGTGGATCTTCGAAAAACGGACTTTGTATCGACTAAAGTATATACTTCGACTTTCATGCGCTAGAACTTTAGCTCGTAAGCATAAAAGCACGGTGCGAATTTTTATACAACGATTGGGTTCGGTATTTTTAGAAGAATTTTTTACGGAAGAAGAACAAGTTTTTTTTTTGATGTTCACTAAAACAACCCGCTTTTCTTTCCGTGGATCACACAGTGAGCGTATTTGGTATTTGGATATTATCCGTATCAATGACTTGGTGAACCCTCTTAATTAATCATTAGACAAAACTAATAAACTAGAAATGATCGATAAATGATCAAGATAAAACTTTCACGTTTTCCATTCTGAAATGTTCCCTATACTATAGTACTAATTTAAAAGTACTAATTTAAAAGTACTAATTTAAAAGTACTAATTTAAAAGTACTAATTTAAAGTACTAATTAAAATTAGTAATTTAATTACTAATTCAAAAAATTAGTAGACTTCTTCTTTGGAATAGAAATTGATTATTTCTACATAGGGAAAGTCGTGTGCAATGAAAAATGCAAGCACGATTTGGGGAGGGATTTTTTTTGTTTCTATTGTAACAAGGAAGAATTATCTACTTCATCCGACTAGTTCCGGGTTCGAGTCCCGGGCAACCCATACGGAAAATAGAAAAGAACAATCTGATTTGTGAATTTTCACCCACTTCATTTAAAAAATTTTTTGGTTTGGTGAATTTAGTTATATGGATAGCCAATCCTTGGGGTTGGCTTGGTTGACATTGGTATATAGTCTATGTTATACTGTTAAATAACAAGCCTTCTATTATCTATTTTATTTCTAGTTAATACGTGTGCTTGGGAGTCCTTGCAATTTGAATAAACCAAGATCTTACCATGACTGCAATTTTAGAGAGACGCGAAAGTACAAGCCTGTGGGGTCGTTTCTGCAACTGGATAACTAGCACCGAAAATCGTCTTTACATCGGATGGTTCGGTGTTTTGATGATCCCCACCTTATTGACCGCAACTTCCGTATTTATTATCGCCTTCATCGCAGCCCCTCCAGTAGATATTGATGGTATTCGTGAGCCTGTTTCTGGTTCTTTACTTTATGGAAACAATATTATTTCTGGTGCCATTATTCCTACTTCTGCGGCGATCGGATTGCACTTTTACCCAATTTGGGAAGCTGCATCTGTTGATGAGTGGTTATACAATGGCGGTCCTTATGAGCTAATTGTTCTACACTTCTTACTTGGTGTAGCTTGTTATATGGGTCGTGAGTGGGAACTTAGTTTCCGTCTGGGTATGCGTCCTTGGATTGCTGTTGCATATTCAGCTCCTGTTGCAGCTGCTGCTGCTGTTTTCTTGATTTACCCTATTGGTCAAGGAAGTTTCTCTGATGGTATGCCTTTAGGAATATCTGGTACTTTCAACTTTATGATTGTATTCCAGGCAGAGCACAACATCCTTATGCATCCATTTCACATGTTAGGTGTAGCTGGTGTATTCGGCGGTTCCCTATTCAGTGCTATGCATGGTTCCTTGGTAACCTCTAGTTTGATCAGGGAAACCACTGAAAATGAATCTGCTAATGAGGGTTACAAATTTGGTCAAGAGGAAGAGACTTATAATATTGTGGCTGCTCATGGTTATTTTGGCCGATTAATCTTCCAATACGCTAGTTTCAACAACTCTCGTTCTTTACACTTCTTCTTGGCTGCTTGGCCTGTAGTAGGGATCTGGTTCACCGCTTTAGGTATTAGTACTATGGCTTTCAACCTAAACGGTTTCAATTTCAACCAATCTGTAGTTGATAGCCAAGGTCGCGTTATTAATACTTGGGCTGATATCATCAACCGTGCTAACCTTGGTATGGAGGTAATGCACGAACGTAATGCTCACAACTTCCCTCTAGACCTAGCTGCTCTTGAACTTCCATCTCTTAATGGATAAGGCTTTTCTGCTAACATATAGGAATTTTTGAAGGAAGGAAAGCCAGAAATACCCAACATCTTGTTCCAGCAAGATATTGGGTATTTCTTTGTTTTTTTTTATTTTAAATCTTTCTATTCTGAATTCAGTTAACGACGAGATTTAGTATCTTTTCTTGCACTTTCATAACTCGTGAAATGCCGAGTAGGCACGAATTCCCCCAATTTGCGACCTACCATAGGATTTGTTATGTAAATAGGTATATGTTCCTTTCCATTATGAATCGCGATTGTATGGCCAACCATTGCGGGTAGAATGCTAGATGCCCGGGACCACGTTACTATTGTTTCTTTCTCCTCCTTCATATTGACCTTTTCGATTTTTGCCAATAAATGATAAGCTACAAAAGGATTCGTTTTTTTTCGTGTCACAGCTGATTACTCCTTTTTTCTATTTTAAAGAGTGGCATTCTATGTCCAATATCTCGATCGAAGTATGGAGGTCAGAATAAATAGAATAATGATGAATGGAAAAAAGAGAAAAATCCTTTAGCTGGATAAGGGCGGATGTAGCCAAGTGGATCAAGGCAGTGGATTGTGAATCCACCATGCGCGGGTTCAATTCCGTCGTTCGCCCATCGCATTATTGCAAATTCCAAAATGCAATTTTCCATATTCCTAGTTACGTATTTACTTACGGCGACGAAGAATAAAACTATCACTATATTTTTCCTTTTCCTAGTTCTTCTTCCAAGCGCAGGATAACCCCAAGGGGTTGTGGGTTTTTTTCTACCAATGGGGGCTTTCCCTTCACCGCCCCCATGGGGGTGGTCCACAGGGTTCATAACTACCCCTCTTACTACGGGGCGTTTACCTAGCCAACACTTAGATCCGGCTCTACCCAAACTTTTTTGGTTCACCCCAACATTACCCACTTGTCCGACTGTTGCTAAGCAATTTTGGGATACCAAACGGACCTCCCCAGATGGTAATCTTAAAGTGGCCGATTTACCCTCTTTTGCAATCAGTTTCGCTACAGCACCTGCTGCTCTAGCTAATTGCCCACCCCTTCCACGTGTGATTTCTATGTTATGTATGGCCGTGCCTAAGGGCATATCGGTTGAAGTAGATTCTTCTTTTCTCTCAAAAAACCCCTTCCCAAACTGTACAAGCTTCTTCCAAAGCATACAGCTTTCTAGATGTATATGACGATCCCTAGACAGATGGATCTTATTTATATGAATCGTATGATGAAGTACCACATGAGTGGATATATAGGAAAGGAATCCAAATCTGCTGAATCGCTCATGTTATGATCTTCTACATCCTAGGTCTCCGCGTTCCGTCATCTGGCTTATGTTCTTCATGTAGCATTCAGATCGAATGACTCTATGAAATTACGTCGATACTTCCACATATTATGGGTAACGTAGGAGACATCCCTATTTTCCCCGGGGGGTCTTAATTACCACTGCTTAGCTTTCAATTCGCCTCTGACCATCAAATTAAATGTGAATAACCCGTCCTCCTCTCTTTGAAACAAGGGGCGCTTCCGGTTCTGTGCGTGCTTCAAACAATTTTGTCTTCTCCATATTACCATATCTCTAGAGTCAATAATTTTCTATGAGGAACTACTGAACTCAATCACTTGCTGCCGTTACTCAACGGTTTTCTGTTGAGGTCTATCCCGTAGAGGTAGTCAAATTGGATCAGTGATCGATTTCTAGGTTTCGTCGTAAACCTAATTGGTTACTTCCAATTACGTAAATCAATAGTTCAAACCGCACTCAAAGGTAGGGCATTTCCCATTGATATAGGAACTTTTGTACCAGAAACAATAGTATCTCCAATTATAGCCCCTCTGGGATGTAAAATATATCTCTTCTCACCATCCCCATAGTGTATGAGACAAATGTATGCATTTCGATTAGGGTCGTATTCTATGGTTACGATTCTACCAGATATGTCTTTTTGATTCCGTCGAAAATCGATTTTACGGTATAGGCGCTTATGACCTCCCCCTCTATGCCTTGCGGTAATGATTCCTCTGGAATTACGACCTTTACCACAACGGTGCCGTCCATGGATCAAATTATTTCGTGGATTGGATTTCACTTGCCTGTCTACGGTTCCCTTGCGTGTGCTCGGGATAGGTGTTTTGTATAAATGTTTCGCCGTATTATTAAGTATTCTCCTTTAGTTTTTTTCTCTATCTAGAAGTGGAATAGAATAACCCGGTTGAAGGGTAATGATCATACGTCTGTAATGCATTGTATGTCCCGGAATAGGTCCCATTCTTCTACCCTTTCTGGGTAGTCGATGGCTATTCACAGCTACTACCTTAACACCAAAGAAGAGTTCGACCCAATGCTTTATTTCTGTCTTAGTGAATCCCGATTCGACATTAAAAGTATATTGATTCTTTCCCAATAAACGAAGACTTTTTTCTGTAAATACTGCGTATTTGATTCCATCCATAAATCGACTTTCCCTCCTATGCTCTGAGTTCCAGTATCGATAAGAATTCGAGTTCTTATTGTTCTTATGTTATGGTATGAATATACCATACCAATTCGTTATGTATGGATGATGGATGAGATTCCATGGATAGAGAGCCCGTTCCAATAGACTTATGGAACGTTCCCGTTCGCTTGCATCCAGCAGGAATTGAACCCGCAAATTTACCAATTATGAGTTGGGCGCTTTAACCATTCAGCCATGGATGCTTAACAGGGATCATCGTACATCGTAAATAACCAATTTTCATATAGAAAGACATATCATAGAAAAATGAAATCGAAAATATTCGGAGATGACTATGAAAACACCTCTCTGGATCCTCGAATTGAAAGAGAGATTGAGAGGGATCAAGAATCCTAATTCTCGCTATTTGGAATGGATCCAATTCTATTGAGTCTGACTCATAGTGATCATTTCTCTTTAGCAAAGAATGACCTTGGTTATCAAAGGATTGAACAACCGGGATCCATTTACTTATGATACCTAGTTGACATTGATAACAAGGATCTAATGAATTATGAGTTTAATAGATCCTCTTTAGCAGAAAGACGTATATTCCTTGCTC
This sequence comes from Olyra latifolia, assembly GCA_036346145.1. Taxonomy (NCBI): domain Eukaryota; kingdom Viridiplantae; phylum Streptophyta; class Magnoliopsida; order Poales; family Poaceae; genus Olyra; species Olyra latifolia. Next base: position 138,708 of record JAYEVC010000039.1, on the reverse strand, counting down.
ATTATCAGACAATCACTTATTCCCAAACCTCGTGTGGGGCTAATCGTTTTCATTTACCATCTCATGGAAAACCCTTTTCGTTCCGCTTAGCCCTATCGGGTATTTTAGTGATAGGTTCTATAGGAACTGGACGATCCTATTTGGTCAAATACCTAACGAAAAATTCCTATTTTCCTTTCATTAAGGTACGAGGGCTTCTTATTCCACAAGAACGAAAGCACCTTTTCATTCTTTCATATACTAGGGGTTTTTACTTGGAAAAGACAATGTTCCATACTAAAGGATTCGGGTCCATAACCACGAGTTCCAGTGCACTAGATCTTGTAGCACTTAGCAACGAGGCCCTATCCATTAGTATTCCACATAAGAAATCCATTATAGAAACTAATACAATTAGATTAGCTCTTCATAGACAAACTTGGGGTTTGCGAGCCAAGGTAAGACCGGCTCGGGATCATGGGACCCCTTTTCTATCAGATAGGAGGGGCTCTTGTACAAAATAGACTTCTAAGTAATAACCCCATAGAATCTATCTATATAAAGAGGCAATCGTGTCAGGAAGCGGGTTTTTCTTTGGCCAAAGGGTACTTCGAACTTGGAACGAGCATGAAGAGATTAACGAGACTTCTTTCTCTTTTGAGTTTTTCTGGCGGACCGGTCGCGCAAGATCTTTGGTCTTCCCCCGGAACCGATGAAAAAAAGTGGGTCGCTTCTTATGGACTCGCTCAGAATGATTCTTCTCTATCTATAGTTCATGGCCTATTAGAAGTAGAAGGTGCTCTGGTGCAATCCTTACCGACAGAAAAAGATTGCAGTCAGATTGATAATAATTGAGTGCCATTACTTCGTCGGTCCGAACCAAGGAATCCGTTAGAAATGTTTTGAAATGGATATTGTTCTCTCTTTGATCAGGGATTGCTATATGAAAAGAAGTGGAGTTTGAAAAAGGGAACGGAATGGTCAAACCGGAACTGCTAGAGGAACGAATTTTCAATAGCATAACTTGGGCTCCTAGAATACGGCGCCCTTGGGACAATCTATTTGATTGGAGGGTTTTGTTCCGAAGCAAAGATATCCGCGGAGGCCGGCTCGTTCGTCCTATTCTGATATTCAGGACCAAGAGGTACTGGATTCTCTTTCGGATAGGCCCTGAAAGGAGAAGAAAGGCTGAAATGCCAACGGATCTCTGTCTATTCTCTAATTCACCC